>JAAVTI010000075.1:0-131212 GCA_011947335.1 Phytophthora constricta
ATTGTGTATGCCGCTAAATCCTGGCCCGTCGTCGCTAAAGCGGTGAATGTCTCAGACAAGAAGTTGTGGATTGATACCAAGAACCCCGCTGGCCAGGATTGTTGAGTACGGCTTCCCCAATGCATGACGCTTTGTCCGACCTGGAACACCTCGGTACCAGAAGTGGCAGCAGCTCATATATGAGAGCACAGTATTGAACCAGGATAGAGTGCGTGCCGACAAATTGTCTCAGGACCTCAAGAACCTGAACCACCGTGTGTCGAACGCCCGGCTTATGCGTGGCCGACCAAGATCCTGTTACCCAGAGTCCCTGGGTAATCGAAGAAATAATTGCTATGGTCATTCCGCCACCCAAGAAGGTGCGATTCAATGTCGAATGGGCACCGAAAGAAACTCAGGAATAAGTGATCCAGGGTGTAGATGTTTTAGATGCAGGTACACAGACCAACCCGATTTTTGCTCGAGATGCCGAAGTGTGTGATGTCGGCGTGGATACCCTGGACTTGGATGAAGAGACAGGGGCGATGTTCGTAGACGCGCTAGAGGAGATGGTTGATGATCCTGGACCAGGAGACAGTGTGAGACCAGAAATGGAGCTGAACCAGGTTGATGAAGAAGGTATTGATGAATGTTACCTGGATTTGCCGAATTCGGTTCTCCCCAGTATTGGTGCAGGCATCACTCCAAGAGAACACCTGGACCATGTTGCGGAACCTTTGATCCTTGCCAAGGGGCGAGTCATGCCATCGCCTCAGTACTCTGAAGATGTTGGAGACTGACTATCATGGTTTCGTCATGAGTTTTGATGGAGCTGCCAACACCTCGACACGTTAAGGGAGTTGCGGTTGCATACTGTGGAAGATACCTGGATGGGAAGTTCTAAGGGCGAAAGCATATTTCCTTGAAAGATGTGACCGTGTACGATGCTGAATATCACGGGATGTTCAAAGGGATGGAATTGGCCCTGGAACATGATGTCCAGGACCTGGTCGTGCTCTTGACGGCGGGTTCGCTCTGTCGCCATTGCCAAGCGAGTTCACGTTGGTAGACACAGCCAAACGCATCTGCTATGGCGCGGGCATCTTGAAGACGCCGGTGTAAATCCTGCAAGCGCCGAACGGCAATCGGCACAGCTGGATTCCTCTCCTGAAACTGCTGCTCAAGTCGCAGAACACGACGGCGAGCCTCCAAAACTGGCAAAGATGCGATTGTTTCCTCATCAATCGCCCTTTGGCGAGATTCAATCGCTCGGTGTCCTGCAGGTAGCATCACTGTTGCTTGTCCCGTTGAATTGGAGAGTGAGCTGTTCTCTCGATAGAAGCCACAAAAACAATGTTAGACGACTTGAGCTGCTTAGAACTTTCAGCACTAAATCTTACCTTGAAATATTTCCTGTCAAATTTGGACTTGTTCAGTCAGCAATAGCTACATGAACATGTCATGCGTGGCTTCCACTGTCGTGGTGACGGCGGTGTGACGGTCTTCATCATCTTACCTTGTCATGAGTCTGCAAGCTATTCTGACGTACCGTGTAGCACGTAGCCCTCACAACTTAAGTCACATCACCCTAGCGGAGACAAACATCGCCATTTTGTTTTCTTCAATTTCTGTTATGACCTACTTAGCTGCTGCCTTGTAGCTCGACACTAATCCCGCGCGGCCTCGCAGCGATGCCCGCTTCTCCCCACCTGGGGCATTCACCGACGTCATTGTCCTCGTCCTCGTCATTGTCTTCCGTCCTCATCCGACTCAGTGCTCTTGCTTGAGTCGGTTTCTTGCCTCTACGACTTTGCCTTCTTCTCGGATGACGTATGCGCTACCTTGCGCTTGCGCGATAGTGGCTGCAACGCACCAATCCTGCTGTCGTTGTTCTCGAACTCCACGCGTCCAGTATGAATCTCAGTGTAAGAGCGCTTACCATCGATCTGGCGGAACCCATGGGCAACACACCAGGAAGCAAAACAACCACGTAGGTATACTGGCGGTGTCTGGAAGATGTATACCGCATCGTGTACGTAATGGAGCACCTCGCAGTCGGGTTTGCTGCCTCGATATACGCTTTCAGCTCCGCAACACTCGAAAAACTCCTTACGACGCCGCCCTGGTCGAGCTCGAGCATCTTTCCATCCGTGCTTGTCGCACTCATGGCTGGATCCACCAACGGAAACCTGCGGGCAAGACCGCAAAACGGGAACTGGTGAAGAATTTTGGCAAAAGTACGAGCAAACCGGCCCAGCACAAACTTCAATGAAATCACCATCGTCTAAATAGCCCTGTTTTCGATATTTTCAACACAATCAGGTTGAGCTTTGTTCTTGCGACGCTACTACCTTTGTGACTACACGACCTGTACGCACCTTTCGCCCACCTGTATTCCTCCTCCGCAAGCGGTTTGGGGTAATTGACATCAGACTGTCCCCGAAGAACGCGTAATGATCCACCGATGGACACGGGTACACTTCTCCCTCACACTACGTCGGTCCACGAAGCAACTCAAATTCACGCCATGCAACATCAGGTACCAGCTCGTCTTCATGATAGTGTCAAAGTCTGCAACACCGACAGTAAATACGTTAGGGCAGTAAATGTTGCTACATGAACCACAACTCAGCCAAACGCAGCATCCGAGCAGTTAGCCGCCTGCCCTTGGACCGACTGCAACTGCGCGTGCTGTCAGCCTTACCTTCTGCCGCTCTAGCTATCGATCTATCCGCTAGTTGCTGGGATGCCTCTAGCCCAACCCGACGTCTGGTAGCAGTTGCGTCGACTCCACGTATGCTAATCACGGCGCCCAGCCTGCAATGTCATGTACAAATAGGTTAGTAAGCGATGCCACACTTCAGCTCTTACACAACCGGCTGCAGCACTCCAGCAGTCTGCCTGTCCTTCAGCGGGCGAGCTCTTGAAAGCACTCGTTCAACCCCGCTATCGCTAGCGGTCTGGTCTTGGTGATTGCTAGCGAGGTCCCGCGCGCCTTTTTCAGAGCTAACTTAAATCAATTCGCAAATCAGTACTTTATTCGTATTTATTCGCAGACTTCTTACGGGCTCCCGGCCTCCTCGCGACCTCCAATCCCTTATCGGCCACTAGTGGCTACACCGATTCGAGCGCCTTGTCACGACAAATCAGACTGAGGCCAACCCTTGTAAAGGGCACAATGGTGCTGACCGCGTAAAAAGTCCGCTCATAAAAATCAGGTAAAGTGCGGCATTTTACGCAATCATTGGGTAGCTGATACAAAGACGACTCTTCACTGTTCCATGAAAAGTTGACCTCACTTTAGTGGCTGTTAATTCCTTCGCAATGGGTAGTTTTCGTGATATTCTAATTGAAGATCTTAACATTCAAGGATGAAGGTCCGTATATAGAGGTAAATTTTGATCGAAATCGCCCCCGGGCATGCTATGATAGTACATCGACCCTAACCCAATTCAAAAACTTATAGAAGGGTTGAATAAAAGGGTGTAATAAGTAGCTGTAAAAATGGTAGAACACGTATTCGCCATTTCATTATAGGGGCTATGCCCCCAATTAACGGTTTAAATAACAATTATAATTGTTTGGAATTGAACTGGCTTTTTTTTATCCATACCGTAAAAAGTCCCACTCTGTCTGACCGATTCCAACCAGATGTCAAATCATTTTTTGAAATCATTGCTGCAGGCCGGTTCGACACCGGTCATCGTCTTCAATTAACTATGCTCATATTGTTGTGCATTATTATATGAAGGCTTTTAGTGTTTGTGGTTTTGTATGCAGGCTATTGCGTCGGGCGAAGGCGAATAAAGGCAGGAAGTGCAGCAACATGAGTCGGAAGTCGGTGTAATAAATTACTGACAGGAGAATGTGCATTGGATGGCCGCATGATCTGCAAGGAATTCCGCCGAGAGAAAGAGCTTTATAAATAACCGATTAGTTTCGGGAGCTGCGAGCCCTTCATTTCGGAACGTGCGCGGTCGGAGACAAATGGCACGCTCAATCGCACAGAGTATGGAATTGAAATCATAACGATTGCTGATAACCAATTACTGATGAGATCTCGTGTATATAGGTGACTCGGAGATCGTTCCTAGCGAAGAAGACCCATCGGACGAGATCCCTGGTGATTTTGCTGACGAAGTTAGGGAAAACGTCGATTCCAGTGAAATGGGGAAAAGGGAGAGCAACATATGGTGGACGTTGCTCCAGAGAGTAGTAGGCAGTTCCCCAGCAAGTGGAACTCCCACAAAAGAAGCTGCGATGCGCTTGAAGAAACTGATGGTACGAATGTCAGAATTGTCTATATGTTGGTGAGCTGTTGCTTACTTTGTTTAATATATTGAGTTTGTAGACTTCGTCATGGCTGCGGAAAAGCGTTTTTGCCCGTCAAAGTGGAGCAAAGACCGCGAAATTATGGCTGCGGCGCACGCTAACGTCTCCGTTATAATAGAGCCTTTGCGAAAGGACCGTGCATAGGAGGACTGGGCAAGTTTGGAAGAAGACTTGCTCAGTATATATTGGCCAACTTCATACACTGCAGGAAGCGCAACAATGTGTTATCTATCACAAATAACAGGAAGTATGTATTTTTTTATTCGTTCTGATCATAACATATAAATTGATGTGCTGCTTAGCCTGGCTACTGGGAAGTATGGATACGTCAAGTTTGAAATACCTCAAGCGGAGTTTTCAGGGTTCGACGACGTTTACAGACAATATTATTGCACACACGGGTGTTATGACGGAAGAAAAGGCAAAGGCGCTCGTGTGCAGACATCAGGAGTATGGGCACAACCACAGAATCAATAAAGCCATCTACCGTAAGCTTTGTCGTGGTGAGGTTGTGGATGCTAAAGAGCTAGGAGCCACTGTTGATATTCTTCGAAGTGCTGAGGTACCGATGCGTAATCTCGCAGATTATTTTTGCGCTGAGACCGGTATTGTTATTTACTTTTTTCGTTTTCATAATATCATCTCTGAATCTTTATGCTTAGCTTTTGGTACACCAGACTGGGATCTCTCGAATCAAGATGTAAGAAACTATTGCAAGTTAAGATGTGGAGGTCCTGATGCGGAGCGGAAGATACTTCAATTTGTCTATGCATTTGAAACTGTACCTGGGAACTTTTGCGTAGTTCTACGTCAATTCGATGACGTCGTATGTGGGCTTGTATTTATTAACAATACTCAGCGAGAAGCTTATCGTAGATGGGGAAACTCCTTGCTTTTGGATTGGACGTACAATGTTAATAACTTGTTTTTTGCTAGGTGGGCAAAACTATATGATCAATGATGATGGGTTTGTTGCTTGCATTTTTTACTTGTTTGGATAGGTGAATTTATGGTGAATGTACCGAATGGAAAGGGTGTTTCTGTTTGTGAGATGCTTGTACGCAATCAGCTTCGCGACACTATACAAACATGCATTGAGTTATTCTTGCGAGTGATGAAAGAATCCATTACAGAGTCAATTACCATTGATAAAATCTCTACTGAATGGCGGATTTTGGAAGTTCTTTATCCGCTTGGGAAGGTACAATGTTGTCGATCGTCACCCTTGTGATCAATAGTACAGATCATCACCACTGTGGCTAACTCTTTCACTACCAGCTCAATTTATACTGCTTCTGGACATGATACTGTCCATAAGAAGCCTAATACATGCACATGATTGGCTTAAAAGTGTCCCGCCAAATGATGTATTATGCTACGTACATTAGATTGTCCATAAGAGAGGTAACAGCGACCGTTTTTTTCACACTGGTTAGGGCAACCACACAATTGTTTGAACGCTCTAATAGAGACACTTTAGTGGACTACATAATATGAGCTGTGTGGCTCGGGCGAAGGCGGTTTCGTCATGCCCCAGAACCCGACAACGATCCATGAGGTGATGCGCATCACGTGCATGATACTGCTTGTCGACCAGCGTGATCTAGGCCATCAGCTCTGACCTGTGTCGGGCACGCCCTTTTACTTCAGCCGCGTGGCGCGTGCGGAGGACCGCGATCGTGAAGGAGGTGCGGGAGAACAATGGTTAGAGCGGGAGTTTGGTGGGGTTGGTGGACTTACAATGGCTTTGTGTCGTGGTTGTAGGATACGGACCTGGAGGGGTCGAGAAGAGCTGCTAGACGTGCGACCAAAGAAGGAGGGAGATTCATTGCGTGTGAGCGTGCTGGATAAGTGGACCCGAAACATACGTGGACAAGCAAGGAGCTGCTCCTCCTGCCGCTTCTACCCCCATGGAATACACGCCAACATCTAGATGAAGGAATTCGTCGCGTACGGCTCAGCTAGATATACAACGACCTGTGCTCTGGACTGAAAAACTATGAGGAATCTGTCGACTTTTGAGGTTAGCCTCTCTCTCTTTTGCGTGCTGCATGCATTACCGGCAAAGAGACGAGATTAAAACCAGACACTTGTGCGAATGATTCAAGTAAAAATAATTTCAATACATACATTATCAAAATTTCCACTAGAAATTATTAGTACCGGAACTTGCATCCATTACCCCGGTTTCCATGCTGATCTCCCCAATTAGCCCCCACGGCAGATTCAAAGCCAAAATGACCCCCTGATCATCATCCAACACCCTACAGTGCCGCTATTACTCCAATTCAAACAAATGTTCAATCATCCCATGTTGTGCTTGTCCTTATTTTCATATTCCCGCTGCGTCTGCACCAACGACAGGCAACGGTATGTCGCCGCAGTCACCGTAGATGTAGCATATGCTTCGTTAGATCTTGCGGGGTTTCATTACAAACAAGGATGGCTCACCGTATCACCTCATCTCCTTTAGCGGCACTCCCGCTGCCATGAGACGGAACATCTTCCAGCGTCACCTGCACGTTTTTAGCCAATGCAGTTGACGTAGATCTCGTTGCCTCTCCAACAACCAGCTGATGTAGCGGGCCTGCACCGTCAGACCGCAAGCAAAACGTCTGCTCGTGTTCCCCTTCTCCTTGCGCTCCTCCTCAACCTGCATCGCTTGTTCTTCATGGCGCCGCCATTCATCTTCATTGCACGTGATTTGGTCGAAGTTTATGATGACTCAATTGAGGATGTGATAGCAGTAAAAGATAAGTTTGATCCAGAATGGGCTATCGAAGGCGAGCTCGAGAAGATCGAGAATGAAATTAGTGCGCCTTACAAACACATTGAGAATGATTGTCATGTTGTTGTAGATGCCAGAGCAGACGAAAAATCTGTTGTGGATCGGTATTTAAGCAGTCTGAAACCTGTGGGCTATGACGACGCAATGGATGTCGTCAATGGTGACGAAGCGAGCATCAATGGTGCTTGTTCTGGTAACAACAGTGGTGCTGCCAATGGTGCTGCCAATGGTGCTGTCAATGGTGCTGTCAATGGTGTTGTCAATGGTGCTGTCAATGGTATTGATTCTTCGCGACATTTACAACAGCTAGTAATACTAACGCAGACACAATAACTACACCTCAATTGTCAAGAAAACAAAGCTCGTAAAGATACTCAACCCCAACTTGAGCAGATTACGCTTCCGGGAAGTGTGCAGAGTAGCAGGTCCAATCAAGGAAACGCAACAGCTCCAAAAGTAAAGACATCCTAGGCTGAGTGTTGAAGTCACTGTTGAGGAATATGGCAACGGCGTCCAACTTGGTGATGTCATTGTCTGGTTAGAGCGGACAAAAAATCACGACAAAATCGATGATGTATTGCGCGCGTATCCGGTTGTTAGAATCAAAGTATCCGATGGAATGTGCAAAGTTGAAGTGGATTCCAACAAAGTTGATGGTAGTGTTACGTCTGTGGGTGTCGTTTTCGGGCAAGCTGTCGTCGCAATGCTTTGACAACGCTGAGGACAGATATCAAGCTGTCTAAAATGGTGTATCCTCGACCACGATATGTTCTTCGGCTGCTACCAGATCTAACACCATATCACGAGTAAGTTATTTTAGCAAACTGGTGCAAATTTTTATTTCGACTCACCGATACATGTAATACTAGATCTTTTTCTGGGCAATGCAGGATTTCTACAACTTAAAGTCGCTACATCAAATGTACAAGAAAGCTATGAGATGGCTAGACCGCAATTGGAAAGACGATAAGTTCGATACTGACTGTTTTAGTGCTCCAGGAGTTGCCGAGTTTGAAATGGCAAAGGACACCATGTCTAAACTCAAGCTGACCTCTATCACTAGCTACGTTTCATTTACACGGTCTAGTGGTGTCGCTACGTCGGTGAATATGACGGAAATTATTGAAACGATACCCAACCGGGAATGGGTGAAAGACTCACCTTTTCTGGTGGTGCTTCAACTTGCTTGTATGCGTCACGGACGAGCAATTTATTTGGAGTCAACCGTTCGTAAAGCGGAGAAATGGAATGCCCAACCCAAAAGAAAGAGATATTGAGTACGTGGTGGCCTCTTGCAATACCGGAAATGCAGACTGGACACTTATTGTGGTCGACATCCGAGCGAGTAAAGCTTTCGTGTACGACTCGCTTAATGCCGATACTTAGTTGGAGGGTACGTGTCCCCGAGCTCGAGATTCCTGTAGTCAGCTATTGGAGAGCCATGAAATGTGGCAAAGAAGCTGACTTTTCTCGATGGCACCCTCCGACGCTTATAGGGCCAAAGCAACCTGACACGATAAATTGCGGAGTATTTGTCGCAGCTATGGGTTGGGCATAAATATTATTTGCTAGGTGAAAGTGGATGGCAAAGTCAGAAAGGTGAAATGCCCATGCATGCCGGAACGACGTTGCGACTCACAATGCTGTATCACCTGATATGCGCACCCGAGATGACCCTTATGATCCCCGAAAATCAAAGACACTAGCGAGACTGAAGTGCTCTTGGACAAGATGATCGAAGCGAAGAAAATCAAGAGCAACAAGGTGGATAATACTTTTAAGGCTGGAAAGTAAATGATAGGCCTCGTATACGTGTTCACGCTCAATTCGTGTTGAATTCAATTTGTACGCAGTGCTGTTCGTCGTCACCATCGACAATGATATGGTCGCCTTCACCATTGACAACCTCATTAGCCCCAAGACTCTCGCAGCTTGCCAACGCACCAGAAGTTCGGATTCGTCCCCGATAAGGCGGTTGTAGGTCATTTCAGCATACAAATTGAAGTCTTGAGTACAGGAAACATTGGTAACTTCAGATTTTTATTTACGAAATGTGGACCACATTAGTAAAAAAAAGTGGCGGCGCTGTCATAAAATGCCTAACAGAATATGACGTACGACAAGGCCATGTGTTTAAGAGCTGGTCCGATGTGTAGAGACTCCCATTGGTCGCAACGTTTTCGCCATCCAGCTGCTGTATTTTTTCACGCAATCCTGTATTTTATTAGATCATCAAGATAAACTATGTGTTACATTCTAGATTTTCCCGCAACATAAACGTGTTGAAGCAACATAAACAGTCAATAGTGTCGACGGACCTTCACAATCAATGGTGATATAATCACAGCCACCGGAGTCCGGTCTTTAACGCCGCCGTCGTCGACTCGTGAATGGAATCGGGAAATATGCGCGTCGAGTTTTCTGGATGTGTGTATCTTGCGAAGTGCTTTTGTGACGGGCCACACAGCACGTTGCACAGAGGTAGTGCGAGGAGTATACAACTTAAAGTGAACGGCAGTTCACGGGGTTCCTGACCGTAAGGCTCTGGCTTCTCCGTCGGTGTCTGGGTCTAGGAATTAAAAAACTGATAATTCATCGACGGCATTCCCTGATTGCGGGTGCTAGGAATTTTACTGTTAATCTACATACCCTTTTATAATCGCTATTCCCACAATATTTATTTTGGCTGGTTATTCTCGCGCTGCTGCTACATGCGGCGTTGAGATGCGTGATTGTGGGGCTGTGCACATTTCCCTGTGGCCCCGTGCAACAGTAGCATCATCTGGCCGTAGTGCGTGTTGGGCCATAGCGTATTCCTTCTCGAACTTCGCGCGTGGAGTAGTGGGGAATCATCATATCAATGGTGAGCCCCATGCGTGGTGCAGCCGGACGGCTTAGAACAGATCCGTGCGGTGGACCAAGTACATGATGGGGGTCTGCTGCTCCCTTGACGGTGTCAACTTGACACTGTCAGATTCGTAGCCGTGGGCTGACCATTGTCTGCCTTAACCGTGTTGCAGTCGCAGCCGCGCCGTTTCCAGGAGTATGCTGCGTCTTCACCTTCGTCACGTTGAGCCATGCCAACCACCCGCTCGCATGCTGTACAACCCAATAT
Organism: Phytophthora constricta; assembly: GCA_011947335.1. NCBI lineage: Eukaryota > Oomycota > Peronosporomycetes > Peronosporales > Peronosporaceae > Phytophthora > Phytophthora constricta. Next base: position 10,215 of record JAAVTI010000075.1, read on the forward strand.
CTATCTCGGAAAAAATCATCAGTTTATTCCTACCCCCATGGGGGTGGGAATAAAGGCTTGTCGGAGAATAAACCGCTAGCGAACTAAATTCATTTCTGTTTATTCCTAGGCCCAGACACCGACGGAGACACCAGGGCCTAAGGGAACCGGTGGTTTTTATAGGGTATATATAAGACTGAATAGATTTGTAGTTAAGGCAAGTTTGGCCTGTAATACAAACTTCCTATGAGCTATACTAGATCTAAGCCAACGTAGAATGATTGGCTCCTAGAGCCAAACGATGTATGCCACATCGTTCGTGTATGCCACACGACGGTAAGGCTGCATGCAGTTTTGCAGGTTCATAGTATTTATGAACCAGGATCAGCGGTCCGGAAGAGTGACGCGTGTCACTCTTTATGTAACCAGGGTACAGCTGAGGTTACCCCGTTACATCCCCCACACTTATCTGAGGGACACCTCGGGTCTCTTTCATTTTCTGAGGCCTTTCTGTTGACGGGTGTCGACCCGCCAACTGTAGTTGGATTTGCAACTTTGTGAGCATTCGGCAATTCGCCAGCACACCCACAAGCTTCCACATCAACCCGGCATTTCTAATGCCTTCCCAGAAGAAGAAGGCACAAGTCCCCCATGAGACGAAGACCGCGCTGTCAAAGTCGAAGGCGGCGAAGTCTAAGGACAACGCCAAGGCATCGGAAGATACCAAAGCGTTCACTGACACTGCGCCCCGGCCGCGGATGAGGTCGAGTTCCGGCCTGGACCACGTGGATCCGGACGAGGTCGACTACGAGATCAACGACGGGCTCAATCCCTCTAAGGACGCGAGCCCGAAGGGCGCTACATCGAGCAGTCCCGCCAAGCCATCCGACAAGGACGCGAGTACAAAGTCAAGGCGCGTGCCCAGGCTCTCAAGGCGATGATCGAGGCCAAGGCCAAGCGCGAAAGCGCTTAGAAGCAAAAACCCGCGAGGGCCACCGCAGCGCGAGTGCGCCCGAATAATTTGTGGAGGGCGTCGAAAAGATAAACGATGCCCCGGGAGCAGTTGCAGTGATCCCTGCAACAGGCCGACATACCTCACCCATCGCGAGCGAGACTCGTGGGCTGCCGCAGACTAGGTTGATAGACAGGGCTCCCCGCCCAGTGCTTAAAGCACGGGACCATGAGTTCGTGGTTCAAAAAGAACCCGGTGAGGTGGTTGCCATGTCGGTATATCGCTACGACAAGCATCGTCGAGACGACAGGTCTTTAATGGAGGCAGTGTCGTAGTGCACGTACCACGCGGGTAATCGAGTACCGCATGCAGCCGAGGCTGCCGAAGAGGCCAAGGGCCCTGCCACGGTGGGTATCATAGTTCCGCCCAAGGTCTCTCAGACCGAAAATGGTATGGCAGACTCTGTGATCACTTTTACGGCGGGTAACACAGTATCGCACGCAGTTAAGGCTGCCGCAGAGACTGTCAATGGTCCTGCCGAGGTGGGTAACATAGTTCCACATAAGGTCGCTCAGATCGAAACTGATACAAAAGACGCAGTGAGCGCTTTGGTGCAGGTAACACAGTACCACACGCAGCTAAGGCTGCCGCAGAGGCCAACGACGGCTCTGACGAGGTGGGTAACACAGTTCCACACAGCGTATCTCAGACCGAAACTGATGTGGATGCTGCTGTGGGCGCTTATGGGGCGGGTAACATAGTGCCAAGGGGTTAGGAGAACTCCCAACTGTGGTGTCGTGATGGCACCATCGGACGTGGGTAACCAAGTACCCCGTCCCGTGACTGTGAGAAGGCTGATGGAACAGCAACCTAGGGTCAACTCCGTCGACCAAGAGCCAATAGCCCAGCCCCCTGCTCCATCGGTTGAAGGATGTCACATTCGCGACTCGGTGAGTGGTCTTCGCGTCCGGACAAGGGGCGTTCATTTGGAGCCCTAGCCGGAGGTATCAGAGCTACTGAACCTCGAGGAGCTGTCTTATGACGGCATACTAGCCGAGTTAACAAAGAGGCTGGCGCGATCTTGGAGATGGTAATCATACGCCCTGAGGCCACTCCTGAAGAGTTGGACCCTTCCTCGGTCACGGAAGACGCCGTCCAAGAAGAGATCCGCAAACGGAGCGCAGCGCACAGTAGATCGGAGATGCTCAAGGATCCCAAGGATTATGTATTTTCCTTGCTGAAGGCTTTTGGCGACGTGGTGTCCAAGGACCCATCATCCCAACTCCCTCCAGACCGAGGAGTCCGGCACGAGATTGACATCGTGCCCGGCACAAAGTAGTGTGTCACGAGGCAATGAACTCTACCGCGCGAGCAATGTCATGTCACCGATGCCTTCTTTGCCTCGAAGGCAAAGGCTGGTATGGTGCATGAGTCCAAGTCTCCGCACTCGACGCCCACCTTGTTTGTTCGGAAATCGAGCGGGAAGTGGCCTCTGGTTCACGCTTATAACAAGCTGAACAATGCGACAGTACCGGCCCAGACGCCGATACCTCGCGAGGATGTTCTCGTGAACAACATGGCGGGCTGTAAGCTATTCAGTGCCCTGGATTTGCTAGACGGATACTACCAGATCCTGATGCGCGAAAGCGACATCCATCTGACTGCTGTCAGCACGCCGAGCGATATGCTATGGGAGTGGCTAGTCATGCCACATGAATTGTCTAATGCCCCAGCACGTTTAATCGCTTGGTCGCGCAATTGTTTAGCCCCTACGTGCGTTCCCGCAAACGTATTTCGATGATATATTCGTCCATAGCCGTGCCGAAAGAGGCCAGACGGCTATGGAGGTGCATGTGCAGCACCTCCGTCAAGAGCTGGAGGTCATGAGAGCCAACAAGCGCTTTGCCAACATTGACAAGTGCATCTTTGCGGCGGAGGAAATCAAGTTCCTCGGGTGCTTCGTCGGGCGCGACGGAGTGCGCGCTGATCCCGAGAAGATCAAGGCCATCGCGGCCTGGCATACGCCTCGGTCACAGAAGGGCCTGCGTAAATGGCTGGTGCTGGCAAAGACGGAGTGCGCTGATCCCGAGAAGATCAAGGCCATCGCGGCCTGGCATACGTCTCGGTCACAGAAGGGTCTGCGTAAATGGCTGGTGCTAGCAAATCACCTGCACAAGTAAAGTGTGGGTTATGCCGAGATGGCAGGGCCCTTGTCGGACCCCCTGAAGAAGGACACCGACTGGTGTTCATCTCGTTCCAGTCCAGGCAGCTAAAGGCCGCCGAACGAAACTTCCCCGTTCATGACAAGGAGCTCCTTGCAATGAAGTATGGCCTCGTCAAGTTTCAGGTGCACCTCTTGGGATGCAAGCCCTTTGTGCTCTACACTGATCACGCGTCCTCGCGGACTGCAATTAACTCGCCCCATCGCTTACAGCGGATGGGCCGCTGGCTGTCATTCTTCGCGGAATATAACTTCCGCATTGAATATAAGCCTGTGAAGCTCAATGTGTTGGCCGACGCTCTGTCACGTCGACCCGACTACGAGCTTATCCATATCGCTAGGCTCACGACGGACCTGTACGGTCGCATTCGTGATGCGTACCGAGAGGACGCTCATCTGGCGCCTCATATGAGGTACCTTGCCTCAGGCACAGAAACCTAAGCTTCCTGGTTGTTATCTCGACAACGCTCGCAGCTTCATCGCTACGAGTGGCCCGACGGGCTCCTCTACTACCGAGTCGAGCCGTCGGACCCTCCACGGGTTGTGGTCCCAATGACGAAGACCAGACTTCATGAGGCGCACGATCTTCTGTCAAGAGGCCACTTAGACCGGGAAAAGACCTACTCGTCGGTCTTCTCCCGGCCTAAGTGGAGAGAGACCTACTGGTCGGTCTCTCTCACCTTTGGTGGATTCACATGTACAAGTCAGTCGCACGATACGTATACGTGTGAGACGTGTCAGCGTGATCAGCCTGCAAGCCACGCTTCGGCTTCCTTAACATAACCTGCCGGTGCCAGCCAACTGCTGGAAGTCAATTGGTCTTGACTTCCCTTTGGCTTTCTGGCCGATGCGCACGGCAACACCGGGATCTTGGTGTTCGTATGCCGCCTGAACATTATGGTTCATCTAGCCTGTGTGCCCTCCACGGTCACGGGTGAACAGGCTGCCGCGCCGTTCTTGGACAACGTGTTCCGTTATCATGGTCTCCCAGAGACCATTGGCTCGGATCGAGACCCGCTGTTTACCGCTGCCTTTTTGAAGGCTTTGTTCTCACTGCTCGTAACTAGGTTGCTGATGTCAACCGCAGACCATCCTTCAACGGATGGCCAGACGGAGCGGGTGAACCACGTCCTGGAAGACAAGATGCGCTGTGTCTGTGCGGAACGTCCGCATGAGTGGTCGTCCACACTCCCGATGATTGAGTTTGCTCTCAACAATGCGTCACAAGCATCAATGGGTTCACACTGCTCTACCTCAATGGGCTACGAGCACCCTTGGTGTCGATCACCTTGTGCGGGCCCTGCGAGGCTTCTGTTGTAAGTGGAGGAGATACTCGGAAGGCGCTTTCCTCCCAAGTCAATGGTTTTACCCCAGCTTCGCTAAAAAGCATTTGTTGATAATAGACTGAACGTTATCAGCCGCGTGCGAGAACAGATAGCACAGTCGGAAGACAAACAAAGGAGTACTCTGACAAATATGGAAGAGGAAACTTAACAGTGTTTAATGTGGGCGACTTAGTCATACTCAACACTGGAACATACCGCTAAACGCTGTTAGTGCTGTTGACAGCAACAAGCTGAAGCACCGATTCGTTGGACCTTTCACGGTCCTGGCATGCCACGACAATGTCTACACCATTGACTTGCTTAAGCCAATGGTGATGCACTCGACATTCTACGTGGGGCGTCTGAAGCCGTACCAAGACCCTCAGGCTCCAGCCCCTCACCTTGCGGAAGAGGTGGTTGCCCTCGAGAAAAACTCAGCTCTTCGAAGCGAGCCTGCTGCAGGCGAGCGAGAGACGTTTGAACGTCAGGCTACACAGTCACCGTGACGTAAGCAGTCGATAAGACTGCGGTCCGTACGAGTATGTCGGCTGCTCCCAAGAAGGATATGAATACCCAGGACGCTCATGCACCGATAAAGACTGACGCACTTTGTCCGTCATGGCCCCACGCCAAGATCCATCTCAATGGCAAAAACCGCTGTTGGGGGCCCTCTTGAGCTCCTCCCGGATCCTCCCCGATCCCGCAGAGCTGGCGGCCCGCGAAGGCAACACAGCCCTCTTAGTCTCGTACGGCTCAAACAAGTATTCGGGAGCTGCCGCCACCGGCGCTCCTTGACCGGAGCGGAAACATCCGCTACCACGTTGAGCGAGTGCTCCGTGAGAGGCGCCCCCAATGGCAGACCCAGCTATTGGTGAAATTGCGCGGGTATCCGACTTCGGAAGGTACCTGGGAGCCGATTAAACGGCTCCAGATTGACTGCCCGAAGGCTGTCGAGGTCTGGCAACAGACTCGACGACTTCATAAGTCACCCACTGCTTCTTAGCGGCGCCGCGAAGAGCACGGGCACCAGACTGCATGCCGTACCCACGCTCTGATGCAGAGCCTCCCGCCTCCCCATGCTCGAGTCGCCAGACCTCCGCATAGAGCTAACATTTGCTCACTAGATGAGCAAACTGGACTCGTAGGTCCCACTGGGTAAAAATATGATCCAACTGAGTTTCGTCCTTGGGCCCTTTAAGATTGAGCCCCTTTAGGGACACCCAGCGCCAGAAGAGGGCCTCCGCCTCGTGCTCGGTGACGGCCCGCTCCGGCTGGACCGAGGGATAACCCAGGCGGGGTATAACCCTCCCTTGTTCTCCGGCTTCTTGCGGCGGGCGGTGAACTCCTTGAGAGGAATACTGTGCGGTGTAAGAAGCTCGCACCAAGCGGTCTCTAGGTCTTCGCAGAATAGCGAGGCTCTCTCGACTAAGACACGCTCGTACGCACCCCGGGAAACGTGAGCCAAGGAGCTTGCGCGGCTCGGGAGCTGGCCAAGGAAACGGTCAGCCCCAGAACTATCGTCAGGTGGGTAGTAATCCTACTGACCGGCCAAGTGATCGGCCAACACGCTGGACAGGCGGGCATCCAAGAAGTCCTCTTGTTGCTCATCGAGATCGTTGAAGATCTTTCGCGGCTTGGGAGGCTGGGCCGCCTCGCCCTCGTCGCCCTCGTCACCCTCGTAGCTCTCCTCGCCAAGGATGACAGACTCCCCAGATTTGGAATCGCATCCGAACTCTTTCTCCCAGGCCTTGTCGGCCACAGCCAGGGGATCACAGGCGTGATACGTTTGCCCGTAGAGCCGGACATCGCTGTCCTTGTCCGAAGGCGGGGATCGGGAAGCTATCTATCGATGATAGTATTGATGAACTGCAAGAAGCACCAGTTACATACTACACACAGCAGTTGCTTCCGACAAGTTTGGCAGAGGTCGAAGGGATCAAGAGCGTGAGGTTCGATCCAACTGCCTCAATGAGCCAACCTGAGACTCTATTTCAGCGTGTTGATGGACCGTCCGTCACCAAGCTTCGTCGTGATTTTCGACATATCAGGGAATCGCAAACTGCACGAATACGTGCAAGAGATGCGCGTATTAGCGGCATCGATGGTGAGAAACCCACTGCCCGAAGAGATGAAAGTGACCATCTTATGGAAGGCCTAAGGGTAGGCCCGGCACGAACAGAGTTGTTCCATGCCCAGTCGGGCACTTTGGAGGAGGCGATTCAAGTCGCTCCCCAGGAGGAATACAGCCACAAACAGGATCATAATCTCCGACTCTGCTGGGCAGGCGCCTACGGGCACGGCTCCTGTGCCAATCGATCTCAGCACAGCCGAACAGAGCGATATTCACTGTTTTGGCTGTGGTCGGTACGGGCACATGCAACGTAGAAGGAAACCCTTCACGAGACCCCATGGTCACCCCTAAAGGTCAATAAATCACTGGCAGAAGCCGCGACCCAGTGAACAGGGGAACGCCGGCCACCAGTAGGGGCGGGGTTCACTGCTGAGGATGAACTAGGACACTCTGAGAGGTGCGCGGGTAGCGCGCACCAGGACGACTTAGCCTCGTAGAGACTGTGCTCTCTCCGTGCAGAGGAAGGTTGCGGTGGGCTTCTAGTGGTACACGCAAGTCTACGGGGGTATGAACACCCCCTTAGAGTGTTGATCGACTCTGGTGCGTCAAAGAACTTTGCCCGAAGGCAAACGCTTGCGCGGAATGGCAACAAGTTCACTGACGCCCTCCAAGAGAGCGGAGGAAACGGGCTGGACTCTGTAAGACTGGCCGATGGTACGGTGGTAAGAGTACCGAAGGTACGAATGGATCTTAGCGTCAACTTCGAGGACTTTGACAGTGATGAGTCGTTCATCGTCCTCAACATGGACACGTATGACTTGATTCTGTGCATGCCGTGGCTAGAGAAGCACGAGCCCTGTATCGATTGGCGAGGAAACGTCATAGAGGCCAGCAAGCCCCACAACTCCGACAGAGCCTTAGTGAGTCATGTTCCCACCTCTACTCGGTCAGTGCCAGCTTCACACAGCGCTTGCCAGTGTCAGGCGTTCGGAGTTGTCATGAGAAGATTGTACTTGACGTGGCCTTTCGCACCAAGCTCAACAAGATGTTCTCGGGCTGAGATTAAACCAGCGAATCGATCCATCGCACTTGAAAACGCAATGGTGTTTTCTGGCTCGATGTCGTCTTCTGATTATTGTTCTTCTTCTCTCTAGTTATCTTCTGATTGGCAGTGGTGTAGATCCGCCCGACAATATACGCCGTGACAACGTTTTTGTAGACCTTTGCATTCATCCAACTTTCGCGTGATGGAGAAGCTACAAGCGTGTTGATGTAGAAGGAAGGTACAAATGCTGCAGGTCCAAGATTGACATGACAATGGCGGCATCGTCTCATGACTCCCAACTATATATACATAAGAAGTTAAACCACAATGTGAGATCATTGTGGTTTAACTTCTTATGTATGCTTCAAGCACGCTCTCACCATAAATCTAGTGCTAAACATTACCTCCAGTAATATTGGTGGCACTATTGTCTTGTGTGTTGCTTGTTTCTTCGGTGGTGATTGTATCGCCGCAATTGGAGTGTTCGAAGGCACGCCGCAGTGTCACCTCAACATGATGCGTCTCAGGTTGATGAAGAGATGCAACTATACCACCGAGTGCCGGCAGCCGATGACATTCGCATACTGAAACATCTAGGCATTGCTTGCAGCATTTAGCTCCGTCAGTGGTCAGACAAACATGTTGCACTACAAATCTATGGCTTAAAGGCAAAAATGGCAACTACTGATTGTATCTTCTGCTGACTCACTATCAACCGTATTACTATGGTACGGTGTAGGTTGAGCTTGATTCATTGCGCCTGCGATCGTTACCGGATCGCTGCTGCTGCCTTCATTCGTCACGATGTGTTCTTGCTGAAATTCGTCGATGCTTGCCCAATCTGGAACATCGCTTATCTTTTCATCGGAGCTAGGGTTAACGTCCCCACTTTGAGGGTCACTGAGAGCATCAGGGCCGAGTGGTCCAGGCTCATTGATGATTATATCCGCTTGCTGTTGAACTACTGGGGCGGCGGCACTTATCAGCGAGTAGTATTGTAAGCAGTGGTGAAATAAATGTTAGAACAACTCTAAAACACTTCTGTGAGCAAACTCACCTTCATCTACCCGAACAGCGATTTCGCGCAGGTAGAAAGTCAACAACGCTTGTTCTCCAACAACAAAAAGTCAACACCTTCCTGGTATTTTAGGCTAGCGCCTGGACGAATATAGCAAAATAAAAGAATCCCTCGCGCTTTGGGGTGACTGCTTCTGATACCACCCGTCGACCCGAAGCTCTCTCCAATAACGTAGAGTTGTCGATCTTGGCTTCAGCCTTGTCTTGACTACGAACCGGTACTCTCTACCTCCTTGTTCTCTTCGTTGACCCACTAAGCGCGTTAGCAAGATTGCGCTTGCTTCGAGGTGCCATGTTTTCAGCAAGGGCCAGGAAGAGGGAGTGTGATATGGTTAGTGATTGGTACTGTTTTTTTGTCATATCGTAGAATATCAAGCTTAACTCTTTAGCTACGAGGATTCATACGTGTCCTGGAGGACTTGTAAGGCAGCTGGATACACACTCATTGGACAAAGCACATTGTGGGGGCTAGGTTGAAGCTGATTGGAGTCACCCAACAGTCCATCTGGACCTGTAACATAGCCGCTCATGCACAGCTCAAATTACCATGAGTGTGCAATATAAGACAGATAAAGGTTTTCTTTCATTCGCCGACTTGCCAGTTCGAGTGCAGAGCGATGGACGACGATGTCGTCGGCGACTGGAAGGTTTGGAGCTCTGAGAACCTCCAGCACCGTGACGACGCCAGCCGCCAGCAGACAAGCGATAACGACCTCTCAGACGATGACCTATTGTTCGAGTTGCCGCTCGATTGAGGCAGCACTGACACTCCTCGACTCGAGCCAGTGCACGAGCCAGCATCTGCCGGCCGACCCCTAAGAGGCCAACGTCGGCGACACTCACCGAGAACGCGTATCTCGCTTCGATTGAGGAGGACCCTGGAGACCAGGATAAAGAAAGCTCTAGCGAAGGATGGCTCGTATTGTCTCTTTACCCTGCTCGTCAATGCTGCCCTGCGCTAGAGCATCCGTGGCTGGACCTCCACCAAGATGGAAGCTTTAGGGAAAAAGCCATTGACCGAAAGCAAAATCAACGCATATCTCGGCCTCGAGATAGAGTCTGTGTCCACTGAATAGCATATCTGATTATTCTGCGATTACTAGCGATTACAACTTCACAAAGGGCGAGTAAAACAATTCTATTAAAAACAGGTGTTGCATGGTTGTATGGTCAACTGACCGATTCCTCGGGCAACCGGGCATCATCGAGACAATGGCACGTGGCCGTTTCCAGCAAATACGAGGAGCGTTGCAGTTTCACCCGCCAGACTCAGTGCCATTCGCAACGGTGCGAGATCCACTTTATCGCTGCAGATGTATTCTGCAGCATTTCCAGCAGCGTTTTGCTGAGGCAGCAGTGCCCGTGGGGGTCAGCAGCCTCGACGAAATTTCTGTCCACACGAGAGCTCGCACTCGTGCAAGAACCTACATGCCTTCAAAGCCGGACAAGTACGGCCTTCGGTTCAACGCTATCGTCGGGTGGGATGCATTGTATGTCCATTCCGTGTGGGATAACTGATTCGGCAATGCTACACGGTCAACTCCTGCAGAACGATACACGCAACTGTTCCTGTCACTTCGAACTGCGTTGTTCAACATACTATCTTTACCGGGAATCAACATTGATATCAGCGTCGGTATTGTGTATAGCGATGACCGTCCACCAAACCAGGACTTTCAGGTCGCCCAGCGTCCGTCGATTACTGGTATCAGACAATTTCTACACACGGCATACCTACACACGCGCCATCGACGCATTCACTGACGGCGTTAGGTCAGGCTTCTTGGCACTGCGTGATTGAATCTCGTCGACAATTCAACAAGTTTGCCCTCAAGCCTGCCGTGGCGCGTATCGCCAATCAGGTGCACGGCGCATGGAATCTCGTCGCCGCAATCGACCTCGAGAAAAACTACAAAAAATGCTGCTACTCACGAAAAGGAGCAGAAGCAGCGCCTAAAGCATTTGCGTACGGAGTACATGCCGACACTTGCATACGCTTCGCACCCTGGCTACATAGTTGTCAAGGACAGAAAAATGTTGTTATCAATACGTATGACTTGTGGGATTTTACAAGGAGCCGAAGGCGACGGTAAAGAGAGGTTTCCTGAAGGGAAGGACATTGTATACACGGTTGTATAATATATGTTAAGTAAGTGCTTTGGTTTTCTACCTAGCATACGGGGGCTGTAGTATACAGTCCCCGGGCGGGTGGGTTTTCCCAACGTTAGTTAGATTAGTGGAGAGCAGACCATTTGCTCTTTCGCGGCGGCACGACCAAGCTCCAACGGCCTCGCTCGGCCGCCCTCCGCCGCGGACGCTCGCTTTTAACCCGCCACGCCACTCCTGGGGCAGGCCTCGCTAACTCAACTCTCGGGCCGGCGACATCCGCGCACCGGCACCCCTCGACTAGCCTACACGAGACCTAGGCTAAACATGTGAATGGACTGCTCTCTTACCCCCATGACCTGAAGGAAGAAGGAAAAGGGCAACAATGTCAGCTAGCTCGCTCCGACACGCTAACACTTAGCGGAACAAAACAGCGAGATCGCCGACAACAAAAACCAAAAGCTGATTGCTGATATGATATTGTTGGCAACGACGCGTCATTGCACATCATTAATCCAAATTCGACAATGCATGGCAATAGAAGGTTGACGTGCTAATTCTTCACCCTGCGCGGAATGCCAGCAAAAAAGCGAAATACGGTTGCATTAAATATGAGCGTGGGTTACATGCAGAATGTTTTAGCGCTTTTCATTACGAGGGTATTCTACATACCAACGCACCTCAAATGCAGAATGCATTAGACGCTATTGCACGTGCGCCGTTGGGTGATCCTGTTGCATTCGCCTAAAAGCGGCGCAACAAGACAACAACACCAGTTTGCGAGCTAAAGCTACCCCATAAATGAAAACAACACGAATGCATACACATACTTTATCTGAGCTGTCTGGCCAACACTGCAGGAAATTTCTGCGCACACAAGCAGGCAAACTGCCTCGTATCCTGTCTGGAGATAGATGAACACACTGCTAAGGGTCTTACAAAAGTCTGGTGACGACACCGGCGAGAGAATCTGGTGTGCATTCCTGTTGCTCGCTCCTTCAACACTGCCCCGTACGCATCCCACACGCATGGTGCCTGCCTGCACCACCCGCAGTTTTCGTCACCGCTGCCGCTGTGGGGGCACTTTGATTCTGCAAATGGCAAATCACAGAGAAACCAGGATAGACAAACAGAGCTTTGCAGAGAGAATGTGCCACTCTGTGCCGCTCTGTCATTGGCTCGAAGTTTAAAATCTTGTACTGTGGTTGGCGTTGGTATGTGCCCGGTTAAACCTCTACGGCAGAGACAGTAGCTAAAGGGTTAACCCTTTAGCGTCGAAATCAGAAGTACTGTTCGATAGACATGCGTGCCCCTGATTACTGTAGTAGTAATACGTCGTTTGCACAAATTACTTTTACTACAGTAATTCTACTACTACCGTAGTATAATTTTATACTACAAGGTCGAGTTGCTGTCAATCCCTGCCAACGGAACTACACTTTCTTAGAATATTTGTTCTAAAAGACATTTTATTCAATCATAATCGCCTATCTTTAGCACGAAGTAATATATATAGAGAGTAAAATTACAATTAATACATATCTTGAGTTATAGCAGAAAGCAATGGAGGTAACCGTGTTTCATGCACGTAGCGCAGACGGCGTTGTACGAACGGAGGAAGAAAATTGCTAGAAATGAGATCGACGGTCGTGCCATCCACGCAGTCGACGATTGATCAGATGTGGCAGGATCAAAGTCGGAGCAGACAGGAACTCACTGCGGCAGCGTTGGCAGGGCGAGGACATGAGCAAATTTCACAAGCAGTGGGTGGTCGAACTGGTCAACAAAGTGGTGCAGTTTCAAGGACGTTTATTCCGGAGTACGGTGAACTTGCAAAACTGATAGTGGATGCGGCGAACAGCGACAACTATGCCTCCACTGTGTCATTGATGATTCCTAAAACGGCCCGGTTGCGAACTAGTATCAAGTGTCAAGACTTTTTCGGTCGACTTAATCAAAAGGAAAGGGCAGTCGCAGTCGAAATGGGTTGTCTGGCAGTGCTGCACCAGTGGATCCGCGCGCCAGAGCAGCAAGATGCAGCAGTCGTAGCATCGCCGAATTCCCAAGTTTTGGATGCTGTTCTTGGAATACTGGAGACCTTACCTGTACGCAAAGAGGATCTGGTCGAGGTACGAAGACGATGCTGTGTGTGCGATAAATGTGTGTATTGCGTGGTTGATTAACTCCTGTTTGTTTAGGAGAATGACATGCAAGAGACGATGGAAAGTATTGCTGAGCTTCCCGATATTAGCATTGATATGCGCGAACGTGCTATCGAGCTCAGCGAAAAATGGTGCAAGCTGGACCCTCCAGCTCCAAGTGAATTGCCCCTTACGCAGGAACATGAGCAAATGTCATCTCCCGTTCACGCAGCGCAGAATTTGCCTGTTATTGTAGCATTCACTTCTCCAAAGCGACCCACACGCTCAATCGCCAAACGAAAGCGAACGCGTGAACCGTAAGGACTGCTGTGCACCATTATATGGTGCATATACTACGTATGCTGACTTAACTGGGAAGACGAACGCTTATTAATTTTTGTGCAGGTGGTGGGAGACTATTGTCGTGTCGTCAAAGCCAAGCTTTACCCGTTGTACAAGCAAAACAATGGTGCAGGCACATTGGCACGAGATCAAGACGATCGTGAAGCAAGTGGCAGATCTGTTTTCACAAGAGGCTGCGTCTATGCAGTCTGCTTTGCTTCTTCATTTAGGTGAGTTGTCTAATCTCGCCAAGACGCGAATCAAGAAACTTATCCACAAAGTAGTGGTGCTCATTCCAGCTCAGGCGCTCCGACAATATTTTTGCGTCCGACTGTGGCAGCAGGAACATACTCAGCAGTGCCATCTATTAAACATCAACGACGATCATAAATCACTGCTTCTCAAAAGAAGAGATGCGTGTAAAATTTGTACGAGTTTTGTTATTGTAAAGGTAGGCACTTCAACTTGAGCAAATACTGCTTGATCATATCGCGGCATAACCAAGCTCTTGGTTACAAACAACTTTGAGGAACGTCACAGGACGGGGTCATATCAGGAGCTTTTAAAACAGCCCCATATTTGCAGACTCCTCCTGGGAGATGCCAGCGTCTCGCAGTCTCTTCTTCTGTAAAAGTTGCTCCACCATCCACTCGCTCCTCATTTTCTGCGTGGTCAGCTTGGCCTGCTGCAGCTGCTCCTGCGCCAGCGCAAGCTGCACCACATGCAGTTCGCTATCCCTCTCTTCTCGGTTCGTTTCAAGGTCCAAGCGTCGACTCTCAATCTGAAGACGAGCCGTTTCAATGCTCAATTTGCTTTTCGAAAACTCGTCCACCTGCTTGCCACTCGGCACTTGAGCACTCGCTCCACCACTCTTTTCACCTGCAAAGTGGTCAATCATTTCACTTTTTCTCTGCTTTTTGGAGGGCGATACGAAGCCTCCAACTCGGCAGCAAAACTCGTGGCAACTGGCGATGTGCAAGTTCTAATTGGCGATTGCGTAGCGAGATTGACGACCACCGGAGTGCTCTCCAAGTGCGTTTTTGACCTGGGGGTGAGCACCACTTGCTCTTCAAGTGTGGGCGGCTGGTTCTGGCCGTCCCCAGCAGCGTCGTCCTGTAGTAAAACGCCCACAAAGCTTCTTTGTTGCGACGTCGCGGGTTGGTCTTGAGCTGGCGCTGCGTGATCTCGCGCTTGAGCTGCATCAGGTTCCAGTCGTTGTAGTCGTCGGAGCGCGGAGCCGGGCACAGTTTGTCGCACTTGGCGGACCAGCGCCGGCTCGCACTCGCCTTAGGGGTCCACGGCGACGGCGGCGTGCTCATGCCGGAACTCGTTCGCTTCAAATTAGTTTAATCCTCACGGCGGGATTGGTCAAAAATAGCTTCATATAGGAGTTTGTATGGAAAGCTACAGTGTTGGTGCTTTTAGGGGTGGTCATCAAGTTTTTACTATAAAATGTGATATTACGGCACAAGACATTTAGGAGCTCAAGTTAATAAAGGGAAGTGAAGCGATAACTGGGAAATCTCCGGAGTGCTCAAGAATAGCGGGGAAGAACAAGGTTTCACGTTAGCGTTCGAGAACGCCGTTGTCCCGTATCCGGTCGCTGGTCTGTAGTCTGTCTTCTGTCTTGTGTCGAAACTGATCAGTCTTGATTCAAGACTCTTGAACGATGCCGTAGTCATCGTACTGCAGTGAATTCGGTGGATGGGCATTGAACAAGTGGGTTGTCCGCTACTGTACGAGTTCACGGCGAAGGGATCAGCGGCCCCGAGACTCACCCGCCGGATAGCAGCTGTCCGCACGCTATATATTACATGTAGTCAATAACTGCGTGATTGCGCGGTTCCGATCTTGCCATAAGCAGCGTCGTGCAGACTGCCACGCAATAAATAGCAGATCTCACGATCGTGCCGTCGAAAGCATCGCGTTCGTGACATTGTGCTGTGCGAAAATCGGATGTTGGTGGCGATTCGTGCAGCCTGAAACTTCATAGTGAATGCGGCCAATTTTAAGCGGAGGTTTATCTAAGTTTCTTGAGGATAAACTTTCGTTAGCCGCAACAGGTACAAGTAGTAAATACTGTGCATATTATGGATCCTGTTGTAACTTACAACTTGTATAGCTCAGGACTTGAACTGAGAAATTTCGTGAAGTCCACATGATTCCACCGAAGAGCTCGCATGCACAGTACTGTACCGGTTTAATAGACACCTTTGCTCACGTATTTTACAAAACAAACGTGACATGTACCAGGGTAGGGGTGTGCAAGACCGGGTCAACGTTTTTGCTTTTTACGGATATCGGGCCCTTTCGGTATTATAATTCGCAGCATGTATAGATTAAAAAACATTACACTTCAAAGGGAATTTATCAAGCTATCACATATCTCGACAATGACCGACGGACACAACGTAATTGGGACGCCAACGCGCGCGGCACCAGTGTAGATCTCGACGAATATGGTGTGCCCGACTTACTATCCACAAGAGCGCAATTCCCTGCAATTTTTGAGTCTGTAATGAACCAACACGAAGTTTCCCCTCGCACGTACAGTCAGGCACTGCCATTGGCTAATCAAGCCCGCTCTCTTACACTCCTTCACTTGCGCAGCCATCTTGCATCGGCACGCTCTGAGTGTGAGCCCTGCGTCTGCCACCTCCTTGAGCTTCGTAGCAACTTCCTGCTACCTATCATCCGTTGTCCCTTGCTGCGCAACGAATGTCTTGATGCGGGTAGGTTGCTTGTAAGGAGGCGAGAGTGCTTCTCCTCGGCAACCGGCTCGAAGGTCGCCTCCGATTATTTCTCCTCCGCAGCCGGAGTAGCCATGGCTGTTTGTCTCTAGTCGATCGCGGTGCTTCCAGTTCTTTTCGCTGGTAGTTTTGGCGGGAAAGCAAATGATTTTTTCGCGCGAACTGCGATTTGTGGTTAATAAACAGAATGCGGATTTTACGTGAGGAAAAGGTGTCGAATATCCTCTGATCGCGTAAAATACGCGAGCAAAAGGTGTTTAGTAATGATGCATCTTCTGTAACCGAAGGTCAGGAATTAGGTAGTTTAGGGTATGATAACCGATGGTGCAACGCGAAAAGCAATTTTACTTTTACTTATTTTACCCTTACTACAGTACATGTTGTCACCTAAACCATGAGCCCAAGTGTCGAAAAGATTCATTTTTGTCACCTTGAGCTCCCAGATCATGCATCTCGACAAAAGAGAGAACTGTAACGCGTCCGGACCGGGCCCTTCTCACCGGTCTGGTCGTAAGCTCTGCGTCGCGAGGATCCACTTGCACCGACATTACATCGGAACTCAACACTCACTGGCCCGATGACTGCACTGCAGCCACCCGCCGGTCGCCGCACACACAACGACCTATTTATTTACTCATTGAACTCGGTCACTTCGATCTCGAGTGAGACTGCCCCCGTTCTCGGGTCAGTGCCACTGACTCAATGGCTCGATCGCACGTGAAGTTTCCATTAAACCTTCGCCATCTGCCCCCTATTACAGAACCAAACGCGCATCTTGTTGTGATTTGCCTCTTCGAAAACGCGAGGTAAAGAAAGGTGGTTGACGATGCATTGTAAGTCCATCCTTAACCACGTTTTCGTGATTTGTCACCTGATGCTGATCGCGGTCATATATCCTGGCGGTCTATCCTGGGGAGGGATCCCGACAAGGGGTCGTATCTGCTGCATCACTATCAAAATCAACCGCGGCGAACGCTTTACCTTTTCAGTCTCTGACGCACGTCTAACTAAGAAGAAACCAAGTGGAGAGTTGAAAGTATAAGCACCGCGATATCATGGCACCCCGGGTGCTAACCACGATACTGCAATCATTCGCGCTTGTGGTCCTCACCGTCAGATACCGAGCTGTAGCAGATGTACAGCTGAGCAAGACTTTTGGTGGTTCCCACGGCACCGAATTCTCGGACCAGACTTCCGTCGCTGAGGACAGACCGTGGGCTCCATCACCATTCGCTCAGGAGAACGTGCCCACGGTCTTTCGTTGGAGATTACAGGTCCTATTCCACAAACGTACTCGCACGGTGGAGGTGGCGGGACGGAGAACACACTGACACTTGGCGAGGGCGAGTATATAACGTCAATGGAAGCGCACTGGGATAAAAGAGCGGTCGCACGCGAATTTTCTACCTCAACTTTGGTACGAGCGCGGGGAATTCAGTGTCGGGAGGGGCTCAAACAAGCTCAGCAGGATCAGTGACTGCACCGGCAGGTTACCAACTGGGTGGATTCTACGGTCGTGACGGAGACGAGATTGACCTGCTTGGTGCCATTTGGTCCAGTATGGCTGATGAAGGTCCGGGCACCGTAGCTCCAGCCAACATTTCTGACTCGGGGAGCGACGACTTGCTAACTTCGACCGATACTTCGTCTTCATCGAATAAAGTCATAACTCCACCTGATACGTCTGTGTCTGTAGAGCAGGCGACATCATCGTCTGCGAGCTCCAACGACACACCAGTACAAATATCTTGGCCTTCTGTATTCACAGCTTCAGGCTCACTCGACACAGACAATGGGTCGGCATCAGCTGGATCCACCGCGGAGCCTTCACTAACTTCATCGACCTCTGCAGGATCCGCCATAGTAGCTCCGTTGGGATCGTCTTCACTGGCAGGGTCTTCCACCACGGCTGCATCGGGTTCATCACAACTCGGCGGCTCCGGTTCAGCTGCACCAGCTATTGCTAGTACGGCGACGCCAGTGCCCGATGCAACTGATGTTCCAGCGGCTTCGATTGTGGATAATAGCGCTGCTTCGGCCGCTGGAAGTCTGGCCGCTACTGATCTCCCAGAGGCTTCGATAGAGGTTCCAGTGGCTAGCGGCGTTGCCTCGGGTGCTGGAAGTGTGGCCCAGGTGCCTGCCGCTACTGGTGTCTCAGCGGCTTCGATTGAGGCTCCAGTGGACAGTGGCAATGCTTCGGCCGCTGGAAGTGTGGCCCAACTGCCTGCCGCTACTGATGTCCCAGCGGCTTCGATTGAGGCTCCAGTGGATAGTGGCGCTACCTCGGGCGCTGGAAGTGTGGCCCAAGTGCCTGCCGCTACTGATGTCCCAGCGGCTTCGGTAGTGGCTCCAGTGGAAAGTGGCGATGCCTCGGCCGACGCTGGAACTGTGGCCCCAGCGCCTACTGCTACAGAGGTCCCAGCGCCTGCTGTGCCGGCAATTTCAGTGGAGGACTCCGTTCAATTGAGTGAGAGTTTCGGTGGGCCCCATGGCAATCCGTTCTCGGACGAGCCCGTCGCCAGGTCTGGACAAACCATCACGTCACTTTCTATCCACGCTGGTGAGCGCCTTGATGGCCTCACACTGGAAGTCGCAGCGCCAAAAAACTGACGATTACGCATGGCGGAACCGGAGGAGAGCCGCAGACACTGACGCTGGGCGAGGGTGAATATATCACATCGATGGAGGTTCACTGGGGCAAGAAGAACGGTCACACGCGCATCTTCTACGCGAACTTCGTCACAAGTACGGGTAAGTCGCTCGCAGGAGGAGCGATGACGGCCGATAAGAACACGGTAACTGCCCCCGCGGGCTTTCAACTCGGTGGTTTCTTCGGTCAGGATGGCGATGAGATCGATACGCTGGGTGCGGTTTGGACAAGTATTGTGGAGGTCACGGCTACTCCACCTGTCACTACCGCTCCCGCTCCTGCTCCTGCTCCTGCAGGTTCTACTGAAGGCACGGTGGCTCCAGCCAATATGTCGGGTTCAGGTGTCGCAACGCCAAAGAATAACACGCAAGCTGTCCAGCTCAGCGAGTCGTTCGGTGGTCCGCACGGCGAGCAGTTCTCTGACCAGGCGTCCGCCTCGTCAGGACAAACGATCGGCTCCATCACGATTCGCTCAGGTGAACGCTCCCACGGAATTGCTCTGGAAGTGACGGCCCCGACACCGTTTGTACTCAACCACGGAGGTTCTGGTGGCACCGAAAATACGCTCAAACTTGGTGCAGGCGAGTACATCACGTCGATGGACGCTCACTGGGGGCAACATAAGGGTAACACGCGGATTTTCTACCTCAATTTCGTCACGAACTTGGGTAACTCGGTCTCCGGTGGATCGCAAACCGAAGAGAGGGGCACAGTGATCGCGCCGGAGGGCTACCAGCTGGGTGGGTTTTTCGGTCGATCCGGCGACGAAATTGATCTGATCGGTGCGGTGTGGACGAGCATCGAGGCGGTCGTAGAGACACCCGCCCCTGCTGTCTCTGCAGACGAAGATATTGTGCTGGGCCAACTGTTTGGTGGCCCGCACGGTGCTGCGTTTTCGGACATCGCATTGATCAGGTTCTCACAGGTCGCATCATCCATCACGATCCGAGCTGGCGAGCGTGTCGATGCTGTAACGTTGGAGATTGCAGCCCCCGACCCTCTGACGCTGAACCACGGAGGGAATGGTGGCACCGAGAACACACTGGCGCTGGGTGAAGGCGAATACATCACGACGATTGAGGCACACTGGGGAAAGAAGGACGATCATACGCGCATCTTCTACCTGAACTTCGGTACAAGTGCCGGCAATTCGATCTTCGCCGGTACGCAGACCGACGACAGAGCCGTATCGACTGCTCCCGAAGGCTTTCAGCTAGGCGGATTCTATGGTCGCTCTGACAAAGAGGTTGATCAACTTGGGGCTATCTGGACAAGGATTGCAGCCACAGATCTATGGCTCACTGACGAAGAAGATAGCTCGGGGTCTGGCGTCTTGTACACCACTACGATGCGGAATTGGGTGGGACCAACCATCGGCGTTCCAACTGACACAGCTTGCTATCGAAAGTATCAGGCCTTCGACAGCCACAATATCTGTCCCCTCGGCTACAGCAGGGACAGTGTGGACTGCAAGGTTCGGTGTCCCCTTTCATACCCGGTTCCATGTGGCGGCGAATGCATACCTCAAAATGACGACTGCGCTCTCGAGGTTCTCACGAAAGTCGGCTCTGTCGTTACTGTAGCCCTCAATGCTGCCACCGATGGTGTCTTCGGCAGTATTTTCACTGCGTACAAGGCCGCTAAGTGGGCTATCACTTGCGCAGCGAATGTGGTTTCAGTGGTGAGGTCGCTCATTTACTATATACGCTTCAAGCAAACTACAGCGCCCCAAGGCGATACAGAGGAGTTGTTGGCTATAGCATACCAAACGAACGTTGTGGTTGTTGACTTACCGGTGGCTGTGTGTGCTTGCCTCGGTTTACCAATACCAAAAGGTCTTCAATTCTCCGGCATGGTTCTCGCAGCCGTGCAAGGCATTGTGAAGCAGGCCATCATCAATGGCGACATGATCATCTCGACGGGTGAAAACGTTCTGAAATTATTGACGGGCACTGGGGCGCTCGACCCGACAAAAGCTGACGCGACAGTGGATGAGCTCCAAGAGCTCATTGATTCCAATTCAACCTGCGGCTATGCGCTCAAACGCCTCAGCGACCAAGTCGTAACTTCGGTCAATGAGGTTAGGAACAATACGCCGAATGCTGCAGCAGCTGACGTCCGAGTGGTTGTGTACAAATCCTCGATCGTGCTGAACGATATTCCTCAGGTCACAAACGATTGCATGAGGGAACTTCTGTCCAACAAAACTCAACAAGCTGCCTTCGAGAATCGTGATCTGCTTCGCAAAACTTTCGGAGTAATCGTGGACCAGCTCATTGAAACGGGCACCACAGACATGGGCAAGGATGTAGCTGAAGATGACTTCAGGCTTAAGGTTTCGAACATGGGTCTCGTTGTGATGTCCACGTTCGACCCGTCGGGATTCGCCTATATGATGTCCCAGTTTGTGCAGCCTACCTGTGGACCTACTGCTTACCTCGGTGAGATCGACGACGGCACCCTTTACGACGCTTTGGGTCTCACGACTGTGGACGAGGCATTCGTAGGGAGCTATGGCACGTGGACCAGCTCGGGTGACGGAGTCGTCCATTTAATCATGGAAAGTGTCGACACAAAGGACGTAACCGTAGTCGTCCATTCAGGCGGAGACAAATACGCGGAAGTAAAAGTGGGGGCCGGCGACACCGTCGTGTGGGATGCAACTATTTCGGAGTTGCAAGATAAGACGTTGTATTTGGATCGTTGGCGCCCAGGTCTCTACGGCTTGCCTGGATCAGGAGGTGGATCGCTGTTGCTCTGGGTCCCGCGGTCGTCTCAAGGTGGTCATTTGACTATGCACGTCAGAATCAATGTCAGCTAAAGTGGACAACAGCATCGAGTCATTCTCGATTCTATCTGTAAGTAAGTGCGTAACGAACAAAGTGATGAATATAACTCGTAACGCACCTCATTGCGAGCACTAGCGTTCTCGGCACCCGCTCACGCGGACGCTGTGGATTGGATGGATGGTTTCTGTTCCGCTCGCCTGCGGCTTACTTCACTACTCGAAGGTTTTCGTCACTATGGGGCCCATTCGGGCCCGCAAAGCAGTTTAATGTTGAGGGTTGTTTTTGTTCAATGAAAAGTGCGTAACGTGGTTTATCAATTCATGGGCCCAACCAGTTCATGGCCCAATCTTTAGTTTTATCCAATTCGAATTGTTTGTTTGAATCTCGGCAGCTTGTGATTGGTGCATCGATTTCTAACCAGTTCATGGACCACGAGAATTTTGGAGCGAGGCTGTAAGATATAGACTTCCCACAAAGGAGAAGGGGGTGAAGAAGGTCAGCTTCACGGATAAGGAGCTGGAGGAGGCCACCAACCGCGCACAAAACGGAGAGACTAAGTCGCATGTCGTGAAAACGTCACGTGTACCGAGGTCGACGGTCAAGCGTCATGTGAAAGCTCAAGAGGGGAAGGGCCCGATTAAGATTCAGCGCAAGTTAACGGGCCCAAAGCCGATGCTCCCAGCTGATTGCGAGGGGATATTGTAACTTGGGTGTGTGAAGTGCTGAACAGCACTCGAGACGCCTGGTCGCACCAGAGCGCTCGCAGCAGCAAGCGGGTCTGGGGCTGCGCTGGCAGGCCCAAACCCGGTGACGACTGAGGCGCTGGCCAGGCTCCGCCGCAAGCGAGAGCCCGCTGACCACAGGAAGCTCGCTGGCTCCCTAAGCGCTGCGCTGTCCGTCCCAAGCTTAGGAAACCATCTGCGACAGAGGTCGCTGCCTCTGGCGCACTTGTGGTGGCGGTTGCGCAACCGCTGACAGAAAATGCAACACAGAAGCAGTTAATAACGATCAATGAAACCAATGGGTCCCAGGGAGGTGCTCACTCAGTGCTGTGCGGCTGCCAGCACTCACTTCCAAACTCACCGTCCAGTGAGCGAGCCCTCCCTGGTGTTCCTGCCAAGGCGTTAAGCCTGGCGACGCCTGCCTTCGACTTACATCTTCCTCGCGCATAGATCCTGAAGAACCGCCGTCACGCTGACGGTTCCTGTCGACACACACGACAAGTGTTAAAGGCATTCAGACCATCTGTTAGGTTATGAGCCCAACGCACAAGGAAGCCGAAGGGCGCACGCGCGGAGCAGACCTGCAGCAGGAAGGCGACCCTCCTGCTGAGCTTGGCGAAGGTGTTCCTGCTGGCAGCGACCGCAGGAAAATCCGACTCTGGCGACTGTCGGTGAGACACGGATGCTCCCGTGCTCTCAATTGGCTGAAACTACTGCTATGGGAAGAGACATACACAGACTGCCCACAACGAGCCGTTGTGCCTCATTCAGCAATCGGTCCCCTTCCCGGCGAAGACAAGAGTCGTTTGGAAGCGCCGACCCCAACGACGACACAGGCAGCAGCTCCGACGTGGACGAGCCAAGGATAAACAGAGTCGCTGCTGTCGTGTCCCTCAAAGTGGAGAAGAAGCTCACCAAGCCAGAGGACTACCCGGCGTGGCGCCTGCGCGTCCTGAGTGGGCTTAACGTATCGGACATGGCCCGTCTAGTCACAGGCCAAGAACCGCTGAGCGAAAGCTGGTCTTGCAAGGTCAAAAGCTGCTGGTGAAGTCGCTATCGCAAGGCCAACGGCTTGTTGGTCGCTGCGATCTCTGACGCGGTGCTCATCCGGTATCAAGATGTGGTGAACCAGGCCGATCCTATACGTCTGTGGAGTGTACTCTACGAGGATTTTGGCCAAGGACGAGGCGTCAACACGGTGCTGATTTCGGAAAGAATCTATGGGTGGATGCTCCGTCCTGATGAGTCGGTGCGCGACTAAATCGAAGACTTGTTGCAGATGCAGCGCAATCTAGCAGAAAACAATGACCTCATCTTAGATTCGCGCCTGGCAAGGATTATGCTAACGAAAGCACACGCTGTCTATCCTGTCATTGCGGACGAAGTCACGGAGAAGCTGCGTCGTGACCCTGGCTACAACTACTCTATCCGCGATGCTCGCGGACGCTTGGAGAACGCCGAGATCCAGCGGTTGCAACGTGTACCTGACCGCCCAGCGGGCGGCAGTAGAGGCCTATCAGCGCCGTCGCAGGCCAATGCAGTGCAGCAAAAGCAACGTGGAAATGGCAAAGGCCCTCTTCGCTTTAAGTCACGCCAGCGTGGTGGCAAGTACGGAGGTAGTCGCAGCGGAAGCACAACCTCTGGATCTACGAACTCGATGAGTCATGCTGACAAGATCGACAAGAAGAAACGCAATTCCACATGCAATGCATGTGGGGAGAAGGGTCACTGGCGTGGAGACAATGCATGCAAGTTTTCCACGCAGCAAGCGGCAAGCAGTGATAGAGCTGTGCAGTCATTTGGTGGTGCAGTGCTACGTCAAGACGTGCAGAGTGATGCGCCGGAACGGGGTGTCCAGTGTATTACCTCGCGTGCAGCGCACGCACTTGGAGACAATGCAACAAGCCCCTATGACAACTTAACATTTTCAATGAGCGATGTGAGGTCGGTGCTTGGCCAGCAAGCAGCCCAGCAACTGCATATGGCGCAAACTGATCGTGCTGCGCCACGACGCTCACCATCGCCTCAATACTCACCAACCAGTCCACCTTCTAGTCATGTCCAGCAAAGCACCCAGTATTCGCCGACGTCGGCAGCGTCGACACCAAGACAGGCGAACACTGGCTACACGCGTGAGTCAGAATGCACCTGCCTTGCAGGCCGATGAGATCGAGTGGCTACTCAACAGTGGATCTCAAGTAAATTTGTGCGGCGAATTATCCTGCTTCATCGAACAATCTTTTGATGGCATGCGGCCAAACTGAAGCCATGCAGGCTAGTTGAAGCGTGGTGTTTCGAGTGGAGAATGGTGTTACTGGCAAGTGGGAGCCGCGTCGACTGGATGATGTGCACTACTCACCGAACGCTCATGTGAACCTGAGTAGCCTGGGGTATAAGCGTGCCTGCGGGTTCAAGTTAGTGTTCAATGAAGATCAGAGCACTGCGTGGCTCTGCAAGGATGGGTTAAAGCTGCGCTTCGTCTGCAATGATATGCTCTATCGCCTGCGTGCCAAGCGGTCGCTTCGACTTGTGAGAGCTGTCGAGCAACGTAAGAATGCCATGGGGTTGTTGCACAACCGCCTAGGGCATGTCAATATGAAGCTGATTAAGGAGTTGGCTCAGGGACAGGTTGATTTGGGAATTAACCTTAACATGCAGTCGCTGAAGGATTACGAATGTGTTCCCTGCTTATCGGCTAAGTTCAAGCGTACATCCTACAAGAGAGACCCAAATCGACGCAAGCATCCCCTTGAGAAGGTATCCGTAGATCTGTGCAGCATAAACCAAGAAACTGCAAGTGGTGAAAAGATGCTAGTTGTTGATGAAGCCACACGATACAAGTGGTGCTACTTGTTGACGCAGAAGAACGAAGCAGCTGCGCTGCTGAAAGAATTGATCCTGCGACTAAACAACCAGTTCAAGCAAGCCGGATACTCGGTGGTCACATTGCACTCCGATCAAGGTGGAGAGTTCGTGAACACATCACTACGTCAGTTCTGCGCAGACAATGGGGTCATCAACCAGTACAAAACCGCATACTCACCAAAAGAGAGCAGCTTAGTGGAGAGAGCGAACGGCATGGTGTACCACGTCTTCGCGCTGTACTACTCGCAACAAACCAGACGAACTTATTGTGGGGAGAAGCACTGTTACATACGGTGGATACCATGAACCTTCTACCAAGTGCTCCATTGAACGGAAAGTCACCACACGAGATGCTATTTGGTTCGACGCCGCAGGCAAGGTAAACTCACGACTGAGTAAATCCTTATGCAAGCGGCTACATGCCGCATCCTTCTCTCACAGACACGACCCACCGTCCTTCGGCGCTTATGTTCCCCTTGAGCCGTGCCATCCCTCCTTCCCGCGACGCCTGCCCTGCAGCCACGTAGGCGCTCCCTTCGACTATGCCTCCCATCCTGTCTCCTTAGCACGTCGCCCCTCCTGGTCCTCCACACCGCAAGCGTGCTCGCCGGGCGTGTCATCCCGCCCCGAAGCCGCGGGGAACACCTCGCGTCATCTTCGACCAGGAGCACCGCTCCCACTCCTTGGCAGATACCTTAGGCGTGGTACCCCGACGCGAGACCACAACTGCCTGAGTCTGCCCTTCTCAACAGTTTCGTGGATGCCGTTGAGGAGGTCCAGCACATGCTGTTATGCCCGGACGTGGGGCCGTCCCGTCACGACACGAGACAGATGCGCCTACACCCGACGTTTTACGTCGGGCGCCTGAAGCTGTACCATCCGGCGGATCTCCCCGATATACGTTCCCGCGATCGCGAACAGGCACGTACTACGACATCCCGACCCGACGCTGCTGACGATGGGTTGGTCCAACGCCCATCTACTCGCGCGATAGCACGGTCAAGTACCGAGTTCGCTGAGATATCGCCGATACCGCTCTCGCGTTCTCTCGAGCGCGAGCCGCTAGATACTGCACCTTTGGCGCACCGTTCGTTGTCCGCTGCGTTTCCGACATTGCCCGCCGATTCGGCTTCGGTGCCTGGCGCCCCGGGGAAGGCGTCGCCTCAGAGCCACCTGCCATCTCGACAATCGGTGAAACCGATGAAACCGACGAAACTGGCGACCCTCCAGAGCGATCCCTCCGAAGCGACCGTACGACGCCAAGGTCCGACCTTTCGCCGCGATGGTCCGCCCCCACCTATTGATGGGTCGGGCGCTCGGCGCTGGATCGCCGAGCGTATCGTTGATCACGACACGCGTAGACGCCGTGAGACTGGTGCATAATCGGGCGCGCGCGACTGAGAAGCACTACCGGGTCCGCTGGCTGGGATTTATGCCAGCGGAAGACACGTGGGAGCCGCGCAGTCGCATAATAGGTGATATCCCGGATGTAGTGCGCGATTACGAGGCTTCGCTTGCGCTGTGATCGCTTGGCTGCGCGCTGCCGAGTGGCTTCGACGGCGGACCTGCGGTTCTACGGTTGCGCTCTTCGGTGTTTTATGCGTGTGCGCTACGGCACCGTAAGCGCAACTTAGAGAAGGGAAGTGATGTAATGGGCCTAACCCTAGTTACATAGGTAGGTAGCATTATTTACAAAAGTAGGTACAAAAGCACGCGGCTAGCGCGTGCTATGTCATCACTCTCTGATTGGCTGAATAGTGTCACTTCAGCAATCAGGAGCTGACCTGCATTTGAGTGGCTCACATGAGGCCAGGGCTCCTGCCCTGGGCCTAACCTAAATCAGAGTTGAATTTGCCCCAAACATAAGAATTGAGTTCATTATAGTGAGCTTCCTCTTAACCTATAGTATGCGCTAGTAACGGTTGCTCTCGCCCCGTTATAGCCGGCACCTTGTTGCTGGTGAAGGTTCACACCGCTGAGCAAGCCATGAAAGGGGGTGTTGAAGCAGGCGCCTCCAAGAGCATCATCTGAGAGAGCAAGCCGTCTTCGCGCTCGAAAAAGTCGAGGAAGAGGAAGCCCCGGATAGCAGCAGCTATCAGGGTGAAGAAGCAGGACAGAGTAGCAAACCGCCCCCCGAAACGACCACGCGGACTACAGCGGAGAGGGTCGCGGGGACATCACGGAGAGGGACGCGAAGACCTTGGGGGAGGAAGCGCGATTCTACTGCGGACAAGCTTGCGGGGCCACGGCGAGATGCGCTCAGGTGCTGTCTGTCATGATGGAGTCAGCAGTGACTGCCTTAAGCAGTTCAGCTGGTGCAAATTTGGGCGAGGCTGTTAAGGCAGCGAGAGCAGCGCGAGCTGCGCGTGCTGCACATGCTGCACATGCTGCGCAGGCGCGTAGTGATCCATCGAGTACGAAAGATCTCAGCACCGAGCATGTCACTAATGTGAGGGTCGTGGGTCACAGTGACACAGATTGCACTGCAATTGCCACTGAAACGTCTCCTGACACAACTGTTGGTACAACCAGTACTTCTCCGCCACTGAGGCAGCCACTGATGATCTCGATGACAATGGAGAGTGGTGGCTGGTGTGCACAATGATCAATGCTGCATCTGCTAGCGAATGTGCTAGCTGCACGATTCAGCGTCGTGGAGTTAAATCTTCTGGTGACACATACTTACGTCACCGAACAGGCGACTACGACTACCGAAAAGTTGTGTTACCATATATATGGAATTCTATGGCAGCGACACAGTCACTGTTTCGGAAGGTTACGTAACTCCCAAGCGCACGTGGCGCGTGGCGCGCATCAACGACCGTCGCCCTTCCCCTCGTGGACGGGAGTACCATGTTCTTTGGGTGCATAAGCGGCTCGACTGCAGATGGTACTACCTGAAAACATGGGATCCGGAGGTCACGCTTCGCGGGGATGACTTTGCTGAAGAAATGAATCTCGTGAACTGCTGGAAGTCATCTGGAGTTGACAAGTTCGACGACTTCTGGAAATCGGACGAATTTGGAAACCATTGCCTTGGCGCAGACATCGCTGGCCTTTGTGTGTTTAACCCCGCTCCAGAACGTACGGTTGTATATTACATCTTCGCTCTTTGCACCGTTTCATAACGTGTTGTTAAATACAACATGTTAATGTCAGGACATTTCGTGCGGTCTTTGCTCTTTTGCACGCGGTTAGGTCAGATATATGCAGAAAAGAGCTGGAGTGCGACAAGTATGCAAAGGCGGATTTCCGCCCAGGTTGATGGCTAGCTGGACCGCTACCCGTTGATTTCGATCATTTGAGAAAATAAAACACGTGGCGCGAAAATGGTTGGGAGACGTGAGTCCCGGCGGGAGCGAGAAATATTTACGGCACGCCTTGAGGGGAGAAGCCCTGCGCACCGTAAGCTGCTAGTGACTGAACATCGTCAGTTCCTCGCTGGCGAGCGAGATATGGACGCAGAGTTTGAGCCAAGATCGATGCCAGCCACGCTAGGCGCACCGTCCCCGTCCCCAATCCTGTTGGAGCTCCATCGCGACAGCGTCCGCCTCTACGCGGGGCGCCTAGTCGTGTGCCCCGACCTATTAGGGCCCCACGCGACCACCACTGATGAAACAGGGCGAGAGTTACGCTCTGTTTCTTAGCATACACAGTATGCGCGTAGTGAGTAAGCGTAGACTTAAAGTTTTATGTAAGATAGAAATACGCGAGCCCGCGTATTTCTAAAAGCAAACACTAAGGACTTTAGATTAAAAAAACTGAATTGAATGGCAGCCCGCCGCGTGGCGGGCTGGCCTTATCTTTACGCTAACCCTCTTAAGAAGATAACTATTTGCAAAGGTGAGAGCATGGTTGGCTCTCACGCATTTGCATGAAATGCATGCACATGATTGGTTGAAATGTGGCCCTTTCAACCAATAGCTGTGCGCCTGAGCGCCGTCAATGATAGTTGCATTGACGGCTCGTAATGTTGATCGCTAGTGTGTGTGTACCACACACACTAGTGGGTTTGCGTGTAGTAGTGTACCCCGGGTACACTATCCTGTGTAGCCCCACTACAACTGGGAAAGATCGCCGCTTACCAGGCATTGCTGGAGAAAGAACGAGAAAGTAGAGGCAGCGGCGCGTGTGGAGGCAGCCGCGCGCGTGGAGGTAGCGGCGCGCGTGGAGTAACAGCGGCGGCAAGTGGTGATGAAGCTGGTTAGCAATTTCCAAAACTTCCACGGGTGAACCGGAACCATGCGTCTCTGCATGGCGGCCACCCTAACCGATGGTCTGAATGCCTTTAACACTTGTCGTGTGTGTCGACAGGAACCGTCAGCGTGACGGCGGCTCTTCAGGATCTATGCGCGAGGAAGATGGGAGTCGAAGGCAGGCGTCGCCAGGCATAACGCCTTGGCAGGAACACCAGGGAGGGCTCGCTCACTGGACGGTGAGTTTGGAAGTGAGTGCTGGCAGCCGCACAGCACTGAGTGAGCACCTCCCTGGGACCCATTGGTTTCATTGATCGTTACTAACTGCTTCTGTGTTGCATTTTCTGTCAGCGGTTGCGCAACCGCCACCACAAGTGCGCCAGAGGCAGCGACCTCTGTCGCAGATGGTTTCCTAAGCTTGGGACGGACAGCGCAGCGCCTAGGGAGCCAGCGAGCTTCCTGTGGTCAGCGGGCTCTCGCTTGCGGCGGAGCCTGGCCAGCGCCCCAGTTGTCACCGGGTTTGGGCCTGGCAGCGCAGCCCCAGACCCGCTTGCTGCTGCGAGCGCTCTGGTGCGACCAGGCGTCTCGAGTGATGTTCAGCACTTCACACTCCCATTCGCTCGTGACGCGCGTCGTGGTGGTTGGGCTTTCACCAGCGCCACCGTCAGGTGCATGTTCCCCAGGCTGCAACCGGAAACACCACCGCGCAAGCGCCGCGAGCGCACGCATTACGCCAACAGTGGTGACTGTCAGCGGCTCTATGCAGTGCAAGGAAGAACAGATACAGCAAACAGCTTAGGCTTAATCAAATGTCAAATAGATTGCAGCATACAATCATGAATACTTAGCTTGTTCGGTGCTCAGCCCGATTGACAGCTTGAGCAGCACTTGAGTTGGTAGGCAGCACCTTTAATTGCGTACGGAACTTGGTGAACTTTGTGTTGGCCAGCGCCTTGGTCATAATGTCCGCCGTGTTGTTGTCCGTAGGTACATGAAGCGCGCCCAGCTCGCCTTCTTCAACAAGGTGTCGTATGAGATGGTACTTGTTCTTGAAGTGCTTCGTTGCCGCATGCTTGCCTGGTTTTGCACTGAGGTTGAGCGCGGCTTGGTTATCACCCCGCAGGAGTGGTGTGGTCGCAGACCACCGCAGCTCTTTAAGTAGACCATCAATCCATAAGATGTCTTTCACACAACCCTCGTTCATTGCTATATACTCCGCTTCTGTGCTTGATTGTGCATTGATGCCCTGTTTTCGCGATCCGTAGGAAATGACGTTACCATCCAGGAACGTGACGTAACCTGATATGGATTTGGCATCATCAGGATCGTTGGCATAATCACTATCAGTGAATACTGTGACTTCAACATTGTCACCGGGCACAACGTCCATGTGAAGTGCATAGTCGCGTGTCTGTTTTAAATAGAGGAGAACTCGTTGTGCTTCTCTGTAATGCTTGTGCTCAAAGCACGACAGGTACTTGCCCAAATGGCGCACAGCATGTGCGATATCTGGCCGCGAGCCAGATACCAAGTACTGGAGCGAGCCAACAATCTCTCGATATGGCAGCTTGGTTCCTGACGGCAATGGCTTGAGATTCGCCGTCGACTCGCTGGTTGCTTGCGGTGTCCAGCAGCCGTATGCGTCTTGCATGCCGTACACTTTTAAGATCTTGTCAATGTGGGTATGCTTACAATAGACAATCTTGTTGTGCGCTCTGTCGATTTCAATTTCGATACCCAGCAGGAACTTCACTTCACCCATACTGGTCAAGGTGAGCACGCTCTTAAGTTGAGCTGTCACCTTCTTGCATAGGACAGCAGGTCCCATCAATAGCAGGTCATCAATGTAGACAGTCAGCAGCATCTGAACTTCTCCGTTGGCATCATACATTGCGTATAGTCCATAGTAACTGTCGAGGCGCGTGAAGCCAATCATCTGCAAAAGCTTGTGTAACGTTTTGTTCCACACTGCAGGTGCTTGTTTGAGACCGTAGATAGATTTGATAAGCTTGCAAATAAACTCTCCCTTGTTCTTCTCAAAACCAATTGGTTGCTCCATGAAAATGCACTCCGCTAGGAGGCCGTACAAGAACGCAGTCTTGACGTCGTACTGGAGTACAAGCCAGCCACGCTTCACTGCGTAGGATGGCGGCTCTGATAGTTTCAAAACGGATGACTGGCGCGAAAGTCTCCACGTAGTCAACTCTATATGTTTGCTTGAAGCCGTGGATTACCAAGCGGGCTTTGAACCGCTGGATCGTACCCTTGGCATCTCGCTTTACTGCAAACACCCACCTATTTGTGATAACAGCTTGCTGCTTGGCCTTGACTCGTGCAACGAGCTGTCCAGTGTCATGGTCTCGTAGCGACTTGAGCTCTTCTTTCATAGCTGCTTCCCATTCAGGCCAGTAGTCACTACAGTGGTCACAGTAATAAGTCTGATCCAGACTAATTTGTGTGAAGACAATTTTGACCGATAATCATATAATAGTCTGGCTCAAAGGTGGACAGACTAATTTTGTTCACAGACTAATTTTGATAACCTAAATTAGTCTAAAATGCAAGGCGAAATGGAGCGCTACAACTTTTGAGGGTAAGAATATGTGTGCTGGATATGCCAAGGGGTCATGAAATGTCGCCGTGAAAACAAGATTATTCGGCAATGCGTCCAAGGCTACTATGCATCTTGGATAAAAGCACCTGCTATTAAATACAGCAAGTAAGATTACAGCAGACAACACCAGAAAACGTGATCGAGCAGACGAATTCGAGCGCATTCATTGTGCTTTTGCAGATGGAGCCGACAAAAGAAGAATGACTGTGCAGCTTAAAATGATGCGCGTGGTGAATGCCAGACGCCACGATATGTTTGTGATCGTAATTATTGAGGGCGACGACCATCGTCCTGCTATCTCTATCTCGAGGCACGTTCACGGTGTACAAGCTCGTAATCCGCAAAAAAACATTGACCCCTGCCAGCAGTTCGAACCAGCGTGGTGGTTTGCAGAAACCGTCACCTCGGTTTAGAGTTTTTTAAGCTCTATTTGAACCATGAACTGCAAACGAACCGGTTTGCTTGGTAATTTTGGTTTGGTTTGATCGGGGCAAAGGTTGGTCAGGGCGTGGTCGTTCTAGCTGACCGATGATCCAGTAAATTTTGTACACACTTGCAAGTGCGGAAATAGTTTTTGGTAGTCTAGGCACCACGCACTGATCTCCAAAGCCTGATTTAGCGCAAACTAATTATGAATACTTGAACGTAGACTAATTTTGAACTCACCTGAAGCTCAAATATCGTAATTAGTCTGACACAGACTAATATTGAACACAGACTAATTTTTCAGCCTGACTAATTACTGTAACCACTGTAGCTTTTGCTTGCTTGTAGGCGTTGGGTATTGAGATCTCCATCACCGTACTCAATACGGAGCCAACGACAAAATCACGCAGGCGGGCAGGCAGCTTTATTCCCCAGCGTGGACTTGAGCCGCGCGTATGCATAGATGTCACCTGCTTGTCAGGTGGCTTGAACTCATTATCTGAGCTCTCTGGTTGTTTAACACTTGCTCTGCTCTTGCGTTTCCGCTTTCCATGTCGTTTATGTTTGTCTGCAACCGGAGGATTTGCCACCTCCTTACTTGATTCAATAGCAGACTGCATTACTCCCACTGGCTCATCAGCCGCAAGCTCCTTCTCCGCAGGAAGGTTGGCGGATTTGGCTGAGGCAGGAATAATAGGTGCATTTCCAACTTCAGAAAATAGACGGACTTCGAGCGTTGAGACGATAGGCATCACCGGAATGACATCTGTCAAATCATGCGCACCACTCTGATACACGTTCAGAACTAGACGTCGCACATAGGCCTGTGCTGCTGTAAACTGTTCGTGAAAATACACGTTTCCACTTTGCCTTGTGATGATTGCTCCTGTTCTTAAGTCCATCAGTTTGTAGCCTGTAGTTCTGTGCTGTAGCCGAGAAACAGCGACAAGTTGGACCGCGGGTCCAGCTTTGCACGCGTAGCACGCGTCTCGGGTGGCACACGAGCATGTGCCAGACAACCCCAGGTACGTAGGTGACGCAGCACCTAACAACAAGGAATAACAAAAAGGACCGTTTTCATTAACCGTTCTTGTATTTCCCTGCTTTAAGCGTGGCCGACCACCTACAGAGCGTTCTTCTACATCTTCCTAACCGGGGCTCTTGCTGCACGGACGAGGGCTCTGAACCGACACCGGCTATCCAACCCCAGGCAGGACACGCGACATGTGGTGGAGAAGCAGGATATCTGCTTGCTGGAGGAGAAGAAGAGCGACTGTGACGAGCGTGGAGGCTCGTTGGGGTGCTGTTTCTGGATTGTGGAGTGTGCTGTCACTGTACGGTCAAGTGCTGATAAACGTCCCCTGAGTGCGATCGGGCTGAGATTTGTCGCTGGATAGAGCGATCACAGAGCTCCGACGCCACAGAGGTCGACAGGAAGAGCGACTTGACCATTGGAGTGAAGTGGTGCTAGAGCGCAGTAACGGAACAACTAGTGGAACGGTAGGGAGACCGTTAGTGCGTGGGTAACGCTCAAGAGGAGCGTTTCAAGGAACGGAAGTCGTGGGAGGTGTTTTTGCCACGGATCCGCGACTACATGAAGAAGGTGCTACTGGCACTGGAAGCTTGCTAGGACGCTCCTGGGTGAATGAAGAAGGCGAGCTGGTGACAGATGCGGTCACCATCTGCTGCGTGCTGAGTGTGACGTTCGGGGAGATGCGTGAACGAGTGAGGGAAGAAAAGCTGGCCCAAGGTGTGGACCCTGCGATAGTGGCGGAAGTTCCCCCGATACAGAGAACGATGATGACGTCGTCGAGGAAACGGATGAACAAGAGAATTTGATCCCCGAGGAGCTTTCAGAAGAGGAGAGATCGGAGCTGGTGGAGCTTACGCGCGTCCGGCTAGAGCTGATCGAGGCGGGTATCAACCCTGCTGAGTTTCGGAGGACTCCTGCTCGACATAGACGGAGCGTGGAGGAAGCCCTCCGACAGCAACTGCCACGGGTGCTGGGACGGATCCTGGAGCACCCGAGCCAGGAGCTGAACCGCTGGAATCGGATCAGGTCCGTCGATAGCAGCGACTCCCCGAGGACGCCAGGAATTACACCATTCCGTGACTGAGACGTTAGGCCGTTCTCGAGGCCGTTCACAGGGCCGTGATAGAGACCGTGGGACGAGGCCGAGCTCGCACTCGCGGACGCCTGGGCGGGTGCCGCCAGTTTCGCCGACAAGGACTGGTTCCGCCCGTGGAGAGCCCACAACGACGCAAGGTGCGGCTGGTCCGCCGGTGACTGAAGAACCCGTGAACATATCAGATCATCCACAGTGCCGGTGACGACTGTGTCCACGATGAGGAGAACGTCAGGTTCCAGGTTTGGTTCCGGTACGGTGGCCACGGCACCCGAACGCCCTCTGCTAGGTACTACGGATGGATTAGTGTGGGGTGATGCGTTCCCTGCGTTCACCGCGAACTCGACCCTGACGATGGGATCGGTGCCGGTGACCACGCCAAGACCCACGCCGAGGAGTAGCCAGAGGACTGGTAGAGCGATCCCTACGTATGGAGGGACGACGCTGGGCGATGCGTGATGGCGCTATGTACTCCCAGCCGTTCTATCAACCAGTTCTGAACACCGCGAGGCCGGGTGATGAGTACTCTGCTGGGGGATGGACGCAGGTGCCACCACCGTTCTCGACCGGCGGAGCGCCATTGACGACTCAGGCGGGACGAGTTGGCTCGGCGGTGATAACCCCAAGTGGCTTGACAACGAGCACTCCGAGTGGTTGGAACGTGCCGACGACAAGGAGCGCCGCGG
The DNA here is from genome assembly GCA_011947335.1 of Phytophthora constricta. Classification (NCBI taxonomy): domain Eukaryota; phylum Oomycota; class Peronosporomycetes; order Peronosporales; family Peronosporaceae; genus Phytophthora; species Phytophthora constricta. Next base: position 45,298 of record JAAVTI010000075.1, read on the forward strand.
TAACTGGAGCTGGTGCTGGGACAGGATTGTTTGGGCCCGACTTCTGGAGGACGCCTAGGGCCTCCGTTCCGATGACTCCTTGGAACGGTAATGGAGCCCCGACGTCAGGAGCGGGAGGCGTAGTGCCGACGTCACAGTGGCCTGGACAGGGAGGTTCTTCCGGTGGGGGTCGAGGACCTCCTCCGCCTGGACCAGGTACACCTGCTGGTGGAGGCGGGAACCCGCCAGCTTCAAGCGGAGGTCTGGTGCCTTATGGGGGTGGATCCACTCCCCAAGGATACGGTTCCACTCCTTGGTATCCGGTGAACGCTTGGGGCATTCCGATGGCCGGTCATGGGGGTCAAAGACTGACTGTCAAGAACGCTGTCGACATGATAACTCCGTTCTACTCAGATACTTACACTGTGGAGAAGGCCAAGAGTTTCTGAGTTCATGAAGATAAAACAGGGCATGGACGACGGTATGAAGACGACGGTATTCAGCGCTGCCTGAAAGGCAAGACCGCTGAGGACTGGTGGGGTAACTCACAGATCGAGGACTTCGAGACGTTACGGGTCCGTTTCCATAACCGGTATATGTGTCTGTCTCCGCCGCAGATGATGGAACGGTTGAAAGACACTAAGCGTTCCCGTGGTGAGACCTGTGGAAAAATGGGCAGACCGTATCACTGCTCTGTGTGATGTCGCTAATTACTTTGATCCGGCCATGCGTTATCAGTACTTCCTTAAAGGTATGATGAACAGCGAGTGGATGTCTACTCTAAAGACGACGATGGTGACGTCAATTCCTGAAGCCGTGACGGTGTTACTGTACAAGAACATGCAGATTCCTGTGGAACATGAAGAAGACTTTAACGAAGAAGGATCAAGCAAGTTGACAGGAGACATGACCACGCTGACGCAGATGATGAACATGATGCAACAACAGCAACAGATGCCGAGGGCGCCCCGTTCTCCAAGGAACCGTGGAACCATCGCCGCATTACAGGAGGCCCCGCCGACGAACGGTGTAGGCCAGCAACAGTTTCGAAGGATTCGAATGGGACCCGACATGCGAACGCAGGATGGCGAGATTGTCTGTTGGACGATGTTTGCGCGTCGGATGCAGCCGTGCCTCATGTGCGCGTCAGTTTGGGACTTGCAATCGTTGTCAAGAGCAAGGTCACTACTCCATGGAATGCACTCAACCGCGTCAAGGTAACGGAGGGTCGAACGGTGGCCGTGGTCAGGGCCGTCGCCCTCTACAATGCTTTATGTGCCAAGGAACGGATAATGTGGTGGCGCAATGTCCAATGATGATAATGCTTCGTGGGATTGCTATGCAGGCCGCTGGAGGAGCACGCAGACGGCTCCGACCCCAGTGCCGGCCCTGGCTCCAACTCATCAATGAGGAGGACAGGAGGAGGGGAAGGAAAGTGTCGCTCCCTCCTCTTGTCTGAAGAGCGACACAGATGGGAGTACCGCGGCGGCTGTAGTTGATACGGCGGTCGCGGAACGGATGCCTCCCAGGAACGAAGGGACGGTGTGTGAATTAACCGTTCCTGTCAAGTGTGAAATGAAAGAAAATGCTGTGAATTTGTTGAAAGAAGATAAGATTGAAGAAGTTGTGGTCGAGCTCCCTGAGGAGATCGAAATTGTCGTGGAAGACTTCGGCGTGCGTGATGATTTGGCCGCTGAAGAGACAATTGGCTTGGATGATGAGCCTGAAGTGTCGTCGACTCTGACGAGCTCGAACCTATGCAAGTATTGGTTGTGAAGGAAGTGCTAGGAACGGAGACGGACGACGAAGGAACGTTTCCACCTGAAGAAGGAACGGAGGTTGATAGCCCAGAAGAAGTGCTGTCTCCCGTGAAAGAAATAAAAGTGGGCGGCCTGGAAGATACGCCGTCCCCGGTGGAAGATATTGGAAGGGCCAAGCTTGGCCTGCTGAAGAGGAAACAGAGGAGTATGAGAAAGAGATCGAAGAACGACTTTATCCCTTGGATGAAGTGGAACTAAAGAAAATAATGGAAAAGAATACGGAACGCCTAAAACCTTTGAGTGTAGAGGAACTTAGTGTGGTTCTTGGCATACCAGTGGAGACGCTCCAACGAACTAAGGAAGCGTCTCCAGGAGCGCTGTTGACTCCGGAATATTGGGTAAACTGGTATCGCAAGACCCTAGCTACCACGGAAGAGGCCAAGCGTGCGAACCGTGACTTCAACAAGCCGTTCCTCCTACTCCAAGCATGCCCAGCATGGTGCTAAACCCGTAGTGAACGCCTCTGTGAGCCTAGTGGTCGAAGAAAAGATGAATTCAAAGAGGAAATTGCTAAAGGAAGGGCGAGAATGGACCCCATGTCGACGAGCGTGTCGTACTAGAAACATTGTGGTGTCACTGGAGAATCCGTCTGAAGACGAGCGGGTCGTCGATTATGAGGCGACAAGACCACTGTCGGAAAAGTGGCGAACGGTAGCGCGGACGGTTATGTATAACCTCGCCCGCGAAGGACTGGGCTCCGAGCATGGAGCAACGGAGCCTGCGGAGAGCTCTGAGAAGGATGCTGTGGTAGAGGTGCCCCTGAGCGTGATAGGGTCGATATAAGGCCCGATATTGACGAAAGTCGTGCTTGCCAACTAGTGGAGCAAGCTGGAGTGCTCGCGGGAGAGGAATGTTCCTGCGAGTCTTGGCGCTGGTACGCCAATGGTACACGGACGATGCTGGCAGCATCTGTTCAAAGTTGAAGGCTAGACGTGCGGCTCGAGGTGTTGTTGAGCCGTCCTCACCGACGCCGAAACGGAAGCCACCGTTGAAGCGGGTAAGCTTTGATTTTTCATCGCTGTTTGTTGACCGTTCTGAGACGCTCGGGAGCGTACTCTGTACCGTGATAAACGGCTGATCCTTCCCATTATGCCTACGTCGTGCGTGATAAATCGAAGTCTCTTCAAGCGCGAAAAGCTGGACTGCGCGAAGTAGACACGGTGAGCAAGGACGGCAATGAGGAGTTGGTACCTGAAGGTACATGCGTGATCTGTTCGATCAATGCTATAAAAGGCATGGAGGCGATCACGGCCGGATATGTTGACTGTCTACCCGCTGATCTGTTGGCTGACACGGGAGCTGTCGCCAGCCTCCTATACAAACATATGTTGCGGCGACTTGGAATACCGTTGAGCCGGCTTAAGCCGTGTACGGGTGGTCTCCAGAGCGCTTCCAGCAACGACCTTAAGATAGCTGGGGTCATCTGGTTGCCGTTGCGCCTCGGCTCGCAAGAGAAGATGATGCCGTTCGTGGTCACGAGCCGTATCCACGTCGACGCCATTCTGGGAACGGACCTTTGACCGCCTTCCGTGCCGTGATCGATTTGGAAGAACGGACGATGACACTTAAGGACACGGGTGAGGTGTTCCCGTTGAGCGTGACTCGAGTCGAGGAGACGTACGAAACACATATTTCGACGACGGTGAAGTTACAACCTGGCGGTAAGGCGTTAGTGGCTACTGACATGCACGCCTCCGTGACTAACGAGACGACCGTGATAGTAGAAGGCCACCCGTCGTTAGACCCTACGGTGGGGATTGCTAGGACTTTATGCACTGTACATGAAGGGCGAGTGCTTGTGGAGGTCTGCAATGCATCGACGGAAGACGTGATTATCGAACAGGGCTCTAGGGTAGCTGCTGTGACCGTCGTGCCAGATTCGGCCTTAAATTTTGAGCATGGAGGGCCTGATGAAGTTGGTACAGGCCGTGACGACTAGGTCAGCTCGGTGATCAGTGCGGTCACACCTTCGCCAGGCGAGGGCCGTTCCAGCGAACGGATGCCTGTGTTGAAAGAGTCTGTGACTCCCGTCACCGAGGGAGAGCTGACCGTCGACTTCTTGGGGTCGAAGCTAAACGGTGAACAGCGTGACTTGCTGGCTAAAGAACTGAACGGCTTCAAAGACTTGTTGGTGAATACGTCTAAGAAGCCTGGAAGAACGGACTTGCTCCGTACACGGGAAACCATGCTCCCGTAAAGCAGCGACTCTACCGGGTTTCGCAGGCAGAGGGTGAGGTAATGGAGGCCGAGATCCATCGTATCTGGATTTAGGATTGATACGGCCCTCTATTAATCCATGGGCGGGCCCCGTATTGATGATTCGCAAACCTGACGGTGGCATACGTTTCTGCATTGGCTACAGGCGTCTGAACACCTTGATCGTGAAGGACTGCTACCCGATGCCTTTAATCGATGACATTTTTAACGTATTGAGTAACGCTAAACTCTTTTCTACCATGGATATCGCCTCGGGCTATTGGAACATTCCAATGGAGGAAGGGAGCGAGGAGAAGACAGCGTTCACCAGCAAGTTTGGACTCTATGAATGGCTTGTGATGCCTTTCGGTTTATGCAATGCGGTGCCCGCGTTCGAGCGTCTCATGGAGAAAGTTCTAGTAGATCTGAAATGGAGAACCTGTCTTGTGTATTTGGACGACTGTGTGGTGTTCAGCGAAGACTTTCCGATGCATCTGGTGCATCTGAGGCAAGTACTGGAACGGTTTCGGGCGACTGGTTTCCGTCTGAACATCAAGAAGTGTCACTGGGGCCGTGACCAGGTAGCGTTCCTAGGTCACATAGTGACGCCTTCAGGGATTCTGCCAAACCCTAAGAAGGTGAAAGCTGTCATGAACGTCAAGAGGCCGCACGACCTACATACCGTGCGGGCCTTTCTAGGGTTGACGAGCTACTTTAGAAGGTATATACAGGGATACGCTGCGATTTCGGCGCCGATAGAACGGCTCAAGCAAAAAGGAGTGGCGTTTGAGTGGAACGGAGATTGTGAAGCTGCGTTCCGCCAACTCAAGAGACGGTTGATGGAACCACCCATCTTGGTGTACCCCGACTTCAGGAAACAATTCAAGTTATACGTCGACTCCTCGTATTTCGCCGTGGGCGCATGTTTGATGCAGGAGGTCGACGGCCGTGACCGAGCTGTTGCATATGCGAGCAAACTACTGGTTGGATCTCAGCGAAACTGGATCTCGAACCAGGACGGTACATCGGAGATCGAGTGTTGGGACATTGTCTGGGCTACGCGTAAGTTTAGATGCTATTTGGACCGGCAGGAGATTGACCTGTATACGGACCATAAAGCGCTAACTTGGGTGTTCAGTGAGACTAACCGGACAAGCAACGCTAAGTTGGCACGGTGGGCGATGGAGTTATCACAGCTAAGATTCAAGGTCTTTCATAAGCCTGGAACGGCTATGGGGCACGCTGATGGTCTATCTTGACTACACCAAGCGTGCGTAAATACTATAACGATGAACGATCTACTGAACGATGCTGATGAGGAACCGAGTTCGATCCAAGTCGGGGAGCACGGTTTGTCGAACAGGGATGATCTGACCGAGACTAACGAAATTGGAACTGATCATGGGGATCCCGCGGTGATCGAAGATTCGCAGGAGACCCCGCTGGGGAATGACTCGACACCCGCCCCTCCCACTCAAGAAGAGCAAGATAAGGAGGGGGAAGCGCTCGTGGAAGGACCCGTGTCACCGGTCGACCAGTTTCGGTTGGACCGCGATTTGTTTAAGGACGAACAGTCGAAAACACGGTGGGTCCAAACGCTGATGGCGTTCTTGAGGGACGGAGCTCTGGCGCTGGATGCGCAGGAAAGGGCTCGACTCTGCAAATGGCTCCCCACTACGCTATCGAGAACGACGTGCTCCGTGTGCATTTGAAGGCGGCTGGTGGACACGCCCGGACATTCACTGTCCCCGTGATTTTTTGCCCTTCATCGAGACTGTCCTACACTACTGCCACTCGATGTGTTGTCCGCCCATGTAGGCCAGACGAAGACAATTGATAAGGTGCGGAAGCACGTTTACTGGCACGGCTGGAAGAAAGACGTCAAGGAATACATCCGTTCCTGTGGAGTGTGCGGAAGTGGAAAGGATATCGCCCGTGGAAAACGGCTTGATGCAACGGATGCCGGTACACCAGTTATCCGGACCGTTCTCATTGCTCGTGGTCGACGCCATCGGACCTTTGGTGACCACGACGCGCGGCAACGAGTATATTTTGGTGTTCGCAGACTACTTCACTAGGTGGGTGGAGGCTTTTCCGGTTGCGTCCCTGGACACCATTACGTTTGTGAATATTATGATTGATGAGGTTATTTCTCGGCATGGTGTGCCGGAACGCCTACTAAGCGACCGTGGATCGAATTTTATCTCCGGACTAGCTAAGTCTTTCTATGAGACGCTTTGTGTGAAGAAGTTATTTGGAGCCGCATATCACCCACAACCTCAGGGACTCGTGGAACGGTTTAACGGGACGCTATTAGGTATGCTACGCATGTACGTGAGTGAGATGCAGAAGGACTGTGATGTGTATTTACCCCGTGTATTGTTCGCCTACCGTACTTCATATCACGAAGCCTTGGGAGATTCTCCGTTCTTTAGCTTATACGGACGAGACCCGGTGTTACCGTTAGATCTAGCGTTCCTGAACACCTCTCAAGACTGGAAGAACAACGAAGTCGCGGAATTTAGACGGAAATTGTATTTGTCGCTAAGGGACACCCGACGGATGGTGGGAGGCAACTGCTGAAGGCTCAGGACCGACATGCAAATAGGTTAAGCGAACAGGTGCCAGTGGCATTTGAAGAAGGAGAGGCTGTATGCGTGTACCAGTATTTCAGGGCTCGACGTGGCGAAAAGAAAACAATTTAGTTGGCGCTCTTCTGGCACGGTCCGTACCGTGTTCTCGGCCAAGTCGGGGATAACGTCTACAAGATCGCTATCCCTAGCACCCTGACCGTGTCGTTACCATAAATGTGAACAGGCTGAAACCATTCAAAGGAATGTGGAGCCGCCCTTTCCCGAAACAAGTGCCACCAAGGATTGAGGGCCGTCCTGAGGAGGATGATGCAGGACCGCTTGCGGAAGATGACCTGCCTGCCTCAAGTTTTATTGAACGCCTGACGATTGGCGGTGAAGAGACGGCTTTCGCTTGCGCTAGCGTCCCGTCGTGGATATTATCGCCAAGCATGTCGAGAAGAGGGAGGTGCAGTATTTGACATTGTTGGTCACGTATGAAACGAAGTGGTTTGCTGCATCTGCCCCACTGCCGACGTTTGAGGCATTGGTCGTGGCTTTCGAAGAAACCGAACGAAAACGAAACGAGCTGCCGGAATTGCAACGGAGTGTGCGGTTGGCTGAGGCTAACGCAACGGTGGACGAGGATGAACTCTTGTTCTAGGAGCCCCGTGGGCTTCTTAGTCAATGAGTATGGAGGAACACCTTGGGCAGGGTGCCCGAAGATTATATCAGTGCATTTACTATTGAAAATTGACGATTACCGTTCGCGTACTAATGAAGGAACGGATATGGAACGAATTAAAAAACGAACAACGACGAAAGTGATCAAGAACGGCGTGTTAAAACAGTTAGAAGAAGGGACCCTAAATGAAGGAGCTATCGCCCGCTACTTTTTGGCACTAGGCGGCTTACTGGAAGAAAGAGTGGTCTTGCGCGTGACTGGATGCGTCTTCTTGGAGGCGGCCACAGTCTTCTTGGCCGGCGGAGGAGAGGTCTTCTTCGACGGCGAAGTGACAGTCTTCGGGGGCGAGGATTTCGAGGAGGCTTATTGGCGTTATCGTCGGAACGTTCGTCCTGACCGTTCACGTCGCCGTCCTCAAGTCCGGCGGGCTTGTCCTTATCCTCGTCTCCGCTGCTTCCGAACAGATCTGCGGAGGTAGGAGCAATGGTCGGCTTGTCGTCGCCGGCTGCTTCGTCGTCTGCGAAGTCTTCCCCTGCGTCGGACTCGTCTTCGTCTTCACCCTCGTCGAACGTGGCCTCGTCTTCACTGGCGACGGCCTCGTCTTCACTGGCGACGTCCTCGTCTAGGTCAGGAAGGGCGGTGTAAGCGCCGTTCTTGGTCGTGAAGGCATCGAAACTGTAGGTCTTGGGCCCCTTCGGGTCGATTTCCAGGATTTCAGGGGGACGTAAAGCCCGTCACGAATCTCGGCGTTGATGAGGGTCTGGAGGCGGCGGATGCGATTGCTGCTTGCCAGCTTGCTCCAGATACTCTTGGTTAGGTCCCCTGACCAGTGCTCCCTGGAAGACTTGTTAGAGGTGACGTTGCTTCGGATGCGTGCCATAGCACGGTCCGAGAGACGGTTCTCAACGACGGACTGGTCCGGGTCGATGGCTTGCTGGTGTTCCAATAACGCCGGGATGTGCTCGTAGCCCCCCGAGTCAATTTCCTCCGGGTCCAAGGCGTTCTCAATCTTGAGGGAGTACCGTTTCTTGTGCGTACAGCGTGGAGAGATTATCAATCGGCACTCCCTGGAACGTCTTGGCCTCGGAGCTGTGCTTGCCCGGTTGGCCGCCGAGCCACATCAAGGTGCCATGGGAACTTGTTTCGAGGCGTTGCAAGAACGCGTAATAACCCCACGTCTCGATGCAGACACTGAGAAAGTACAGCCGTGTGCGATTGGCGTTCATCTTGCGTTTACGGCGAGCATTCTGTGCCGCAACGGAGTTCAAGGGAACGTGTATGGCACACTCCCAGAACGCTCGGCGCTGGGTGTTCCAGAACCGCCAATGCGCACGGTGAACGTCCGGGTAGGAAACGGGGTCATACCGGAGCTTGTCACCTCGCCAGGGATACGCCACCTAGAACGGTGACTGATCGGAGCGGGCCGCCTCGTGGAAAATGGCTTTCAAGTCGCCTCGAACGCGCGCCGGTGTGCGGGAGCCAACTCGAAGCCAAACACGACCATATCGGAGGAAGACGTAGCCCCTGAGGGCTGAGGACGCAACTTCTTGAACAGTCGAGTGGAACGGGAGTCGTTCTTGCCCGGCGGACTCGAACGCTTGTCCTTGCTGGTCGATAGAAATCGTGGATATGGGGCAGCGTTCTGGCACGCTTGCTGTCGATCTGGGGACGGAATGAGCTGAACGGGACCACTGAAGGCGTTCGAGACGTCGCGACAATCGATGGCCGCTTCCGCCATGTCGTCGAGAACTTCCAGCCCTGACGACCCCATGTTCACCGAGAGGGCCTCTCTCATCTGGGACCAGAAATCGACTTGAGCCGTCTGAGTATCTTGAGCATCTTGCGCGTCGTCGTCGCTACCCTACGGGTGCTTCGACTGCCCTCTAAGGAAACGCGTGAACCGTTCGAACATGGCCCGTTCTGAAGAAGCCTTCTTCGACATCATGAGCGCGGAGAGGAGCTGAGGAGTGTGGCTGGTGTAGCGAATCGCGAAATGAGAGTGAGTCGAGATCGGTGACCCCGAGGAAACGTTGATCCGCACCGTTAGTGGAGATGGACCGGAATGGTCCCGCGAACTCTCCCAGAAACGGGATGAAAGCTAATGACCAATAACGAGCGTGACTATGTTGCTGAGGCAACGGACGGATGACTAGTAACTAGCTATGATTGATGTACGTGGATGCCGTCGCAAGGATGAAGTGGAGCAGCGAACGCCGTGATGGAAAGGGACGAAGGCAAAGCAGGAATAGGCAGTGTATGGTGTTACCATTCCCAAGTTTGTCGTGAACGGCATCAGGACCATGGAGTTGCTAGGCGACGGTGCGCTAGCGTTCATGGACCGCTACCACCCGCAGGATCCGCTGGCTGTGTACTGTGTCGTGGGAGCGTGCTTCGTGGCGGCGTGGGTTGTGACAACACTGTTGCGCCGTATAAGCTGGGTACTGATATCTAGTGTGGAGGCTAGCGTGCCGGCACGGTGGTCTGCTCGTCGAGTACATCGAGGAACATTTCTGGCTGGCCCGCCACAAGCACCGCAGGGGTCTTTCTCCGGCTGACTACCTTTGGACGATGTATGATGCATTTTTCACGGTGCCGATGTTCGTGCTCCTCCAGCACGACGACAACGAGTATGGCGCCTATGGGAGAATGGCTCTTAAGGGCTGGGACTTTTTGCATGAACTGTGGTGCGTGTACGTCCCGAACACCGTTCAAGACACGTGGAGAGGAACGGTGCTGTTTACCCGTGCTTTGTTGGAGGCTATCGTTGCGTCGGCAGACGAATGACAGATGCTGTGAAGGGCGTCTGCTGGATGATGCTCCTACTGCTGTCTGTGGTGGTCTATCTGCCGTTGCTGGCTTACGAGCTACTCAAGTTAGTGTTCCGTAGGTGGATTGGAGTGCTGATTGGGGTGCTCACTGCTAACGGGAGCAACGTGTACTTTGGTTGGAGTGCCTTCGTGTGGAAAGGCAGTATTAGAATCGTGGTTGTCGGCGTCGTCAAGTTGACACTTCGGGAATACGAGGCACAGTCCACGCTGGACGAAGTCTCCCCGTTGAACGTGGCACGAGGAGGCTGGCAGAACTTCAGGGCCAGTGCCGTGCCCGAGAACGAAAGGATCCTGCTAGCCTGTCGAAGCTAAAGCGTCGGACACGGGAGAAATGGGGCAGCTACAAGAAGACATGGAGTCTGAAGCGGGTAGCGGTGATGAGAACGCTTCTGCGAAGGAGACTATTGACGCGAGGGAACAAGTCGTGAGCGGGCCCAGGACGAAGACGCGCTCCAAGCGAGACCGTGCTGCGATACAGGCGGAACTGCGTCTGGCCCTGCAACAGTCGGAGAATCTGCGCCGGGAATACGCGTGGCATTCGGAGGTCCGCCGAGGACGGCGAACGCCAAGTCGGGGAGAATGTCCCGTGTCGGGACGGGACGGTCCCACTTTCCCGGATCGGGATCTACACGCTATAGGGGAACGATGAAAGGTGTTCCCGAAGCGGTTGGAGGTTGTGCGAGCTCATTGGTCGACGGAACTGGCCAATCGACAATGTCCCCCATAACGGGACCCTGGATGGCCTGAGAAGCTAACCTCGCGTCATCTTCGACAGAAGCCAAGGAGAGAGCGGCGGTCGTTGATGACTGGAGTGAGGGGCAGCTCGGCGTGGCAACAGCCAGAACGGAAGGCATGCAGCGCAAGGACTCAGCGTGGCCAAGAAGGGGAGGGTTGGCAAGCGCGAGAACGGATGTTGTGCTGACGAGGCTTCGCTGGACCAGAGAGCTAGCTGTAGGGTCTGCGCAAGCGTGCTGGTAGGAAGGGGTGTTACAAGCAAGGAGGGATGGCGTGCCAGGGGCTGCTCTCTTGACGTGAGGAGGCGTGGTCGTGCCTAAAGGCGTGCCTGGTGGTGTCTACCGCCTAGCGGGTGAGTGAGTCAGAATCGGTTTTGCCTTGGGCAAGTGACTAAGCAGTGTGATCTACAGGGATCAAGAACAGGAAACGCAACTAACCGCTTAATCAACTTTATTCTTCTTAATTGGACTACTGCGCACGGTGTTTGGCGTACCGGTTTGGCGTTCGGACCACTACTGGACAGGAACAGCAGGGGCTTTCCTCCTTCACCGGAGCTCGAGGGTTACTTCGTCCCGCGGGTCGCTCGAACCCAGCGTTCTTGCATCCCCGCCCCGGGACACCACGTACAGGCATAACAGCCATGTTCTGGACCTCCTCAACGGCATCCACGAGGCTGTTGAGGAAGGCATACGCCAGGCAGTCGCGGTCTCGCGTCGGGGGTACCAAGCCTAATGTATCCGCCAAGAAGTGGGAGTGGTGCTCCTGGTCGAAGATGACGCGAGGTGTTCCCCGCGGCTTCGGGGCGCGATGACACGCCCGGCGAGCACGCTTGTAGTGCGGAGGACCAGGAGGGGCGACGTGCTAAGGAGGCAGGATGGGAAGCATGGTCGAAGGGAGCGGCTACGTGACTGCAGGGCAGGCGTCGCGGGAAGGAGGGATGACACGGCTCAAGGGGAACATAAGCGCTGAAGGACGGTGGGTCGTGCCTGTGAGAAAGGATGCGGCATGTAGCCGCTTGCATAAGGATTTTCTCAGTCGTGAGTTTACCTTGCCTGACACTGGCCGAGCAAACAACAAGGAATAACAAAAGGACCGTTTTCTTTAACCGTTCTAGTATTTCCCTGCTTTAAGCGTGGCCGACCACCTACAGAGCGTTCTTCTAGATCTTCCTAACCGGGGCTCTTTCTGCACGGACGAGGGCTCCGAACCGACACCGACTATCCGATCCCCAGGCAGGGCACGCGACACGCCGTTAGTATGTCTAGCGTGCAGACATCTCCATTGACTTGCATGGCTTCGAACGGGCCAATGAATCTCGGAGCGAGATTGTTGCACCTAAGTTCGTCACGGCCGATGATTGAATACCGTCGGTCGATATCAGGACTATATCGCCTTGTCGGAAGACAGCCGTGGTCTTCCGACCCCGTTTGTCTGCATTTCCTTCTGTTTGTCCACGGCTGCTCGCAGTGCATCACGTACGAACCTCGTGACGAATTGGCGATGTAATACAAACTCCGACACTGCGGCGGAGCTGATCGGCGAAGCAGTTTCCTTTGGAGCATAGTTAGCGACGGGAGACTCGACCTTGCTCGTCGCGTCAGGCAGCGAAGTAGGCAAGTCCATGCTTGGTCTCGTGGCACTCGTAGTATGCGAGCGCGTCCGTGAAGCAATGGCGTTGGCAACTACAAAATCCTCGGATGTACCGGTACCAGGTACCGGTACTGGTGGTATCAAATACGATATTCCGTCAGTCTCGTTACTGCCCGTGCTCGTGCGCACACCAGCTTCACTCGACACCAGCGCCGAGTAACTCGGCGCTCCTTCAGTTCCTCCCCCACCAAGAGTGGAGCCGACGCCCCCAAGTGCCGGACTGAATGCGAGCACCACAGGAACGCGCGGATGTCGCGCGTTGTTCACGTAGAACGGCGTCAACGCCGTTGACGCGTGAACGGCGTATTGATTGCGAACTCAGCGAGTGGCAGGAAGTCACACCATGAGGTGGCGTAGCTGCGGAGAACGTCATCAAGCACACGATTGACCCTCTCCGTTTGCCCATCCGTCACCGGATGGGCCGCCGTTGACATCAACAGGCGTGTAGCAAGCAATTCAAAGAGCCGATCCTAGAACGCGGGCGTGAATCGCGGGTCACGGTCGGAAACGATAGATTCCGGCAGGCCATGATGCCGGAATACAAGATCAAGAAAGAGACGCGCCGTATCTTCCGCTGTGACTTAAGTTGCGACCGGAGCAAAATGCACCATCGTGCTGAAGCGATCGACGAGGACCAGGACGCCTGTGCGCCACTGGTCGTCCCGCGGCAGCCCAAATATGAAGTCCATACTGACGGATCGCCACGCCTCCGTGGCGATGGGCAACGGACGCAGCGGAGCCTGTGACGAAGAGGAAGGCTTAACGCGCTGACAGATCTCGCAGGAATGGACCCATTTCCGTATCCACTTGTACATGCGAGGCCAGTAGAAGTCTCGAGAAAGCGCACCGAACGTCTTCTCGCGGGCGAGATGACCGCCGACGGGTGCATCGTGGTATTCATGGACCAAGCGAGCACGAAGGTCGTCATCAGCTGGTATTGTTGAGGTTTTTGCACTTCGTCGTCTCTCTGTGTGGGTCCCTACCGCTAGGCATGCGTCCTGCGCGTGCCGGGTGTGTGGCCTGTGAGGTCAGCAGTTGAAGTGTGACCAATGGAGCGATACGATTGGATGATCTTTGGGATCGGACGGATCTGATTGGGCGAGATTACAACTGGTGATTTGACCGTTTCCCGTTTCACACACCGTTTCCGTTTCATCATGGACAATCATAGGGGATTCCCTTGGGGAAATGCATGTGTAGGAGATGACAAGTAGGCAAACAGATCTAACTCAATTGAACTCACTTTCGGATTTCCATTCATCACCTCACTTCACTACCAAGCTCCGTTCGCAATCTCAAGTGTTTATGAGCCCAAGCTACGCTGACGCCATCGTCAAACTCGTGGAAGATAACTACTTCCACTGGGAGTTCAGCATGCGGATGAAGCTATCGCGCAAGGGACTGCTGGCCCATATCATCAAGGCAGAGTCCGACCGAGTGAACGACCGCACCACCGTTGAATGGACAATGGACGACCTGAAAGCCCTTGGTGTGATAGCTGGAGATGTCAGCATCACGTACCAAGTCTACATGCGCGGTGCGCAAACGGCTTTGGAAGCCTGGAACTCGCTGCAAGCGCAGTTCAACCGAAGCACGCTCAAGAACCGTCTCGTCATTACCAAGAAGTTGCATAACTTCAAGATGGAGCCTGGCACGCGGTTCTCGGAGCATGTCGACAAGTTCAAGGAACTCGTCATGAAGATGGATGCGATCGGTGAGCCTCTTGATGAAGTTCGTCAGGTGGTGTTGCTACTAGGCAGCCTGACTGAGGAGTATCGGCTGATCGTCAGCGTACTCGAGAATACGCCCGACCTAAGCCTCGCCAACGCACTGGAAGCGCTGTCAGGCGTTGAGACCTCGGATGAATCGTCATCGGCTCAAGAGCGCGCCTTCGCAACAAAGAAGAAAGAGTTTACCAAGCATCGGTTCAACGGGAAATGCTTCTACTGTAAGAAGCAAGGGCACAAGGAGTTCGAGTGCCGTAAGAAGGCCGATGAGTGGCGGGGACAGAGTGCTCAAGAAGAAGCATCGGACTTTGCTTTCACCGCTACTACGGCTTTGGACAAGTCGGAATGGCTGGTTGACTCGGGTGCAAGTTCGCACATGACCAGCGTCAAGGACAAGTTCATGTCCATGAAGGAACTGAAGCCGCCACTACGCATCGTGATTGCGGATGGCACGAAGATTGACGCAGTTGCAAAGGGCACCGTCGGTATCAAGCTGATGGACGGGACGTCTGTCAAGTTGTCGGATGTACTCTACATCCCGGAAGTTGAAGGAAGCCTTATCTCGGTTTCAAAGCTCGCGCAGAAGAATGTGGAAGCGCGATTCTGCAAGGACAAGTGTGTCTTCAAATATGGGGACAGTGTCGTGATGGAGGCAAAGCGCTACGGAAATGTCTACAAGCTGAAAACAGTGGGGGATGAAGAGTGCCGTGTTGCGGCTACTCGTGCGGAGCCGTGGTCTGTGGTCCACGCTCGTCTTGGTCACATCCCGTTCAAGCGATACAAGGAGTTGTTCACCATGGCAGATGGCCTACCTCGTGTTGAGGAAACGACCGATAGCAACGCTGTTTGTGCTGGCTGTTGCATGGGCAAAATGCGTGCTGAAGATTTCCCCGGGGGTCAACGAAACTCGTCAAGAGTGCCGGTGTGCTTGATTTGGTGCACACTGACGTCATGGGACCGATGCAGACGAAGACACCGGGTGGTTGCGCGTATGCAGTGACATTCATCGACGACTACTCGCGTCATGTGACTGTGTACTTCATGAAGCAGAAGTCAGAAGTTCTGCAGAAGTTCAAGATCTTCAAGGCTGCGATCGAGAACGCAACGGGGTCCAAGATTAAGCGCCTCCGCTCGGACAATGGTGGTGAATACATCGGTCGACAATTCAAGGCGTATCTGAACCAAGAAGGCATTAAACACGAGAAGACGGTGCCTTACACGCCTCAGCAGAATGGTCTGGCTGAGCGCATGAACCGGAGCCTAGTGGAAATGGCTCGCTGCATGCTCTATCATGAGGGCATCGAGATGAAATGGTGGGCTAAAGCGGTCAACACCGCTGCGTGGATCATCAACATGATCCCTAATGCAGCGACTACCAAGACACCCTACGAGACGGTGTACCGTTCGAAGCCTCAACTTAAAACCTGAAGGTGTTTGGTGCACTCGGCTACGCCCACATCCCTGGTGAGAAGCGTCGCAAGCTCGACCCGAAGGCGTTCAAGTGCCGCTTTATGGGTTACGAAGACGGCGTAAAGGGTTACCGTGTGCTGAACGTAGTGACTGGCAAGGTTAACGTCGTACGTACGGTGAAGTTCATGGAGACGACAAGTACGAGTGATTTCGTAACGCAGATCAACTCTGATGATGAGGAGGACATGGCTACGAAGCACCTCATGACGAAGGACGTTACGGTCTTCAAAGATCACAGTGACGTTATCCAACTTCAAGATCAAGTTGAAGTTGATGGTGAGAGAGACACTGCGATGGTTCCCTATGTCTCGTCTCATTCGATGGTCACTCGATCCAGAGCACGCCACATTGAAGAAACCGAAGAACCTGAAGATGGCGGTGCTCACAAGAAGCAGGTCGTGAATGCATCTGCGTCGTCTGGTACAAAGCGCCAAAAGAAGATGCAGGGTCGATCCAAGTCAAATGGCGACCAGTTGGCCATCGAAGGTGGGCAGCTCATGGCTGCGACAGAAGTACCGAAGACGTACAAGGATGCGACTACAAGTGATGACCACGACGAATGGAAGAAGGCAATTGCAAGTGAACTCAAGTCGCTCATGGTTAACAACACGTGGAAGGTAGTACCCAAGCCTGAACACCAGCGACCGATTGGTTGCCGCTGGATATTTGCGCTGAAGAAGGATGAGAAGGGACGTATCGTGCGGTACAAAGCTCGTCTCGTAGCGAAAGGTTACTCACAGCGGCACGGAATCGACTACCAAGAGACATACTCCCCTGTGGTATACCTGAATTCGATTCGTGCGAACCTGGCGAAGTTCTGCGCTGACGGAAAGGTGATCGAGCAGTGTGACGTCGACACAGCTTTCCTATATGGTGATCTCGAAGAAGAGATCTACATGATGTTGCCTGAGGGTCTCATTGAGCTAGCCTCGGACGTTGAAGAAGGTGGTGAACTTGTGTGCAAGTTGCAGAAAAGCTTGTACGGACTCAAGCAGGCGTCGCGTGTGTGGAATGAAACTATCGACACACACCTCAAGGCGATTGGATTTACACCGTCGGATGCCGATCCCTGCGTTTACATCCAAGGCAGTGGTGACGAAGAGTGCATTGTGCGTCTCTATGTCGACGACATGTTGATTGCATCATGTGACACGAATGTCATTGCCTCAGTGAAGGCAGATATTGCTGCAACGTTCAAGACCAAGGAACTAGGACAAGCTCACTTCATTTTGGGCATCGCAATCGACTACCATATGGATCGCAAGCTACCGAGTATCAGTCAGCAAGCCTACACGGAGTCGATCATCAGACGTTTCGGTCAAGAAAACGCCAATCCAAGTCTAGTGCCACTCGACCCAAGCCTGCACCTGATGCGGGAACATGCTGAAGAGGATACGGCTCTGAATGGATCAAAGCCATTCCGTTCTCTAGTTGGATGTTTGATGTACCTCGCCTGCGGCACCAGACCTGACATTTTGACTGCCGTCACGAAGCTGAGCCGTTTCCTCGAGAATCCTAGCCAAAAGCACTGGGATGCTGGGATCAAAGTGATCAAGTACCTGTTGAAGACCAAGGACTTGGGGATCACTTTCGATGGTACCAATGGGTTGCAACTGGAAGCCTACATGGATGCTGACTGGGAAGGTGATCGGGATGACCGTCGCTCAGTTAGCGGCATAGTCCTGCTGTTGTGCGGTGCGCCAGTTGTGTGGCGTTCAACGTTTCAAAAGACAGTCCTCTGAGCTCGACCGAGGCTGTTTACATGGCACTTAGTGAGTGTGTCAAGGAGTGCATTTGGATGCGGCTTTTGCTCAAGGACATTGGTGCAGAACAAGACAGGCCTACGGTGATTTACGAGGACAACCAAGGAGCAATGGCGCTGGCCAAGAACGTTGGATACCAAGCCCGCACCAAGCACATCGATATCCGCTACCACTTTATTCGTGAGAAGTTGGCGAACGGTGTGGTGGTTCTCAAGTATGTGGAGTCCAAGTATCAACTTGCTGACTTCCTGACGAAGGCACTCTCGTCCAAGACGCTACGTTTCTTGGTGGAACGCTGCAACATCCGCCCCAAGTTCATCGAGACATCGGATTGAGTGGGGTGTTGAGGTTTTGCACTTCGTCGTCTCTCTGTGTGGGTCCCTACCGCTAGGAATGCGTCCTGCGCGTGCCGGGCGTGTGGCCTGTGAGGTCAGCAGTTGAAGTGTGACCAATGGAGCGATACGATTGGATGATCTTTGGGATCGGACGGATCTGATTGGGCGAGATTACAACTGGTGATTTGACCGTTTCCCGTTTCACACACCGTTTCCGTTGCACAGACCGTTTGCGTTTCATCATGGACAATCATAGGGATTCCCTTGGGGAAATGCATGTGTAGGAGATGACAAGTAGGCAAACAGATCTAACTCAATTGAACTCACTTTCGGATTTCCATTCATCACCTCACGTCACTACCAAGCTCCGTTCGCAATCTCAAGTGGTATGACGACACGCGGCGAGTCGAATCGGCCCATCGTAAACGTCAACAGCGACCCATCGAGTGCATATCGCTCGATGTGGTCACGGGTCGGACGCGACAACTTCTTCAAAGACTCCGTGGTAGGAGTGCGGAGGTGCGCGATAATGGTCGCGTAGAACGGGTCGTTTCCGTGCGCCTCAGCGATCTGCTGATGCAGTGATAACACTGGAGCTGAAATCATCGCGTTGATATTAAGTGCGACGCAGCAGGCACGGCCTTCATATTCTTCGTCGTCGTCAGGTATCCGATGACCCTTTTCACGTCTTGGATCGTAATCAGGGCGACGTGACAGCGCGTCGGCAAGAATGTTATTCTTGCTGGGCTTGTAATGAACAACGAAGTTATACTCAGCGAAAACGAAAGCCAGGGTGCCATACGCTGTGACAGATGCGGGTTCTTCATCGCGGTGTGCAGCGACGCGTGGTCCGTGTAGACGGCGAACGTCTGCTCGCCGAGCAGGTACACTCTGAATTTAATCAGAGCGTAGCGCATCGCGTGAAGATCCTTGTCATGGACAGGATAATTCTGTTCGGCTGGTTTCAGCTGTCGTGACTGGTAGCACACGACTCGTTCGTGGCCCTCATCATCAAATTGCATGAGCACGCACCCGAAGGCAAAGTCGCTGGCATCACAGACAACGTGAAATGGCTTCGAGTCATCTGGAAGCACCAGGATCGGGGCCTCAGCGAGACTCTTCTTCACCGAATCGAAGGCGTCTTGGTGCTCAGGACGCCACGACCACGTGACGTCTTTCTTCAACAGCGACGACAGCGGCTGGATCAAGCCGGCGTAGGTTTTCGTGTTCTTGTGGAGATAATTCGCCAGCCCCAGCCATTGACGTAGCTCCGTGGGGTTCTTGGGTGTCAGCCAAGAACGAACGACGTGACTTTCTCTTGATCGGCACGGACACCATTCTTGCTCACATAACACCCAGGGCAGGGATTTCCGGTGCGCAGAAGACACACTTTTTCAAGTTTGCGTAGAGATTATTTTCGCGCATCACTTGGAAAACCTGCCTCAAGTGTTGTAAGTGAACCTCGACAGCGCTGAGATCTCCCTTAGCGCGGCTGTGAACGACGATGTCGTCGAAATAGCTCGGCGCAGAGTCGCGGAGTGGCCGCAGTACGTGACACTATTCGACTAAACGTAGCAGGCGCATTCTTCAGACCCTGCAGCATCACGAGCCACTCCCAGAGCATGCCACTCGGAGTGCTGAAAGCAGTGATAGGAGTATCGCTCTCTCTCATGAGGATCTGGTAGCAGTCATCCGTTAGATCGATTGCGCTGTAGATCACGCTGTCTGACATGGAGTCCAAAACGATGTCCTTCCGGGGAATCGGCGTTTGTGCAAGAATGGTGGCATCATTCAACTTGTTAAATGCATGAAAAATGCGCCATTCGCCAGCGGCTTTCTTCACACAGAAGATCGGACTCGAGTGTGGCGAGATACTCTCGCGCACGTGGCCTGCCTTGCGTCGACCCTCGAAGCGCAATGTGAGCTGAATGTGGCAAGCGAAGTGTGAGCTGAATGTCGCAGGAAGTGGTCGCCGGATCGGATGGTGGATGAGTGTTGATCTCACGAAGTGCAACAACTTCGGTTAAGTACGATTTACGCCTAAGTACGAATTCTTGGTCGAGTCTGTGATGTGTGACACACAACCCGAGCCCATCTGATCCAGGACCGAGTGTCAGATCAAGCAGATCCCGAACTCTATCAAGCGTACCCATCGCGCCATCAATTGATTACACCAAGTATGCGAAGCACGTCCGTAGATCCCGAACCCAATCATTTGTATCCCGCTGGCCACTCAACAAAGATGGCGCCAAGTGACCCAGTATACAAGCAGATTCCAAGCCGGTCTAACAGATGGTTCCACGGAAGTGGTACCGTATGACGACACCAAGAGAATCACGCAAGAATCCAGCCCAAGTATCCAGTATGCAGAAGGAGGGCTCGCGAAGTAACCCGAAGTAGCCCGAAGTAACTCGAAGAGGTAGCCAGAGATAGCGAAGTAGGATAGTCAGTCTGGATATTGCCGCCAAGTACACAAGTCACTTTCGCCCGCCACCAAGTTTTTGTGAGTTCAATGTGCAAGGTCTTCTGTCCAAGCGTGCAAGTCGAGAAGAGGTCTTCGGGTAGCGACGCGGTAGATAACAAAGTAACACGTCTCTGTCGGTTCATTCACAAGACAAGGTTACTGCCGTGCATACCCTTGACCGACGTCCAAATAGAACTGATCCGGACCGCAAGCGATAGGGCGGTACCGGGTACTTCGATCCTCAACTGCAGGCTCACCCCCAACCCAGAGTGTCGATAGGACGGCACTATAAATTAGTCACGTCGACACGGAGCAAACTAAAAGGCTAAGTGATCGACGGAGAAGGCTGAATAGACCAATCAAGCGATAGGGATTGGTTAGATCTGGCGTGAAGAGACTGGATCTGCTGATCAAGCGATAGGGATCGAGCTATCCGATTGCAGAGGAGTGCATTCGACCGATTAAGTAATTGATCGAGTTGATCCAGAGGAAGGAGAGTTGGTCTGCCCAATCAAGCGATAGGGGTCGATCGATCAAGGACAGCAGTTGAAGGAAACACTGTCAGGAAGTGGGGGATGCCCATCCTCGCCCGTCCACAAGCCCAAGTCCACAACAGTAAGATCTACCTACGTTTTTATTCCTGATCAAGCCTCTAATGTGTAACGGAATTACGCTAGCAAAGTCCCGGAAATAACGCGACGTCGTTTATTACACGAGGTGACGTCGCTTTGTGAGCTGGAGATCCCCTGCCCGTAGATCCACACACGGATTTTCTGGTAAGCCATTCCACCACACTGACGATGATCAGCCTCGAGTCGCCGCTGGTTGTGATGGCATTAAACGGTGCGTGCAGCACATGGGGCTAGGATGTAGGGTTGTCACCGGGGACCCGGACCTCCATTCCAGCCAGTAGGGCGCCCCGCGCCTACTGGACCCAACCGTTGTTTGACTGGGCCGCCTAGATCGCGTCAGAGCCCTCGGATCCCTCGACTTGTGCGGCACTCTGCCGCGCGGTGACCCGGCTTGCGGCAGCGATAGCAAATCAACTGACCGGCCCCACGCCTGCCGCGGTTGAATGGCCGACCGCGACCACCCATAGCGTCGATGGCGTCGATCTCCATAGGTTCCGATGCGGAAACCCTAGCTTCAGCCGACATAGCTTGGGACTACGACGACACCACCGTATAGTCCTCGCGAAGCGCGAGGGCAAACGCCTTCTCCAGTGTCGTCGGTTCGGCGCGCGTGAGACAATAGCTCGTCATACCTTCGCGCACTTCGAACACGAAGACGTGGACTTGCGACGCCATATCGATGGGACTCGTGACGATGCACGAAGCCAGGTGTCGTGTCTTCTGCACGTAGTCGTGCATGGGCAACTTGCCTTGCTTGAGCGCAAAGAACTCGGCTCTCATTCGAGACTCGTTTCATGGAGGCTCCAACGCAAGGCTCTCCAGAGTGGGGAACGCGGCCCGGTCAACGACAAGCTTGCTGAGGGCCCATTCCTTGGCCTTCCCTGACAAGCGGGACAGCAGGAAATTCACCTTCGCCGTTGGCGCTTCGATCAGCCTCGAAGCGATCGCGATGTCAATCTCACGGAACCATCGGTTTAGTGGCAGTCGGTCTTGACCGACGCCGGAGTACACCGATGTATCCATCTTCACTGCGTCGTTCCGCATGGAATGCGAGGGAGTTGACACTTGCCACTTGACTTCGGCGATCTTGCGTTCCATGAACTATTGGGCCGCCTGGCGCTGGTGCTCGGCAGTCGCCGCACTCAGCAGCGACGTGACGACGGACTCGCCGGACGTTTCAGCCAATCAAAGAGTGACAATACAGCACGCGTTAGCCGCGTGCTTTTGTACCTACTTTTGTAACTAATGCTACCTACTTATGTAACTAGGGTGAGGCCCATTACATCGGCAAAAAGTGTCCATAGCAACCGCAGGCTCCACGAATTGACATATCGGTCGCAGGCGAGGACAACTTCAATCCCTGATGAACTGTGATATCACGTATCGTTGCACCTATGCAAAGATGCAGGGAGGGTGTTGGTGTGACCCTTTACATAGGTTACACGGTCTATCATCATATGTCTGACTCTCATTATAGTAATAGTCAACTGTAGTGAAGTTTGCATCAACCAACCATTAGGGGTGGTACCAGCACCAGCACCATGCTGGTGCTCTCTCTCTCATCTCTCATCTCTCAATGAAACTTACTTCGTCTTTGAGGAATACTACAAACCACTCGCTCCTCACCTTCTCGCCTCCGCTCCGGACTACCTCGCCATAGAAGGAAACTAACGGAGGGGCGCCCGCTCACGCGGAGGCTGGGTCATGGTTTGTCCCAACCCGTTCCGCTCGATTTGCATCTTGCTGCACTACTCTTCAGTGCCGCCGTCGCTGCGCTTGGCAGCTGGGTGGAGCTAATCAGACCCTTAAGCCAAGGAATAATACTAAACCGAAAAAATATCTACGCAGTTAAAAGTCCTTGGTTCCGCGCAAAGATATCTCTTTACATGATATTCTTGGTGTGCGTGGTGTCGTCTTCAATAGCTGAATAGTCAACAGCAATATTAATTCCCTCCTTGAGTCGCATGCGAGAGGGCCACGTACAGCTTCCCCTGGGCAAACACCGGTCCTGGTAGACAAATCCCCCGCTATCCAGCGACTGTCCTATAGCCCGGTGGATTGTCATCGCGAGCGCTGGAATGACTGGAAACTGCTTACGTCAGTGCTGGAACCGAAAATCATTGTCGTCGTCGTCGCTGATAAAGAAAATTCGAGAGATGAAGACACGCCGGCCTTTCCGAAGCCCTGTCATATTGACGGCATTGCTACACCTCTCGCAGAAAGACAACACGCGCAAACGCGTCCCATTTAACAATACCACGTTGCTATTCATATTGCGTACCGTAATGATAAGATATGCCTGTCGATCTTGGCCACAATTTGGTGAGGTGGGATTCCTGAGAAGTTGAAAGAGTGCAGATATGTCAGCTCGAAGAACACGTTGTATGCACCATCCTTCGCATCCAAAGACATGCACTCCCGCGATTTCCCAGATAGCCGGTCTGCTACTAACTCGTTAATCCGATGAATAATGGCGTTGGCCTGAGCTAAATGGACCCTCTCCACGAAGTAGTCATCTAGTAGAATCTCTTCACCAGTCCCCGGATAGACAGCATCGATTAAGGCGTAGATACCATGGTCGTAGTAGTCTTGGACATCGGCCCATCATCGCCCTCGCGCTGTTCAAGATCAGTTGGAAGCAGCGCCAAGCAGGGGCCTGGATATCGTCCTTCTCCGTATCTGCATCTTTTGCTCCGGGAAATTACGCATGCCTTGCGGTAGGCTGATTCCATATGTGTCAATGTCGTGAATCACTGGGTACCGACCACCGCCGATCTCTAAGAGAAAGTTTGGAAATTCGTATGTTTCAGTCGCTCACAAAGTGTCGACAGTAGTACGATAGGATCGTCTACTGCCGACAACTCAGCTGTGTGCATGTGTCCTCATAGTACGGATTAGTTGTGCACGTTCAACATACAGCATATAGCTTTAGTGTATGTATAACTGCGTTCGCAGCATATATTTTGTGTGCGATATAATGTGCATCAACTGGGACACCGAGCAGTATTAACAGTGTAAATAACATGGCGCTGTTGTCACTTGAATTTCTACGTAGGTACAACAGGGTTTGTTTTGGATTATCTTCTTACCCCACGTGGTGCAACACCACTAAGATTAATCAAGGTTTCTACCGTTGTATTTATTTTGCAAGTTCGTGTTGTGGTCCCCAGTCAGTACTTTGTCACTCTGGGTGTGATTACACATGCCGATTTTTTGGCGCCCAGCAATGCTATAGTGTTTGGTGTCTCTAATCCAGCCTTACGATGATTTTCAGATTGGCGTCTTGCATAGTGTTTCTTGTCGCGAAGTAGATGACTTCCCAGTACAAATTTGCGCCTCATATACCTCCCTAATGACTGTATTTCCCTTCGTCCAGTTTATTATAGTCACCATTACCACTACCTAGAGCGTACAGTCAAGCAGACATGATCCAGTGATAGTGCCAGCATCAGTTACTTAGGTGAGTTCGTCTCAGCTGTTGGGTAATCGAAAATCCACACACTGTATGTTCCTACCCGTTCAACAGTGTAGAGTTATATGCGCAGCTGACACTTCAATTACAAACTCAGTTGTTCCTGTGCTACTCGCACATTAGTGCACAGGCTTAGATTTCCACACTCTGTTGTCCTTAACTCACCTTGTCATTGGCTCCAACTAATTGATTAGCTCTAACAATTCAGTCCAAACGCGTAGTATTTGTGGTTTGTGCGGTCCCATGGTTGCAATCCCATCTTGCTGAGATATCATATCTTCAATACTTGGCTTCGTCATCACAGGCCTGGACAGTGGTTGCTAACACATTGTATTAGACATAGTAACTTGGCAGCGCAAACCACACCGCTGTGTACAGCAGCACACCGATTTACAGTATCTTCGTTCTTAAATACATCTACTGCTATCAATACATCTGGACATATCTGCCAGCTTAGCCGGTATGTAGCTCACAATAAACCACCCGGCAACAATGCTAGTAATCATCAGTATGTGCTAATCTACTCGGTATATGAGTGGATACGCAGTACCAACTTACGGAAAGTGTGTGAGAGTGTACCATAATTTCTGTAGAGCCATTCACAATTCCTGGCCGAAGATAGCGCAGTTTAGCAATACTAACCAAGTACTGTATTGAGATGTGACCACATTACATCCACTAACCAATGTCACTAGTGAAACCTATATAAATGCGTACTGTAGCCTTGCTTGCGGCGCACCTGCCGTACGGACAGTCAAACAAGTCCGTACGGCAGGTGCGCCGCAAGCTGTCAGTCACTGATCCGATTCAGAGACATGGGGTCTTAAGTGAATACACATCCATGTGTCAAAATTCACAAAAATACTCGTTAAATCACCGTAGATCCTAAGTCAAAATTGAAATAGTCGTATTATACAACAGTCGGTATTTCATAGTACCTGGACTGGCGGAAGCGCGGCGGGGTCTAGATATGTAGTGGTGAACCATGTCTCCAAGCGCTGAACACGCGCACCAGACTACCGCCCCTTCATTTTGACTAATGTTGGCGTCGGAAAGGCGATTGATTTTGCTTTTCAATAAGCGTATTCTACCGTACCCGACTCGCTGTCAGTATGAGAGGTTTTGTATCCTATTTGTAATAACTGAAAGTACCGCTAGGCGGTCCAGCCCGTTTTTCGCCAATCACATGGTTTCGTGCTCCGGTAGAAATGTTTGGGTTTTGTCCACTAGAAAGTGTGGATTTGCACGCGATTCCGTGTCCGACCGCAGTCAGCAAGGCATCATTCAGGGCTATTGTTGTATTTTCGGTCAAAATAAATGCATGCCGTAGGGTAGGTGTTATGAAGATTTGCGCAGACAACGCTTCCAGATGCTGAGCCGTTATGATGCAATTCGATCTAATAAGGCTTTGCTAAGGTTTTTTGCGAGCGAACATACGCACAGTCTATGTTCTTTCAGGTGCGCCTTCCGAAACCTTACAAAACCGGTTTTGGGGCGGAGCCCCTATAATCACGAGTCTCTGATTTATGGATTTGTGTATTACTCTGTTTTACTATCTGACTTATTAAAAACAGTGGTATGTATTAGGTTTCAGAATGAGAATGAGTTAGGGTTATTATTTATGAAAAGCTTTATTGGGGGGCGCTTTTTGAATACTCTGATTACGAATAGTTTGGAGTGGGACACATTATCTAAAAATGCTGCTTGCTTCGACCGTTGAACCGGTGACCAGGTGATTCTAACGCACGGCTCGAAGGTATAAAACAGGAAAAATCGATGGGAGCCCTATGTTAAATAACTACGTTTTGGACCAATTCTTGGGCGATTAGAACCCCTTACTGGGCCCTAATTTAGCTAGAAAAACTGCTATTCTATATTTTTTCGTAAAAAAGCAGGCATAATAAGTTCATGTAAAAGTCGGAGCTTAGTCGGTTTCTGTGCCTTGATCATACCTAGTCAGCTAGCTCGTCGCTCTTCACCAGACAGACCCGCTTGTACGGGATGAAGGAGCTAGTATTGCGTGTGTCGTTCGCCAAGCTGAGCAGGAAGTGACGCTTCCACAGTGAGAAGCTTTTGTGTTTAGAGAGGCATGGCGTAAGATCGCTGTACTCTCTTGATGAACCCACTCCGTTCGTGAATGTTTCACTGAGTGCGACATTGGCAGCGGCTGAATTGGTCGAGCAACGCATCAGCTCAGCAGCTTACACAAATCATTTTACAACGATTTGTGTAAGCTGCTGAGCTGATGCATTATGATTCATTCCGGCATTTCTGCATTTGACAGACATTAGCGCTAGAGGTTTCAAAGCTTTGTACTGAACAATGTTAGTATGTGCTTCAGGGGTGACTTTAGCTGATTGTGCCCGGTGCCTTATCGTTGTGTGTCAAGTGAGTTGGTTGTGCATTGTGTATGTTGTGGTGGTGACAACTCGTGCGGGTTCGTGGGCAGCTTTCAGTTGAAAAGGCTGCAGGGGTGTGTGCTTGCGCTGACAGCGCTGTTGCGACGAAGTGCATCGTTTGGTGGATCTTGGATCTCCAGCGCTGGAGAGGTTTGCAGCTACGAGCTGCAACTGCCTATGTAGCGACATGATGTCGTTAGAAGAAGCGGGTATGCACTGGGAGCATCGCGAAGACACTTAGTGTGCTGCATCTGTGCGTGTCAGATGGCAGGTGATGGTTTTCTCGCGCGCCGTGGTGGCTGTCGTGTCGGCGGGGGAGCTACATCAGGCTTGCTCTGCGACGTCTTGAAGCCGTTGCAGGAAGACTTGACGGATACCGCGCTGGGGTGTCCGCGTATGTCTTTGCAGCGTTGTGAGTGAGCATCAGCTGTGTGTTGTGGAACGTATCAGAATAAATTGGGATGCGAAGGGCAGGCATACTCAGCAAGTCAGCTACAAAATAGTGTTGTGATGGTGATAAAGAAAATGGATGCAGTCGAGGAGCATCTCCAAGATACTCAGTGCGTTGCGTAGGCGAGCGTCAGACGACAGTCAGGGCCTTTCTAGCGCGCTTCTGTGGCTTTCGGAAGTTTGCTCGTCTATCACATGGGTGCTAAACGGAGAAACATGGAAGTGGGAGCTACAGCGCGTGTCTTAGGGGAGTTGTTGTTCAGGTTGTTACTAGCGATCATTCAGCATCACTTTTCAAGTGTACCCTTGTGCTTTCGATTGCAATGGCGAGAGCTGATCTTGAAGATACTGAAAACGCTGCTGCGGAACTTCTGGCCGACGCTGACGCTGAGCTGAATGATCAAGCAGCGGAGGGGGCGAACAATCTCTTTGTCGCAGTGAAGGAGCTGTGAGTGTTTGTGAGGGAAGAAGTACCTACCGCGGAATGTCCATTTCGGTCATCATTTTTTTACGTTCTGACGGCAGAGCGTCTCCTGAACAACTGAGGCATTCGCGTTACGCTCGTCAGAGGCTTCATGCAACCGCACTTGAAGCCATACAGCCGCAAGCTGGACAACCTGGACCCATTTCGTCGTAAGGCTCGCGTACTTCAAGTCACGGCGTGGAACGTCAAAGCACGCTCTGCTGGAAGGCTTCAGTAACAACGTGTCTGCGGCTACGCTAAAAAGATCCAAACTGTCAAGTTCTATTACGAAATGGTCCAGGGATGTTTCCAGGCGGTGGGCGCGGTTAATCCGGGTGTGATCAAGGAGTTTCCTGACTTTGAGACTGCTAAGCGTGCGAGAATCGACCCTCACGCTCGTGCTCTAGCCCCGGAAACAGATGATACGGCTGGTGTTAATGAAGAGGAAAAGATGGAGACAAAAATACATGCTGTAGTAGGGGTAGATTGGGTCTTCGTGGATCGTTGCATAGAAATTATTTCCATCGATGCTTCATTATCTTTTTTCGATTCACTTTCCAGCGTATGACTGACAATAATGCAAAAACAATGTTTTTGTCGCTTGCATTGGGTGATAAAGTTGCTTTGCAGGACGTGTGCTATATCCGCACTGCTTTTTTACGTGTAATGGCAGCCGAGGTAGCGAATCATAATAAGCATTAGGACTTACACTGCTGGCGGTTTGATAGCGTGAGTGATGGCTTCATTCTTCAAATTTCCAGGAGCTGCACAGATCGAGTCATGTGCCCAATGAAAATAAAACGACACTCCAAACTTCGCTCGATTGATTCGTTGGTGCTCGCGAACCGGATCGGTATAAGAGGGCGCGATACACGGACAGTCTTGCATGTGTGCTGGCTTAAACATGATAAAATGCATAGGTTCTTACCTGTGTTTGCAACTATGTGAATCGTGAACTGTTATTCAGGCCAATGGAGAATACGAGCCAATTAATAGCAACATATACGTGAATCGTTCTCGCACAGAGCTCAATGAGGAGTCAGCGGATTGAAATTCCCTGCTCCTGTCTTCCCATCGCGTGGCCGACACAGCAGCACAAGAGGACCAAGGTGACGCAGAGGACAAGGACAGCGGACAACGATAGTGACGGTGCAGACGACGGGCAAGGGACAGCGAGAGGTACAAGTAGGCGGACCAGCGTCGAGCGGGTCGACCTTTTCGAGGACGACACGGGTTAGCGATCTTCTCACGAAGATCGCTGATCGCTAAAGGGGCGCAGACTGGAAGCAGAAGAAGGCAATGGACGGCGGGAGTGTAACGCGAGCAGTCGCTTCGAGTAGGATATAGGGCACCAAGTAGATAGCAGCCAAAGGACAGATACTTCTCGTTTCGCCGTGCAGCACGCAAAGCTCACAGCGACAGCAGCCAAGCCACCGATCTGGTGGGTAAGGCCGAGAGGAGTAACAGCAAATAGCAGCAAATATATCAGACTGACGAGTGTTCGGCGAAACAGTCACGCAAGCATAGGAAGGAGACCACCCAGGTGTGCAGAGAGACGAGTATAGCGTAGGGTCGCCGGTATCAGCAGCCCGTACCACAGGACACTGGACTGTCAAAGAGAGGGCTGGTAGCCCCGTAGTTTAACCCCCGACGCAGTGTAACTGGCGACTTGGCCTAGATCCTGGGTGGGCCC
This sequence comes from Phytophthora constricta, assembly GCA_011947335.1. Lineage (NCBI taxonomy): Eukaryota > Oomycota > Peronosporomycetes > Peronosporales > Peronosporaceae > Phytophthora > Phytophthora constricta. Next base: position 74,629 of record JAAVTI010000075.1, read on the forward strand.
GTTCAGCTGTACGGCACAAGGACAATTCGACGTTGACCGCCGTGCGTATGAGAGTAGGTTAATGCTGTATTTTTGGGAGGACCAGGTCTTAGCCACCAGCCGGTCTTGCGGCCGGAGACAGGAGCTGGCGTGACGTGAAGTTCTCTTAGCGCTAAGCTAAGAGCATATCAGCCAGGAATGTAAGATCCACTGTTTTTTTTTTTTTTTTGGCCCTCTTTCGTTCGCTTTGTTCGATTGATTCTTTCGAATAAATCAGTTACAGTTGCTTTTTCTATGGAACAATGTTTTAAAAGGGACACCGCGGAACTGTCACATTTGACTTTTGGATGTCTAAGAAAATCCCGCCTCAAGTAACCCCATCAACTTAGCTGGGGGCCGCGGGTACAGGAGATAAACTTGGCATTTGTAGGGGCGACCCTCCGCGATGCAGCCGACCCTTCACGAATCTAAATATCGGAAAAAGAGTGAGGTCCAACCCAAGGAATGCTGGTCAAATTGCTGGCCCAGAATGTTCCTTTCCCAGGGCCGCACTATTGGCCGATGTAATGCACATGCCTGTTTGCTATTGTGAATGTCCGACTGGGCACGTGATTTTTAGGGGTAATGCTAGCTGATTGGACTATAAACAACGGGCTTCCCGAGAAGGGCCGATCTTCCAGCAGGCAGGCAGCCCATTCGATCATTTGCACGCTGGGCGAGGAGGACCTGCTGCTGCTGCTGATGCTGAAGCCGCGTCCCACCGCATGATTGAAGGAGGTGCGGTCGTCGATAACTTGCGCGATGTTGTCATGGATTTGGCTACTGACAGAAGTAGCGTGATAGCAGGGTTTGCCGGAAGCGCGGATGGTGCTGAATCGCCGCGGGCTTGCCGGGGTGGGTGTCTTGGGCCACCATTGCTGGGGTTTGCCGGAAGCGCGGACGGTGCTGACCTGCCGCGCGCTTGCCGGGGTGGGTGTCTTGGACCACCGTTGCTGAGGACTGGCAGCGAGGCCGGTGCTGACCCGCCGCGCGCTTGTGGTAGTGGGTGTCTTGGGCTACCGTTACTGAGACAGGCAGTGAGACCACTCCCGGGAGCGACCGCCGTCAAGTCGAAGCCCCTGCGTCCTCTGGCGAGTGACACAGCTTGGCCAGCCGCAGCGACACTGGAACCATAGTTCACTGTTTTTAGCGACGGAGCAGTAATTGACGTTCACCTCCTGCAGTGGCTCGATGTCGCGCAACGCAAAAATGCCAATCCGCGTTGTCGAACCGCAGCGGAACTCGAAGAACGCACAGTTCGGGCAGCAGGCATGGTTGACGAAGCGGCTCGTGTTACCAGCCTTCGAGGCGTCGATGAAGATAGTGCGGCCATCCGCGGACGGCTGACGAAACTACATGGTGTAGTCTGGATACCCTCGGCGTTCCCTTTCCGCTTCGCCGATCAGCTCGCCGACATATTCGACGACAAACGCGCTCTTGGGAATGCGACGAGTGGCCGCCACGCCGATCCAGCCAGCCGACTCGATGAGTACGAGCGGGTACGGCTCAATGAACCGATTCCCGCACCCAATGCCGTGGATGCAGTTGTCGTCATCACACATGGCGTTTGTGGTGAAGTTCACACAGCTGGACCCACCGTCACCGACGCACACACGCGTGCAGTTGCAGCGCTCGTAGCTTGGGTGTGCAAATCGAGGTGTATCCCCGTTCACAAAGTTGGAGAAGATGGAAGCAACATCGGGAGGTCATGCGTGCAGGACGACGTAGTCCATTTCAGCGCCAACTACTGTCGGCCACGGAGCTTCCAACGTGTCGTACGAATGGCGATGCACAAGAACCGGGCCAGATCAAGTGCTGCCACCTTGACGATCGTAGCGAGACACCGCTGGCATCGCGCGCATTCACGCCGTCGCGGTGATTGGCGCCGTAACCGAAGCTACTGATGGGCTGCAGCGACGCGCCTCCCGCAGGGGCACATGGAATCTTAGTAGGCACGACAGGATCGGTTGCAGCGTGGCAAGGCCCCAAAAGATGGATCCGTAGGCTGTGGCGACTCGTCGCCAAGGAAATGTCGCTGGCAAGGCGCGGCAAGATCGGCTAGCACGGTCCCGAAGGGCTGCGACTCTCTACAGAGGAAACGCAGGGAGGCTGTTCGCGCACAACAAAAATGGATCGCACGGCGCCTGTCGAAGGGCTGCGCCTGGTCAACGATGAAGTCCACGGAAGCTTGCCGCTGATAGCAAGATCGGATCGCACACTCTTGTGGACGCTGGCAAGGCACGACACGTTTGAGGCCGACAGCTGCGGCGACTCGTCCGCATTGAAGTGAAGCGTGGAAGCCGGCAAGACGTGGCAGGATTGGATCGCACGGCGCCTGTCGAAGGGCTGCGCCTGGTCAGTGAGGAAGAGCATGGAGGCCTTTCGCTCACAGCAAGATTGGATCGTACGGTGCCGAGGGCGGCGACCTGTCGGCACGGAAGTAGTAGATGCAAGCAAGGCTCAGCGACATTGGATCTCGGGTGGTATATTACTAGAAGAAGTGAATGGTGCCGTCTCGAAACGTGTGTCAAGATGTACTATACCGGCTCGTGGATCGCATGCACAGCCCAGCCATCGCAACCAGCACCCGCCGCTGGAAAATCAGAAAACTAACGAGGATTGCCGTGTGTTCATGGTGATGTTCTGTTGCAACCGGTCGCACCGGAGGTGACTGCTTGGACCAGCCCCTTGTCAGCCCCTTGTTGGCGTTTCCGCTGTTGTCGGTGCAGCAGGCTGTGAAAGTGTGCGGCACGCTGCCTTGGTCACTTTTCAAAATGACGGCAAGCCTGATGAACGCACGGGAAACAGAGCTAGCGGATCAAAAAGAAGAATCTCGTCGCGCCCCATATCGCTCGGTGGACGAAGTTCGCGACTTCATCTCGGATGAGCACCCAAGAGTGGAATCCAACATCACTCTTGAGATGTGCTTCGTCGCCGTGAAGGAGAGCCTTCAGCTCTTTCGCCTCGAACTTATCGACTACAATTATGCTGAACAAGCCGATGAAGTGTTCCGCTTGCTCGACAAGTTGGACACCCAGCGTCGGAGCAAATTCGTTTTCTCGCTCACCCTTTGAAAGCCCAAGAAGCGTGCCGCAAACGAACAATGGAGCTTCACGGTTGGCAGGGTGTACTGCTTCGTGAAGTTGCACGGACTCCGCCTCTACTATACGCTACCACAGGGTAATTCACAGCTCCAAAGCGGCGCTGGCGCTGCCTCTGCACATCTGAAAGGCACGGACAGTCGTGCTCTAGATGAGCTTCTCTCGGCAGCAAAGGAATCTACGGGTGAGCCGTCGGGTGACGGCGTGAAGAGCGCTTCTCGTGAGAACAAGGCTCCACCAAATGACATCGGGGATGGCGATCTGAATCCGTCGCCCAAGAAGCGCGGCCGAGGTGTCAAGAGCTCCGTGAACAAGTAGACGGAGGTCCGATTGCTGACACACGTGACACGTCTGATCTCCCGGTGGTAGCCACAGTCGTGGTATACCACAACTGCATGTTCCAAGCAAAGAAAAAAGCAACATTCATAGTGAAGAGCAAAGTTTTACGCGTATAACACACTCGACCGCAACTACAAGTTTGCCACATTTGCATGTCTATCAAAAACAATAAACAACACGTTACAGTGATCAGCAAATCATATTTGTGAAGACGATCGGTATAAGCATGAACACAATCTTTCGAGAGTTCGCCATTGTACTAGCTTTACTGTAGATCACGAGGATGAGCGACTTCACCCCCAGCCCTTCGATGAAGATGTCTGGTTGAGGATGAGGGTGGGCTCAAATTTACTTTGGTGCTCATAACACCATGCAGGGGTCCAGGATGGTGACCCTCCTGCTCTACTCGTCCTACTTGCCGAGCGACGCCGTTTGCGATCCCCCATAAGCGGAGCTGCTTCGGCCGCGCCTACAACTTCAAGAAGTCCGACGCCACAAAGGATACGGCCACGCACCGAAGAGGAAGTACCAAATGCGGGAGAACCACCCTGCAAGCTTCCCAGATTACTGTCGCGGCACAAGGTAGTCTGCAGAGATTATTGCTGATGATCAAACGCCATCGCAGGATGATACCCAGATAGCAGCTCTGAACAACAACGCGGCTTATGTTCGGAAGTTTCGATCTCGTTTGGTTCTTCAAGCCTCATATGAAGTGTTTACTCCTGCACGGAGTTAGACAGGATGGATCGTGGGTATCAGCTCCACATTAACTTGAAGATATCTCGAAACGAGCTATGTCAAGAATGGAGATGTACCAAGCCGAAGACAAACCATGCGGCATCTGCGAGACACTCCATGATTTAGAAAAGATTCAGCGAACGCTCATTACAGCAGATCTCCTCAAGGTAAATTCGCTTGCTCTTTGACTTGACATAGATGATAAAACTAAAAGTTGGTGTGATATCCAGGCAGCGCATGCAACGACGCCTACGAATTCCAGAAAAAGCAAGTATCCCGCTGTTTATCGTGAATCAATACGATGCATCCAATGTTTTAAGCGAGGAGCTGAAAGACCTGCTTCTCTATTCACCAGGTTGGCTTACTTTTCATCTACCTGCAGTGTCTCGTGCGACCTAATTTGTACTGTTTACTAGCTTTTTCAAACAACAGTAATGGAGAAACATTCATTGAGATTTGCTCTTCTTGTGAGAAAGACCTTCGCTCCGACAAGACGGCCAACCCCCCGTGATGTCGATAGCAAATGGTCATTACATCGGCTGGTTACCAACAAATCTCGAAGGTCTCACTCGGACAGATGAGCAAGCTAGCGCTCTGGTAGCTCCTTGTGGTTCGCTGTCAACGCTAACAGGGGGCAGCTGCAAAGTGGTAAAATCACACCACTACATCGTCAAAAACACTAAAGAACCAGTGCTAGGTATGCTTCCGCGAGACTTACTGGTAAGATCCGAGTGACGATGGTTGGCACCATGACGACAGCTCAACAGGCGGCGTGCTGAAAATGCTATGAAATGAACATACAGCACTGCAAGTAGGCCCTGGAGTATTTGGTTGCTAATAACCCACTTTATTCGCTAGCTCAAGATCGTGTTAACCTGAATGCTGAGGCGTTTGGCGCCGCATCAAGGACTTCGGTAGTTGTTGACCGAACAACTTCGTCCGACAAACCAATTCAATGAGACGCACTCGAAAAGGCCCTACGCGATGATATTAGTACCTACTCCACGTTCGGTTCGACCGTGGAAGAGGGAAAAGTTAGGAGCCTGGAAGACACTGCAATCCCAAGCTCCAAGATCATCTTGTAGCAATCTGACGCAACTACGGATGCACTAGTCCGAAAGTCTACGTCGTACGTCCAGTCCAAAATTGGGGGCGGTGACAGAAATGTTTCCTGTGCTTTTACCTGGTGGTTGTGGTGGCCCGAACGAGAAGCGGACGCGAAAACTTTCACTTAGGAAAAATGGATTCTAAGGTGTCTTTCGCTTGCGGGCCATCGATTTGAGCATCACTACGCATTCATACTTCTGGCATTTGACTTTCTTGCGTTGCGAAATGCGAGGCGATCACTCTACGTTAAACTTAAAGTGTCAACAGCAGCGCTGAATGCGGGAAGCATTTGGAGGGAAACAATTCTTGAGTCAGTGAAGTATTACAATCAGCTCACACATGCACACACCCACGGACTGCAGCCACAACCAGTACCAGACTCTGTGAAAAAGGTATCGACGTGCGCAAAGGACTAAGCACAAGTGAGAGCGCGTACGTTGGCTCAAATTTGAGTCGGATGCGGGGAGGCATGATCTATTTGGCTACCTGCTGCGTTTTGGATTCCTTCAGCTCTTCCTTACTATTTCGCCAGACTCCAGCGGCACGTACAACATTGCTGTAAAAAGTGGCGACATAGCTAAAGGGGCGATCGACTCAGCAAATCTCGCTTTATTACATAGTCGGGCTAAACGCAAGCGTATTGCGGGGAGTCATCCGATGCAATGCGCCCGGTACTTCGAGAGAGTCGTAGACACAGTCATTGAGGATATCCTTGGTTGGGATACGACGAGGCCACGGCCTAAACGAGGTGGAGGTGTTTTGGAGTGGTTCGAGCATTTGGCGGGGCAGCAGAAATACAACAAGCAGGTGACCTTCATGCGCACTTCGCGGTGTGGCTCCATGGATTTCCCCAAACATCAAAAGCGGTGATCACAACCAATTTACCAGCAATAAGTGAACACGCTACTTGTCCTGCGCCTTGCTGCGGTCGGCTACATTATGTCGAGATCGGTGTTGACGCATTCCGCCGCCCACTTCCGGGGCAAAAAGCTCATGTTACTTCCGCTTGTGAAACTTGCCACAAACCATACAGCGATAAAGATCTGATAAACAATGGAATTGAGAATCTGGCGAAGGAGACTCGCCCCCAATGTCTCGAGGATATGAGGACTTCCTGAAGTGCAGAGCATCATCCTTCGAAGCTCAGGAAAACGACAGCACAAAGTTAGTTACTAGTGTTGCGATCCGCGACGTCAAGTGCACTTTTGGATGCACTCAAAATCTTGCTTCAAGGTGGGTTTTGTTGTTGTGACTGACCGGACAAGAGCCGTTCGCTGACTCCCGTGTGTATTACTCCAGGCAACATCTCAGACGCCTAAAGGATCAGTGTGTAGATTTTTCAAGCCTGACGCACCATCGCCATCTCTCACTCATATCGACGAAAAAGGTCGGCTCAAGCTCCGGAGACCCATCGGTTGCGAGTATCTAAACTCTTTCAACCCGTCGTCATGAGGACGTTTAAATGCAACCATGATGTCCAGCTAGTTCTGGGGTCAGACAAGCGGAATGTTGCAGCCTACGTATGCAAATACTGCATGAAAAAACAGAAACCTGTCGAAATCGGCTTGCCTTATCAATAGCTGCGTTTGCCAAGGGAGTACAAAGTGCAAGTCGACTACCAACTGAAGTGACACCAGGCATGCGAGGTCAAAGGGTTCTCGCTTCAATGCTATAGTCTATCACCAATGGACAAGAAGTAGCCGCCTCAATGGCGGCGCTATATCTGCGCCGAGAGTCACCTTTTTGGTTTTCGCATCACGTCGTCCACGTAGATGCTAGAAGACTCCTCGAGACTGTGACGAAGGCGCAGGAGGTGTCAATTTTGCCCACAAAAATTCTTTCAGGGAAGCCACCACAAATACGCGCTGCTGGTGCATTGCTTATAAGGTATTGGAACCACCAGAAGATGCTTGATATTCGTGGTTTGCTCAAGTGTGCGAGCCGTACAGGGAGTTCAACCGAGTAAAAAGCCCTCCGCCACCGAGTCGCGCACTACGTCTGCGGAAACTGTGTTTATCGCCGCGGACAAACCGCAAGTGATTGTGCTGTCAGGACGACCTTTGCCGGATTTGTCCAATGCTTCCGATGCAAGTTCCAGAGATTTTTATTTCTGTACGTTGCTCATGTTGTTTCGACCACATCGTCGCAATGACTTCGCTTCGTTAGGATCCGATGCTGAAAATCAGTACAAAATGTTTATGGAGTCTGATGCTCACGACGCAGTAGCTGCCTGTCAGCAATTCGAGTGTCAATGGGCCGAATTTTATATGAGTCAGAGATCGCTTAATACCGGCGAGCTCTCCCTGAAGAGGAGTTACTACGGACTCGTTCAAATGACTGCCAACGTGACGTGCACGACGGCACCGTATTATCTGACAGCGAAAGTGTAGAAGATGCCACGCAAGATAGTGAGGATGAAGACGCGATGAACCAACCCTTCTGTATTTTCGACACTCGTGCAATCAGCGCTATTGAGGTTGCCCGTGAAATCGTTCAAAATACTCCAAATCTGTCTGGACTTGTCGGCTCAGCCAGTGCCGACTACACGCGGATGCATGATGTATGTGCGCGCGAGGTACCGGACGATAGCGACATTGACATTTTTCTCTCACACATGCGACAACGAAAGCAGAGGATAGAAATTTGTAATGCCACCGGAACAACTGAGTTTATCGACGCGTTTCCTGAACTACCTACACGGCTGAGCAAATTTGATGAGTGCTTTGAACCAGTGTCTTGGCGAGACCCTGCTGTATTTGGTGGGGGTTATTTGACAGCTTACAGGAATTTCCCTCTATCAGTGAAGTTTCGCTGCCATTTCGACTTAATTTTTGGCAGCACGCAATATATGAGATGCTGGCTCGCCACCTTCTCTATGCGTATCTAGAGGACATTGCGCAAGCTTCAGTCGCATTAAATACCTCTGGTCGGCAGCCCTACCAGCTGCGCGAGCAGCTACTCGCCTATTTAGGTGGGGAAGCAGGTACCGGTAAATCGACAGTGATTCACGCTGTCCTAAAGGTTGTTGACAAGTGGGGTCGGAGCGGAACCGTTGAAACGATTGCGTTCACTGGCGTCGCAGCTATGAACATAATGGGAAAAACTATGCACTCGGCGCGAAACTTGAACATATCAGGTGAAGGCCAGCGGAGTTTACCCACCATGCAAATGAAAAGGGCGTTCGAAAGAGTAGGGCTTACAATCGCAGACGAGATCTTAATGACTAACGAGGCTCTCCTAGAAAGTACTGATCTCGCATCTAGGGGGATGTCAGCCTGGCTACACCTACGAATGGGTGAGAAACATGTTCTACTTTGCGGAGATTGGTTTCAAGTACCAGCAATTCGAGGCACGCCATGTAAGTAAAGTAGCCTTTTTCGCTTTTACAACGCGTATTGTATTTGATGAGTCTCTTGCCTTTATGTCTCGACCTATACAGGCTACGTTCCACCGGCGGAGACGGCCAGTAAATTTTACCACGCAGGAATCGACTTGTACCACGCCATAAACGTTGTGGTTTTCCTTACCGAGAACATGAGGGCCAAGACTGATCCTCTGAATGCCACTATTTTGGCGGACTACGGTGGGGTAAGATTTCTCTTGACCATTTGAGGTGCCTTAATAGGCGGGTCGCACAAGCGCCTCCAACGCAGCAACCATCTACGACATTCTATAGGCCGTTTGTCGTGTCGACGAACAACGTCCGCTGCGCTATCAACAAAGTGATGACGTTTAAGGTCAGCGCTGACAGCGGGCATCAGTTATACGAATTTCCTGCCGAACCACAAGCACGATCAACCGAGATTTTCGACAACATCATCAACTTAAACGACAACCTCACAGAACGAATTCCGATGCGCTTGTATTCATTTATCGGCATGCCAGTCATGGTGACACGGAGGCCCACTCAGCTGAAATACACGGACGCTGTCTCAAATGGCACCACCGGCATAATTATAGGATATATTACCCGGCCATTGATGAGACCGACGCGGTCCTACTGGAAACGGAGGATACTACAGTGTGCAGCCCGGCGCAATCTCCTCAGCTTGTCTTGATTAAATTGCATGATTGAAGCAGAAATCTCGTCGACGGTTTTCCACCCGGTGTCATCGGCCTCCCCAGAGTATCAGCTAGCATCAGCTTGAAAAGCATATCCAACTTGAGCCAAGCTTCAATCATGATCAAACAATTCCCCTCGTGCCTGCCTTCGCATGCACCAACGAAAAGTTGCAGGGTAAGACATGCTCGGATGGGGTAATAGTCACACATTTACAGCGACCAGGTGGCGTACCTCCGCAAACGCTATATGTCGCACTCTCCAGAACAAAAACAATAAGCACTCTCACTCTCGCACAGCCCTCACGCCCGAGTGTATCGCCAAATTCAAACCGGACGCTGGGGCTGCAGATGAGATGAAGCGCCTCGTAGGAATGGTCGAAGAACCACCATACATTTCACAACAACAGCAGCTCCTGTTCAGGCAGTGGAAAAATGACCAGTATAGTGCTTAGTTAGCTTCATACTCACCCTAATAAACTACCGCAGCCTCACCAACGTCTTATATTCTGGTACCAGTATATCCGAGGATGGTCCCATTGACCAGTTGTAGTGCACGATTACTTGTACATGACTGCAAACGGCTGCAGGGGTCCTGTGCAGCAATACAGGGGCTGCAACCGCAGTACTCTGGTACCAGTATATCCGAGGATGGTCCCATTGACCAGTTGTAGTGCACGATTACTTGTACATGACTGCAAACGGCTGCAGGGGGTCCTGTGCAGCAATACAGGGGCTGCGGTTGCAGCCCCTTACTCTTTCGTTTCGACAGGATATCTAATTCGCGGCGGATCTTGACGGGGTACCGTAACAGGTGCATTAAGTACGCTAAGAGACATTGCACGCATAACGAAGCGGGCGTGATCCAGTTGCAATACTAAATGAGCAAGAGATTACTGAGGTATGTCGCGAGTGCATGTAATAAACCCTGTAGCTGCAACAAAATTCTAGTGCAAGGATTAAAATTCCGCTTTGTTCTTGCTCGCCAGATGCCTACGGACTTGTTTGTGGGTATTAATGCGAAAACAGGCAGGTATGGATAGCCAGATATACGGTTCTATTAAGAAGATAAAGTCAAGCTTTTTTACTGGGAGCAGATGCAGATAGAACGCGTTGAGGGCTGCTGCAACACTGACAATCTGTGCTGCAATCAGAGGTTCCAGTTGGGCGAGCCCGCGTCACTTCACTGGAGTGGTCAATTCAGAAGGCATTTGTTGATAGCTGGCGAGTACATCGAGTGAGGTGACTTTGTTGTCGCGTCCACAGGGGAGGTAATTGATGAGACAGAATACTTCCGCTAGCGCAAGGTAGGACAAGTTTTATTGTATTGAGCAATAGCCTAATTAACATGTTGCTTGATTTGGCAGGAATCTAGTGGTAGGAAGAACTACACTGTCATTCAAGTTGGAGAAAGCGAGATCTTAGATACGTTCAATAAAGGCTACAGGCTTGGTTTGCGAACCACAGCTGTGACCCAAACTGGATCATGCGAGCTATCTCCGTCGCTACTTGATCCATCCTCGACAGCAAGGTTGTGGTAAATATAGGCGCTGTATCTAGCGATATTAATCATCGCCATGGCAACCTCCTCATGCCACATCTTAAATGAATGGTCATTTGCTACATAGAACCGGCCTCGCAGTTGATCGTGGCGATCAACGCCCTTCATGGCGGTATTGTATTTACCTAAACATTTCCGGGCTACAAAAGCTACAGGCGCTTGTTTGACTCGACGAAAAACCGTATTCGTGCCAGAATCGTCATCATCGACATGACGTTGACAACAGGTCGTGACTTCTGGGCGAAATGACAAATGTTGACGAATATACAGAAAGCGCTTCCATACCATGACATACCCCGTCTTTGTAGTGTCCCGGGGCGGGGATGCAAGAACGCTGGGTTTGAGCGACCCGCGGGACGAAGTAACCCTCGAGCTCCGGTGAAGGAGGAAAGCCCCTGCTGTTCCTGTCCAGTAGTGGTCCGAACGCCAAGCCGGCACGCCAAACACCGTGCGCAGTAGTCCAATTAAGAAGAAGAAAGTTGATTAAGCGGTTAGTTGCGTTTCCTGTTCTTGATCCCTGTAGATTACACTGCTTAGTCACTTGCCCAAGGCAAAACCGATTCTGACTTACTCACCCGCTAGGCGGTAGACACCACCAGGCACGCCTTTAGGCACGACCACCCTCTTCACGTCAAGAGAGCAGCCCCTGGCACGCCATCCCTCCTTGCTTGTAACACCCTTTCCTACCAGCACGCTTGCGCAGACCCTACAGCTAGCTCTCTGGTCCAGCGAAGCCTCGTCAGCACGACATCCGTTCTCGTACTTGGCAACCCTCCCCTTCTTGGCCACGCTGAGTCCTTGCGCTGCATGCCTTCCGTCCTAGCTGTCGCCACGCCGAGCTGCCCCTCACGCCAGTCATTAACGACCGCCGCTCTCTCCTTGGCTTCTGTCGAAGATGACGCGAGGTTGGCTTCTCAGGCCATCCAGGGTCCCGTTATGGGGGCCACTGTCGATTGGCCAGTTCCGTCGACCAATAAGCTCGCAGAACCTCCCACCGTTCCGGGAACACCTTCCACCGCTCCCCTATAGCGTGTAGATCCCGATCCGGGACAGTAGATCGGGCTCCGGGAAATATCTTGGCTTCCTCATTGTATCCCCAATAATTCACCATTTCTCCCTTCCCCACCAGCAAGGGCGTAAACACCACGATTGGCTTCCAGAAGAAAAATAAGAATTTAGACGAAGAAACTTGAGGTTGCAGGGTGTCCAAACAAATTCCCCTACTTTCCCGTATTTTAGTGGTTGTAGATTCATCCGATTGACTGAATAGACCCGGGGCGGATCTAATGACCCTGTTTGTGTAAATGTCATCGACTCTATGGCCTCACTTCAGCGGGGCACATACGCATACGAAGCTCCCTTTCCCCGCGAAAATGAACTCGCGGTAGCTCTATATATCTATCTCTTCAAAGGCTTCGTTCAGCCCCATAATGTTGGAGAATTTGGGTACCATTCTACAAAGAGATCTCCACGAACTCTGTTCGGCCATGATGCACTTTTACAAGCTGGTGTATGCCTCAAATAACGATGTATTCAATAACTTCGTGAACGTGGTCATTGCCTTAAATTGCAGTATTAGTCCCCTGAAGCCTAAACGTTGGCTTCGGTACAATAAAATTATCGGCATTGATTTCACTAGGAATTTTGCATTTGGTAACAATCCTATATGATAAGCCGCACTGACATCCCGATAACGTTTTTTGTCCATCCAAGACTCGTTCACAAGAAACAATGAAACAGTAACATTGAGAAATCTGTAAGCGAACGCACGTGCTCTAAGTACGAGCTCGACTTCAGAGCCTTTTCAGGCTCGCTTCTCTTCTTTCTAGTTTTACGCAAGGCGTCTGACCACCCGCTGTGATGAAGACTTATGTTTTGCCTTTTTGTTCGAATCCGTGTTTGGTTGTGAGGATGCAGCTCGTTTCCGCTTTGGCGTTGCTTCTTGACTCGAAAATATAGCACCCTTCTGCTTTGTTTGCGCTTTTAGTTGCGGAATGGTTTTCTTTTCGAATGAGCTACCTTGGTTTGTTTCAACTACTCTGTGCGATGTCATACGGGACACTTTTGTTGAGCTCTGAATGCTTGTCTTCTCAGGAGTTCATTGCGAGTTTTGGATATATGTATGCGTTGCTTCCCTATAGCATGTTTTACCGCATGAGCAGCAGTCACCGAAATCTTCAATTCGTTGACCACCTACGTCGCAAAGATCGAGCGTCATGCAAACATCATGCCAGCAATAATGATGCACAAATGAACCAAAGCCTGTACACGTTCTCTCGGTAGATCATTTTAATCGGAAGACAGAACATACGGTGCCAGCTACAACTAGAAAATCGGAGTGGACTGATGCATTTTGGTGTTTATTCTTAGCTACCGATGCATTATCAGGAATAGCTACATCATGGCTTCCAGCTCTTGTGCAATCATTGTCAACTTCGTCTTCAACAGCTTTATTCAAATACATTGTTGCCTGTCTCCATTAACACCAAAACTTTCTCGATCAACCACAATGCGAACATCACCACCGACTGTGGAGCAGCTACGAAGTTCATCACAATCCGTCCTGACTGTATTTGTATCCATCGCATCATTGTCATTACTACCACGGACCAGCAACATGTAGTGCCTGACAAGATTCTCCTCCCCAAAGAAAACATGTTTGCCTTCCTGTCCATCTGGATTTTCGCCGGGATATATTTTAACCGGTTATCCAAGCTGCGTACTGGCCAGGTTTAGAAGCCCTTCCTGCACGACTTAGGAAGCGCCATGCTTCCTTGAAAGGAATACGGCAATTATCTAGTTACTTCATAGCAAACTATTTAGTGCGATGATTGTGTAGTAGACCAGCACAACAGTATCTTACCGTCTGAAGTTATCTAAGCAGTAGCAGCTTGCAGCCTACAACCGCTTCGGCGTCGGTTTGAACAGGCTCCGTTACACGAACCCACCAGCCGTGCCATGAAAAACCGCCTTTCTGTCTCGCATGCATTGCACGTCAAATCATGCTCTTGAGTTGCAGCATTTCTCATCTGACCAAATACATCGACATTTGTATACGATAGAAATAATCATGTCTACTGATCAAGCGTGTATGGCTTCTGCTCTGATGACAAGCAATCCCGCTACAAATCACCATGAGTACCACGCCGGGGTATTGGCGTTGCTCGCCGTGTCGTTGGCGTCGCGTTTGCTTGACGCACTGTTGGTGTTTCGTTTGATCGCCGCGGTGTTGGTGTCGCGGTTGTTCACCATACTGTATGCGTTGCGGTAGCATGTTGCGCTATAGGCGTTCCGATTGTCCCTCTTGTCGTACGGTACATTTGATGTTCGATATACTAGCAAAAGTTGCAATCTGCATTACTATCGCATTTCTCTAAAATCGTTGGTGTGATCCTGGTAAACAAAAATTGAGTATGCACTACCCCTCACAAGGTAATCAGGAGAATTTACGGTTGGAGGCATGACCTCCTGTGTAAAGTCCAGTGGCGGGAGGTCCGTCGAAAATGACAATCCGGATAAACCAAATGGCTGTGTCTTCAGCCAATCTGAGGAGCGGTAGACACCGCATCTGTTACAGCGGCATGGCTGCCACATCGAGGATGCTGCACTTGATCTGCCAGCATATCAATAAAATCCATGGCTATGGCAAAATCGAGGATTCGTTTGTATGTACGTTCGAAGGCATGCCCCTCCCTCCACAAATGTTTTGATGACTTCGAAACTAGTTTTATCATCAAACGTACCTTTGGTAAAAGCTCTCGACATGCTCGTTGAGGAACTGTCGTCTGTTGATTAGGAGAGCATTGATTCCTTTCAGTCGCGCTCGTATGAGTTGACGCGTAATATGTACGGTAGCAAGCGAATGGCAAGCGCATAATATAATTATACAGCATATGAATAAGACCGTCTTCCCCCAACAGAGAGAAATCCATGCACATATTTAACCAGCGGAGCATCCAGAGGTAGTTGTGTGGGTTTTCCTATTTTTCGTTGTAGATATATGCATGGAGACCGTGCATCTCCTTTACAGGAAGCACCGCAATAAAAGATCGAAGTCCCCTGAAGAACCATGACCGCGCTCGAATCTTTGCGGCAATACAACCATGTAAGTATATCTGAACAATCACATATAAATCACGATATCAACACACCTGACCCTGAGAAGATATATAACACTAAGTACAAAATCCCGAAAGCCACCGTTTTTCCGCAGCTGAACTGAAACAGGGCAAGAGCTACACAGCATACACTGTATGCATGTAATGAGGAAGGTATACTAAGAGTTTGTATGTGAGATACAAATACACTGACCCGTGTATTTCTAAGGCCGTGTTTGCGATGGCCCTAAAACAGGATTTTGAGGCCCATAATCGTGTTTTGGACGAAAATCAAGGCCGCAAACACGATACCAACAAAATCATATCATCCGCTATAAGAACAACATAATCGGGTTTATAGACCCGATTCGTAAAACAGCCCCCTGTTTTTAGAGGACTAAATCCTGTTTTCTGCTCATTGAATGACACTTTGTCGCTATTCACAGGGGAAAACCCTCATTTTACGAAAAGATCGCTGTTTCACAAGTGTTTTGTTCTCGTTGCTGCACAACACGATAGCAAGATGGCGAACGTTTTTCGTCGGGTGCGAAAGGCGGAGTCGAATGCCACATCAAAGGCATCAGAGGCCACCCGTGGTAGCATGAGCAGGGCAAGCGCAGCATCGGGCAATCATAGCGAGTATGCTGAAGAAGAGAGATAGGAATGTGAAGAAGACCAAGAAGCAGATCAAGTGGACGACCAAGGGCAGCGAGCAAAATGGACCGAGGAGCAGGAGTTTTTCTTCTTAAACAGTACTACCGATTGTGGGAAAAGGCCAAGTTGGCCAGATAAGGGGCTTAAAAAAGACGAAACAGAGCGATGCACATCAGAAGGAGCATCATGCTTGTGACAAGCAGCTTGTCAACTGCTAATTCGAAACTGATCTAAATGCCACTATGTCGAATTTGAAGTATGTGCTAACTACAAAACAAGCACGTGAACACGACACGGCCAAAGTAGAATTATGGTGCAGGCTCAAAATTCGTCTTCGTTTTTCGACGACGCCGAATAATTTAGTTGTGAAGGCCACCAGCGCGAACACGGCTAAGAACACTAGACTCTTTAGACTACAAAAACGAATTGATCGACAGCCCGCCGCGTGGCAGGCTGACCTTATCTTTACGCTAAACCCTACTAAGCAATTATCTATTTGCGATGGTGAGAGCACGGTTGGCTCTCACGCGTTTGCATGAAATGCATGCACATGACTAGTTGAAGTGTGGCCCTTTCAACCAATAACTGTGCGCATGAGCGCCCGCCAATGATTGTTGAATGGACGGCTCGTAACGTCGGTCGCTAGTGTGTGTGTGTCCCACACACACTAAGGGTTTGCTTGTATTATTGTAGCCCTGCCACACTATCCCTGTATAGCCCCCCACATAATCCAACTTAGTACGATGTAGAAGTGTTAGCAGGTCATTGACCACATATTCGTGTTGTGGAAGGTGTACAAGCGTTACCTTCTCTTGGGTCTCCATACCTACTGTTTTCCATATGAAGTTTACTAGGATGAGGCAGACGTAATGCGTCCTTGTCACGCCTGCGGCCGCCATTGCACAACCCCACCTGCTACTTTGAGAATGTATTCTTGAATTACACGTCTCTTCACTTGGTACTCAGCCAAAAGGAGCATGCGACAAGAACGTCGGATGGAGACAATTTTTTCTCTTTTTGTATGCCTGCTTCGCTTGAATTTGATTTGAATTCACTACTGTAGATATGGTCTGAGTGACTGACAGCTGCTTTAAGCTGCAACATCGAATTCACATCGAAGACACATCGAATTAGCGTATTGTTTTGCAGACCATAAAGGCAGGCATCAACGATGAAAACAGCTTAGGTACAGCGCTCAGGACCAATATTTCGCGATTTGTTGGTCAGTTACGCACGGAAACTCGACTATAATAATAAATGAGAACATCATTTGCATACTTACTAATCGCATTCATCGTAATCTACTACAAACTTCTGTTTTAGATGTGGTCTATGCGCTTATCTACAGAAATCGTTGGTAGCGTTGCCACATCTTTTGGGCAATGGAATCATTTGTTGTAGGTTTTCAATTAACTCTAGAATCATTCGACGATAGGCTATGTTGATGTCAAAGCGCAAGCTCCGGCGCAGGAACGGTCTCGACGTGATCATTACGGTAGAATATCTAGGCACACATCGTAACAACGCCGACATCGCCCCAAATATGGTGACTTGACTTCATCGTGGCGTGCTGACACAACGCCGATAGCATTACACCACAACACTGACAGCATGGAGAAATGTTGCCATTGTCGAAAAACCAAGAGCATTACAGCTCAAGACCGACAGCATGGTAGCTCATTGGCCTCGTCACAAACACCGACAGCATAGTGGCTTGTTGGCGTCGTGGCGAGTCGAATCAGCGCAAAAGCTTATATCTCAGCACCACCATCAGAGTGGCTAGTTGACATCGTCGCAATCGCTGACCGAAAGGTGGCTCGTTGTTATCGCGGTGAGCTGAAGCCGCGCCGACAGCGTTACCGCACAGCGTTGTTAGCATGGTGGCTTGTAAGCATCATCGCAACAAATACGGCATTACAGCTGAAGACCAAGACATGGTGGCTCGTTGGCATCGAAGCAAGTGCTGACAGGATGATGGATCGTTGTCATTATGGCGACTGGAACCAGCTCCGAAAGCACCTCCATTGTAGCACCGACAGATATGGTGGCTCGTTGTCAAGGTGGTGGACTGATCGTTCGTTGTAGTTAACACAACGCCGATAGCTGTAGTGCACAAAACGGACGGCATGGTGGATTGGCTTCATGGCAAGCAGACGAGTTGGTAACAACATGACGACATTCCATGCGGCAGCGATGGCACTGGCTGGGAGCGTTGAAGCACAAATCGGCCAATGAGTGACGGATCTGTTCAGCGGGGACGATATGGTGCGAAGCGGTGCACGCGACCCGCTGAAAAAGTCTTCGTGCAACAAGCAAAGATTCCCCGCGGGCTCACTTTGTCTGGTCACCAATCAACGCAGCGATCAACCAAAGCAGGTAAGACTGATTGGCTAGCAAGTTCATCTACCCAATCAGCTGACGATAACCAACTCAAGGTGGTGCCTTGAGCACTGCGCGCGCACCGCGGATTGCTAACCCAATCTTAGTTTCAAAAACGATAAGTTCGGCTCTAATGTCTACAATGAATCCTACGCTGTCACATGGCATTTTAGCCAACAACACGCTCCACTCCAGTGCCATCGCTGTCACATGGGATGTCGTCATGTTGTTACCAACTCGTATGCTTGCCTCGAAGCCAATCCGCCATGCTGTCCGGTTTGCACCATACTGCTGTCAGCGTTGCTTCTGCTCGCCACGACGACAACGAACGATCAGTTCACAACATTTACAAGAAGCTACCATGCTGTCGGTGCTTGCGACGATACCAACGGACCACCATGCTGTCGGTCCTAAGTCGTAATGCTATCAGCGTTGTGGTAGCCCGCCATGATGAATTCAAGTCTTCATGTTGGTGGTGATGCCGGCATTTCATGCGAGGGGCCACTATCGGTGTCTGGAAAGTCACTTGATACTGAGCAGCAAAGATCTGATCCATCCGAGCTTGGAGTTCAGGATCAGGTACAAACGAACTTGCGTTGAGCTTTAGAGTTTCACTGGTTCAGAAGTTCCTGAGTGAGTATTCCTAGGGGTCGCTCGTGGATTCACATCTTTCTCTTGGAGTTCCCGTATTTGGTTTACCCGGAACTTCTGAATATCCTCCATCGACTCCCGCTTTTGAGCACGCTCAACGTCTGGGAATCGTTAGTTGCTCTTGGAAAGTGGCCCGCTGTTCGGATATTGCTCGCTCATCTTCCTGGAACACTTGTGTCCTAAAGGTTTCAATTTCAGCTGCGCGTTGACGCCTTAACTCGCTTTGAGCGAGATTCTGAACCAGACGTTCTTCCTGCAATCTCGCCGCAAGCCGGGTTTCCATATATTGGATTTCCCTTCCATCATCCTGATCCACTCGTCTGACCTGTTCGGTCTTGACCCGATTATCCTGGACTTATGAATTTTACTCGGTTTAGCTCGGCTTCGGCCATAACTGCACGCATAGCCTGGGCCTGTTCTTCCAACCGCAAGGTCAACTCTGCTTATTTGAGTTGCATTTGTATCGCATGCATCCGACTCAGTTCCTC
The DNA here is from genome assembly GCA_011947335.1 of Phytophthora constricta. Classification (NCBI taxonomy): domain Eukaryota; phylum Oomycota; class Peronosporomycetes; order Peronosporales; family Peronosporaceae; genus Phytophthora; species Phytophthora constricta. Next base: position 93,821 of record JAAVTI010000075.1, read on the forward strand.
ACGGTGCTCACGTATCTCAGCATGTTGATTCTGGATGACATCCACAGCTACTTGAACGTATCCAGTTGATCCTGCTCCAGATTGTCTGGACATGGACCGACGACTTTGACTAGAACGTGTAGACGAAGCATATATCTGGACTTAGATGACTGCGTTCTATAACGTCGATCACTATACGCGCAAGCATCCTCATGTACTGTGACACGATGTGGATTTGGATTTTCCCACGAGTGGCATGAGCACTTAGATGCTGTGGTGTGATTGGTCTGTGATAAATTTGGAACTTGATCGCAACTGCGCGACATGTGTGTGATCTGGGATGCGGCAACGGTTGGTGTCCTACCAAGGATGGGCCCTCAGGCCTGGAAGTGTACATTCAAGAGCAGTACACTCTGAATGTAGATACACTCTGTCCAGACCGACCCTCGTCCTGAAGATGGGTGGCCTATGCAAAAGGCTAAAATCTCCCTAGTGGAAAGTATCCCTAGGGCGACCCGTCCCCGCCTTGGTTCATTCCGCCTAAAAACTGGTGCGAAGCGGATCCAACCTATATGTAACCTCCCCAGACATCTCAAGCAGACGCAGTTTGCTCCCACGAGCTTAAGTGGTTGTTGATTAAGTGGCGACCTCAAGTCCCAAGTGGAGAATTGTCTGAACACAGGTATTTAGACCCTGAACGCAGGTATTTAGACCCTGAACGCAGGTATTTAGACCCTGAACACAGGTGTTTGAACCTCGAAACACAGTTTCAGGGATATATGCGTGATTCAGAACACTGTGAACTGAAACAAAGTATGGAGGAACTATTCGCCTACAAGTATCAAGATGACCAAGTTGCTACAAGTGTCTGAACGCAAGTGCGTCTAAGAAGTTGAAGTTGGTCCAATGATTATGACCCCTAATTATGCTAATGATTGCGCCAAAGAGAGACCAAGATCCGTGACATGTTTACGACCACTGTCTTTCCATACTGAAACCAAGAGAAATGTCCAGGCGCATTCCAGGCCTCACATTTTCGTCCATACTGAAGCCAAGTCAAGCACATAGGCATGCGCTGAATGCGTGACATGAAAGACCAAGGAGATTCGCCCATAGTGAAACCAATATAAGTGACCGAAGATCGGAAGAACATAGAAGAACATAAAACTATTAGCGATAAGAGATTTCAATCAGGAGTTCAATTTCCCTTCTAGTGCACAAGTGGCGAAGAAGTGTTGCATTAGAGCAGGCCACCTGTATCAAGTCCAATTAGGGAGTGGAGTGACAGTCGCAAGTGCGTCCTGGACCAACCTATTCCATATCCCAGTTGGGCCGTTCTATCCGAGCGATAACCCATTTCATATTACAACGAGGCTCAGGCGGCTGGATAGCAGTCGTCGTCTGAGTACATTGTGACTGTGTCGTGAAACTAAAGAGAGAGTAAAAAGAGTGTATTGGTTTGAGAGTGTAATCCCTTGAAAGAGGGTGGTGCGCGTGCGTTTTGTGAAGAGAGCTCAGGGGTTATCAGGTACCCTGACCGCAGATCTCTATTGAACCTGGATTCAAGACCCACCGTCCAAGGGTCTATAAGAAAAAGTGACGGTTGTTTATTTGTATTGAATTATCTGTATTGGGTTATCTGAGTGAGTGTGTTCGTGTTCTTACATGCGTCCAAGAATTGTGGAAAGTGCGTTCAGGAAATAATCCGAGCATTCAATATTGCTAGTCTATACTAACCCCCAATCCTGGTGGCAAATCCGGTCCGCCGATGATAAACGACACCAAAGGGATACCACAAGGTGACACGCCAACCCTGGACGTGATTATCTCCGGAGAAAGTGAGTTCAGGATCCCCAGTGGTTGGAGTCGACCGTTTCAACGAAAGGGCGTCTCCTACGTTACTACCTGGTCTACCGCTATACGCCTCCTGGGCGAAAAAGGTTCATCGACCTCGCCACAACTGTGCTTGATCCTTGCTCTGGAACAACGGCTCTTGATTTAGGCTCATATTTCATTGGCGCGTCTTCTTCCACTCCTCCTGGGGACATCTGTGGCGTCACTCTTTCTTGAATAACCTAAATCCCCCGCCACTAGCGACAGGGCCAGGGGTTCCTCGAACCTGAACCATCATAACCATCGCCCCTTGTCCGCAATCTAGCATGTACATAGCTGCATCATGCATGTCCACCCGACATCATGGACGAGGACGAGCCACCATCTGACGTAGTGATCAGTAGATCTGACCCAGACGTTGAGCCTCCGACTGATGGTCCTGCCAAACTCGAAGACCAGGAGTTTAAGATCCTGGAATCCAACGATGGAAGTGACTCCAACGGTGTCGCGGGCTTTAATCGTTTAGGATCATGGTCTTTGGCCTCGCTTCCGCTGACACTGCTGGTTCTGATACGTGTCAGTTTCAGCCTTAGGATAAACTCTCGACCGAGTACCTGGACATCTTCATCCAGGAACATGAGTCGGCGCTGGTGGTCCCAGAACCCAATTCTTTGGACTTCGAGTCCAAGGAACCAGGACCTGGTCGACAACTAGCTCCTGTCCAGGAGGATCAAGACCGGGAAGTCTGTATCAGAGCAGTCAAGCCTTTGATTCAACATATGCCACTTCATTAACTATGGCGTTACATCGCGAAGTTACGTCATCGTCGAGTGTAGCTCCAGACGTGAGTGATGACTCTAGTATCGAAATATATGAACATATTCGGACTACCGCTAAAACCACCAACGCCATGTCCCGGCTCAGTTGGACCGTTGACTAAGGCTATCAAGTCGCCGTATACTAGCTCGAACGTTGTTTACGACTGGCGAGGAACGCCAGAGTGCAGTTCTTGCGTCTGGGCAGCAGTTGAAACTAACACGTACTAAGCTCGTTTTGTCTGGGGGTACCACGGACGAGAAGTGGATTTACTGGCTTGGACCAACACGACGATCTATCCCACTTATGGCTGATCTGCTAGCAACCGAAGTCCAGCTCTCTTGCTTCACTGCGCAGGAAGTAGTAGTTGTGATTCAGACGTTGCTCTGGAACGCTGGTTTTGAAATCATGAACGTGATCTCTGAATGGGAGCAGATTCAAATATCCCACATCCAGGGCGAGCTAATCCACGGCCTTGCCGGAGAATTGCAACGCCTGCTAATCGTGGAAATGTTCGAGTTGCGGAATATCACCCAAGCGACCTCATTCCAAGTATCCACAATTCCCCGGACCGTGATCCTGAGTTGGAACATATACCCGGTTTTGAGTATTATGAAGAGGATGACGAAGGAGTTATCCTGATGACGGATATCCACCTCCGTGTCGTCACTCACATTCCGCTTCGGTGCATCGTCTTCACATTCGACTTGGACTTCTCCTGTTCCTGAACTCCTGTCGTGGGTTCGACGCCCTTAGCGACAAATTGTTGTTCCTCGATATTTCTGGTCTTGGGCTTTGGGACGCCCCTCGTCCTGAAGACCAATCTCCTCAGGCGGCTTCCCTTGGATGCGTAGAGATCGCCTTACTGGAGTCCTAGCTTCCTTCTCCTTCTCCTTACACGTTCTCTCCTTTTCTGACACTATTCCACGTGCAAGTAGCTTCAACATAATATACTCTTCTTCAGTCAAATCGGTGAAATCAAGACCCGAGCACTGGGCACGCGTAGCAGTTGAGACGAGATGGTAAACATTTTTCGTCCAAGAGATAGCGGACCTTATTCAGATACTCCTAGACTGAAACGCCCAGGCCAGAAATCTCTGGTCAGGGACTCCTTGTCACGGATTGGCATGTACCTAGTGTAATCCCTGAGGTTCGATTAACCCTGGGGCACCGTCCACCGACTTACGAAGCTTGGCCGACTTGGTCGAGACTTCTTCATTCAGGATCAATTTCTAAGGCCAGGGAAAATCCAAGATATTTCAGGACTGTACACATAATTCCAGGTCCAGAAGCTCACGCACGCTCCACACAATAATACAATAGCTATATACCAAATAGCAGAGTTCCACGCCACAAATTTGTAGTTCCTTGTTCTTTTTAGCTAATGATTAGGCTACACCTGTGTCAATCGGAGCTCTGGTCCGTGATAACTGGCTTAATCCAAGACACCTACAATGCAAAACGCGCACCACTGCCTTGGGGGAACAATTCAAAAACGAGGTCACCACTTAGTCCCTCGCTTCAATTGTACAGTCTTATGTTTCGGCCTTGGGTGCCGATTGCTGGTCCAGACAGTCCGAGGCACAGGAATATGAAATGAGTCAGGGCAAGCCCCAGCCCAACTAGTATATGAAATGAGAGGGGGCTTGACCCAAGTCTTTAAGTCCTAGAACCCAACCCAACTACGACTTGAAACGGTTGGATTCCCAGAAACTTGCGATTTGAGCTTCACTGCGAAGGAAAATCATGTTCCAACCAATCAATTGTCGGCAAGCATGACAAAGCAGATTTCGTGTTACAGACAAATTGAACTCTGTATATAATTTAACACTAGCGTATTTCTGCATGTGAGTCAGGTCGGTGTGTGGTCCACACCAATTCACTTCACTGACTATCACTTGATCTCAGTATAGGCCAAATCTGGGTACAACCTTCATTGTGCAACGGTGACCCTTCGACAGATTATGGAAAGATCTCGGCCGGCCCTTCACGATTGGGTCCAGGAACTCCTGGACAAGGGCTCGTAATCCTTTGGTTACTTCTCCATAGTTACTCTCCATAATCCAGGAAAGGAAACTGTGTAGCACCAATAATACACACCTCTTATCCTAAAGTCCGAGCTTATGCTCGAGAACCAGGGAGTACTTATTTCTGATTCAGGAAATATTCCAGAACCAGACGGTTTCCACATCTAGATCCAGGAGTTCTTGGTCGTACATGTCACGTTCACGACAAATATTCCTGGATGAAGACACGCTAGAGTTTCATTTGGGTTTTAGTCTTAGACTAAGGTACTTGATCGCTGTTTTAAGATTTATATGGACTGATACAGAGATTTATATCTTGGTCCAGGGTTTTTCATAAAGTCAGACCCTGAATATCCAAGAATATTCCATGGAATAATGTCTGGGTTCGGAATTCTAAGGTTGATTTAGTCGGTTTTGGTTATCTAGTCAGGCGGGACGCACTGCCTGATACATTCAAGGTAAGCGTTTGAGCGTCATAATTAGGACAACCCGCTTCAAGACGAGGGTGACCTGGACTAAACGTCTTTGATACATCTGGGTGTACTGTATACCTCCAGCGTATCATACTCGACTCCACGATTCAAAACCTCAACATCCCAACCGTCACTTCCATCTTTCCATATTCTTTATGCCACATATTCGCCTGGTCGCCCAGACATTAAAACTGAGCTATCACAGGGCTGGTCGGCCCTGAGCCAATCGACTAACGTTACCCAAAAATTGAATGAGCGCATCGTGTCATAATGCCTTTCGGCATATGATCCTGGTGTCCGACAGTAGGCACGCCTGGATTTCTCCGAAAGCGCTGGGCAACTGTGACGACCCCTGGGGTTGAGTTGACCATACCAATCCCGAATAGCTCTATGCATTCTGCCCTTGAGCTGACGGATCTTCTGGCTATCTTCCCAGGCACCTTGACGCGTTAAGTCCACGATCCTTTCCCACCAGGTTACACGATCTGCGACAGGTGCATCGCGGTTGAATTGCTCCAAGGTATTATACGCGATGTACGGATGTATGTGAAAACCGTCGTGCCATCCTGGGACACAGACGACAAAACCGTTTTAGGACTGCAGTCGAGACTTAAATCATTGTTAAAACCTGAGTCTAACTCAGAAACATCCGAGTCACTTGGCTTAGGATCAGAACCAGGCTCCGAAGAGTCGGTCACCTTGACGCTTGTTTTTCCTGAACGAGTTCTCCATGGAAGTATACTTCTCCCACGGGTGCGAGGGCGTGCGACATGATCTGATTGGCCAACGGATGTAGCCATGCTGTAGCCATTTGTCCAAATACAGAAAGTCATGACCACCAATAGTGTACAGTTCTCCAACTATGTATTAGCCAGACCCTGCACTTTAGAGGCCGACTGCACTTTTGAGGACGACAGATCTCATCAGGCTCAGGATGCAAATCGTACTGCTTCACTTCACAATTTTAGTCTCTGAGACGCAAGCAAGTCGACATCATGGATGTGCCGGAAACCAGTCGCCTCTACCAGGCAGCTATTGCTGCAGTCAAGTTCGCGGGCCAGCGAGTCGAGACACGAACGAGGACAGTCTACAACTTCAGTCTTCGACGGTTTGCAGCGTTTTGCATCGCTGAAAGCTCTCCAGACCATCTAAAGCAGCGCTTTATTGAACTACCGGGCGTCCTCGCGGCGTACACCAACCAGCTTGCGACAACAAACACAAGCCAGTGGCCGGCTGAGAAGCTTCGCGCTGCGCTGAGTTGCCATTACCCGAAGCCTGAGATGCTGACAAAAGGCCATACGCACGATTGGTGGGCGGTCGATATGGAATCAGACGGAACACTTGTGCCTCAAAGCAATCCAGCCAGATCAGCTGCTATCACACAGATTTTCGCTGGTTGAACAAAGCCACAAAACGTGTAAGAACTTCTAAGCGTGCGTCCCCGATGTCGCTAGCGATGCTTTCTAAACTTATCGTCTTCCTGGAGTCCGACCCCATGTTCAACAAGACAATGTGTATGTGGGTATCAGCTGTGTGTTCGCTCGCCATTTATGGGATGTGCCGTATAAACGTCGTTTTGCTAATGAAGAAGCATGACATTAAGCTCGGCCTACGGCGCAATTCCGCAAAAGCGGTGCCGAGTTTTAATTTGGGTGCTTCACAATCCGTGACCGAAAGACGGACCACGACCGTCTCTCCAGTCGGACATACTCGCTCCATCATCTCCCAAAACAAGAGAGGGCTGACGAGGCGTTGACGTACCTGGATCGATGGTTTCACCATGCACGCACGAACTTACATCACAAGTGGTGTGAGCATTTTCCTCATTGACGAAGATCCTCGTGGCGGCCCCAAGATGAAAAAATGTACCAAGAATGCGTCAGTTGGTGGTGTGATGGCATTTGTCACCGTCGGAATCAAGTGGGGCTCACCGATGGCGGACACCAACTTCACACAGGTGCTCAATATTGTAGTTGAGACTGCTGGGATCAGCAAGAACGTTATCTGTGACGACATCTGGTCGACATCCCATTGCTTTCGTCGAGGTGGAGCCCAGTACCGATTCATGTTTGCTCCTGAGAGGAGGCGTTGGTCGCTAAAATTGGTCAAGTGGTGGGCTGGGTGGGCACCTAGCGAGAAAGCTGAAACAGTGACCCGATATCGGCTAGACTCTGTGCTGGATAGTGAAGAGAACCAGCTAGGGGATTCACTGGCTCCTGACGCAATCACATGCACTGATGCATCATTAAGAGGTATATAAGACATCGAATTCAGCTCACTGCAGTCGGTCTCCCTCTCCTTTTGATGTACAAGTGGGTCGCACGATACGAAGGCTCGTACGAAACGTGCCAGCGTGTTAAGCCTGCAGGCCACGCTTCAGCTCCCTTCCAGAGCCTGCCGGTGCCAGTCGACTGATGGAAGTCGACGAGCATTAAATTCGTTTTTGGCCTTCCGGCCAATGCGCACGGTAGCACCGGAAATTTGGCGTTCGTGTGACAACTAAAACACGATGGTTCATCTAGCTCTTGTGCCCGCCACGGTCACGGGCGAACAAGCCCCGCGCTGTTCTTGGACAACGTGTTCTCTCCCAGAGACCATTGTCTCGGATGGAGACCCGCAGTTTACCCCTGCCTTTCGTAGGCTTTGTTCTCACTGCTGAGAACTAGGTTGCTGATGTCAACCGCAGACCATCCTGAACCCATGACCAGACGGAGCGAGTGAACCGCGTAATTGAAGACACACCGCGCAGTGTCTGTGCATAACGTCCGCACGAGTGGTTGTCCACCCTCCCGATGGTTGGGTTTGCCCTCAATAAAGCGTCACACGCATCAACTGGTTCACCTCGTTCTACCTCAATGGCTGGTGCAATTGCTGGTGCCGCTCACCTTGCGCGGATCCCGCGAGGCTTCCGTCGCAAGTGGGGAGAGGCTCAGAAAGCGCGTTCCTCCCAAGTAAATGGCATGACTCCGGCTTCGCTAAAGAAGCAGTTGTCGACATTCGTCGACAACAGGCTAAACGTTATCAGCCGTGCGCGAGACAAGATAGCATAATCACAAGACAAACAGAAGGAGTACTCGGACAAACACGAAAAAGGAAAGTTATCAGTGTTTAATGTGGGCGACTTAGTCCTACTTGACACCAGAAACCTACCGCTAAACGCTGTTAGCGCTGTTGACAGCTACAAGCTGAAGCACCGCTTCATTAGACCTTTCGCGGTCCTGGCACGCCATGGTAATGCCTACACCATTGACTTGAGTAAGACAATGACGACGCATTCGACGTTCTACGTGGGGCGTCTTAAGTCGTACCAGGACCTTCAGGCTCCGCCCCCCTTGCGGAAGAGGTGGCGGCCCTCGAGAAGAACCCAGTCCTTCGAAGCGAGCCTGCTGCGGGCAAGCAAGATAAGTTTGAACGTCAGACTACACAGGCGCCGCGACGTAAGCGTTCGAGTACGACCGCGGGCCGAGTACGCCGGCTGCTCCCAAGCAGGGTATGAATACCTAGGCCGCTCATGCGCCGAAATAGACTGACGAACAAACTGTGTCAGCCAGGAGACTTGCGTCCGCAATGCCTCGACGTCTTCAGTGGTCTCGTGACGACTCAATCGATTGTGGAGTGCTCGAAGTCACGACCGTGACGTTCAACCTCATCACGGATGTGAACAATCACCCCGGGAGGATGAGCCTGTCGAGCCGCGTCGCCACCACAAACCACTCCGAGACCCATCGCTATGGCATAAAACCGCTGCTGGAGGCCCTGGAACCCTCCCAGATCCACACCGATCCAGCTGAGGTCGTCGCTCGCGAAGGCTACACAGCCCTCTGGGTCTCGAACGGCTCAAACGAATAGTCGGGAGCGGCTGCCGCCGGCACTCCTTTACTAGAGGTGAAACCTCCACTACCACGTTGAGCGAGTGTTCCGTAATAGGCGCCGCCAGGCAGACCCACCTATTGGTGAAGTGGCGCGGGTATCCCGTTTCAGAAGGTACTTGGGAGCTGATTAAACGGCTCCAGATTGACTGCTCGACTGCTGTCGAGATCTGGCAACAGAATCAGCGCCCTCGTAAGTCACGCGCTGCTTCTTAGCAGTGCCGCAAAGGGTACGAGCACCAGACGGAGTGCCGTACCCACGCTTTGACGCAGAGCCCCGAATCCCTATGCTCGAGTCGGGAGACCTCCGCATAGGGCTGACGTTTGCTCACCAGATGAGCAAACTGGACCCCGAGGTCCCGCTGGGTCAAAATATGGTCCAGCTAAGTTTTTTTTTTTGTCCTGGAGCTCATTAAGAGGAGCCCTTTCAAGACAGCCACCGCCAGAAGAGGGTCTCTGAAACAGGGCGAGAGCTACGCTCTGTTTCTTAGCATACACAGTATTCGCGTATTGAGGAAGCGTAGACTTAAAGTTTGTATGTAAGATAGTAATACGCGGGCTCGCGTATTTCTAAAGCAAATACTTAACACTTTAGATCAAAATAGAAAACTGAATTGAATGGCAGCCCGCCGCGTGGCGGGCTGGCCTTATCTTTACGCTAAACCTTTTAAGATGATATCTAATTGCAAGTGGGAGAGCATGGTTGGCTCTCACGCATTTGCATGAAATGCATGCACATGATTGGTTGAAATGTGGTCCTTTCAACCAATAGCTGTCCGCCTGAGCGCCCGTCAATGATAGTTACATTGACGGCTCGTAATGTTGGTCGCTAGTGTGTGTCACACACACTAGTGGGTTTGCGTATTAGTGTACCCCGGGTACACTATCCTGTGTAGTCCCGCTACACCACCCCCTCTCAAAGTGCGAGTATCGCATTCGGGGGTAACGGTGACCACGATCTCTTCTGTGTTTTCACTTTCTGTCTTCTTCGTTTAACGGAGAAAACATGCGCTCATTTCGCAATGAGCGTGTCAAGTCCCGAGTCCCCGGGAGCCCCAAGGCTCCCGAAAGTCCCAAGACCTCCGCACCCGGTGGGGATTCCCCATCGGGTGGCAAGACACTGTCAGTGCGTGAATATCACGCACTACAATTGGAGAAAGAGCGCTCTCGTGAGCGCGTGAGCGCTAAGCAAGCTGGCGCTATCGTCCCCAAGGCAACCCGTCCCTTCGGGCGGGTGAATCGACTGTCGCACAGCCTGCGAAGGCTGCGCGCACCACGTCCCTGGACGTGATGGTGATGAGGAAGACCCTGGCCTCATTGTCGATTACGACAGTGATTCTTTGGCGGACGAAGAGGAGCACTCTTCGCCCGTGAGGGACAAGCCTGCTGTGAGCAAGCCTCTTCGCGGGAGTCCGTCGCCGGGCTCTCGTCGTCAACGTGAGGACTTGCCAGAAGATGGCGAGGTCGTGCACGCTAAACATGCACGGTCTGAGAGCAGTGGACCCGCGGAAACTCCATCCGCGGGTGTTTCTCCTTCCGCCCAGGCATCCTTGCCTGTTGGACGCAGCGCGGCTCAGTCTCAGGGAGCTGAGCCGTGGAAGTTATCATCGGAGCGCATTCATCGCCTCCGATGGTCCGACGAAGGTGGCCAGGGCACACCTTGTGCTTTTCCAAGTCGATACCATCAAAGATGATGATATCGTAGAGGCGCTCGGCTTCGCGGCCAGCTCCGATGAGCGTCGCAACTACTATGCGACGCTGTACCTTGCTCTTCGCTATTTCAAGGGCGTGCGCCATAGCGCTAAGAGCAAGGTCTCTGAGACAGTCGCACTGACTCAGGGCTGGAACCAGTTCGTTATGAACTGGAACAGCGATGCTGCTGCTTTCCGAAAGCGTCTCGAAAGCATGCGTGAGCGCTATTATAAATATAATAGATCTGGCAAGGCTACCCGCTTGCACGAACTTAGTGCAAGCGCTGGTATACCTTGTGCCGTTCCCCGTGGAGAACGGTGTCCTGTCTGTCCACCCAACGCGGACAGACTGCGTGAGAACGAAGTCGATGTGTACTCGACGATACGAGTACCCAGTGAAGTCTGAGACTGGCGCTTTACTGTCTTCCCGGATGCCGGGAAGAGAGCACCCGCCTGATCCCGTTACGCGTCTACCCGTCCCCGGGAGCGTGGGGTGGTACACTGTCCAGCCGAGACCTAGTCTCGGCTCGGGCGGTCGTGCTGGCGGTCTTCGTACGCCATCACCATTTCCGAAATATCCCTCACGAGGATATTCCGCGGTTCCCACGAGTCGTGTTGGGGAGGGTATCCTCTCCAACGACATCGAAAACGACGCTGACCTTGGTCAGTGCGTGGCTCCTGGTGAGCTATAATTCGCTCGACAATCCAGCGAATTGAGCCGTCGGCAGCCCGCAAAGGTGCCGGCGGAGGGGGAAACCTCGTCGCTTTGATCAGCCGCTTGAGCCTGATCAGACCTTCCAGCAACTGGCGGCTGACTATGCTGCCTTCCGCCGTGAGGCTTGGAAGACGATCGCTGAGCAAAGTCAGTTGATCTCGAACCTCTCGTCGCGAGTGTCCGCTTCTCGCGAGACAGCGGGTGACGCGCTGTCTCGAGTCGAGGACGTCGAGAGGAAGTTTGCGAAGCTCGTTGAGAGCGTTCGCATGCGTCGCCCGCGCTCTGCGCGCGAGCGCGACGAAGATGACGAGTCGTAGCTCGACCACCACGCTTCTTCGTGCCCATGTTGGATGAGCGCGCGGGCGTATCATGCTCATGATACGCCTTCAGTCGCCCGACATAGAACGTCGGGTGCAGTCTCATGCTGGTTGGTATGTCCAGCGTGTAGGCTGTGCCTTGGCGATGCAAGACACGAAAGGGGCCAATTAAGCGTGGAGCAAGCTTGCTTGCTCCAAAGTCCGAGACTGCATGTCTAGCCAAGTTTTGCGTAGACAGTAAAACTAATGAATTCGTTTTGAACTCACTAGTGTTGTTGCGTGACTTCTTGTCAGCGTTCATCTTCTGTCTGTCGACAGAAGATGCAATAGCATCACGAACAAACCGCATGACGGCTTGTCGATTCTGCACGAAGTCTTTCGCATCGACATTGGTCGTGTCGACCAATGCGTCCTTGTCCGCTATCGTGCCCTGCACGATGCGCTCGTCATCTTGAGTGTCCGCATGGGGTGTGGACACGTACTTGGTCGCAGCAGTGACGTCGCCCTGCGTCGTCACTGTATCATTTTGGTTTCCGGTGTTCGACTCCGAGTCGAACACGTCATCTTGCGTCACGTCTGCTCCCGGAGCTGGCGTGGGACGGGTCGTCGCTTGTCCTTTCGCTCCGGGAGCGAACGGTGCTTGGTCTTCTTCCTTCACTCCCAGAACGAAGGATACTTCGTCGTTGCTTGTAACTTCCGTGCCCGGCACGGAAGTGTTCTCGTAAGCGCCTGCACCCCACCTCACTTGACTGGCGGGCATCCAAGAAGTCCTCTTGTTGCCCATCGAGATCGTTGGAGATCTCTTCCTGCTTTAGAGGCTGTCCACCTCGCCCTTTCCCCTCTTCGCCAAGATTGACGGACTCCCGGACTCCGAGTTGCATCCGAACTCACGGTTCTTGTCGGCCTCAGACAAGGTGCTACAGGCATGATACGTTCGCCCGTAGAGCCAGACATCACCGTCTCCCTCTGAGGACGGAGACCGCGAAGTGTTTCGCTTCTTAGCGCTTTCGCGCTTGGCCTTTGCCACAATCATGGCCTTGAGGTCCTGGGCACGGGCCTTGCCTTTGGCCAACGACAGGGGAGGAACACCACGTTGAAGTGGCTTCCTGGCACTGATCGAAGCAGTACCCTTCGGAACCGCGTCCATGCCTGTTCGCTTCTTTGGGCCGCTTGACGCAGCACCCTTCGGACACGCGTCCTTGCCTGTCGGCTTCTTGGTGGAGCTAGACGCTACCCCACCGTTCGGATTCGCGTCCTTGCCTGATGGACTCGCGGGGCTGCTCGGCGCAGAACCTGGACACACGTCCTTGCCTGATGGTTAGTGGGACTGCTTGACGCAGCGCCTTTCGGACTCGCGTCCTTGGCAGGCGACCTACGCAAGCAGGGCACGAGATCGTCTTCGTCGACCTCGTAGTCGACCAGCTCCGGATCCTCGAGGTTAAGGCCAGGGCTCGACCTAGTCCGTGGACAGGACGCAGTGTCCGCGGACGCTTTGGCATCATCCGATGCCTTGGCGTTGCCCTTAGACTTCACCGCCTTAGACTTAGACCGCGAGGTCTTCGTCTCACGAGGGGCTCGCGCCTTCTCTTTCTGGGAAGGCACTCGAAATGCCGGTCTAACGTGGAAGCCTGTGGATGCGATGGCAAATTGCCGAATGCGCACCGAGGTGCAAAAAGCAACTCCAGTTGGCGGGTCGATATCCCTCAATAGAAAGGCTTCGGAAAGTGAAGAGACCCCAGGTGTCCCTCAGATAAGTGGGGGAGGATGTAACGGGTAACCTCAATCGTACCCTGGTTACATAAAGATGGACACGCTCTTCCGGACCGCTGATCCTGGTTCATAAATATTATGAACCTGGATAGCTGCATACAGCCATACCGTCGAATGGCACACACGAGCGATGTGGCATACATCGTTGGACTCTAGGAACCAACCATTCTACGTTGAGTTAGATCTAGTATAGCTCATAGGAAGTTTGTATTTCTGGCCAACTTGCCTTAACTATAAATATAATCAGTATTTTATCTCCCTATAAAACCCACCGGTTCCCTAACGACAAGGAACCCCATGAACTGCCGTTCACTTGGAGTTTGTAAAATCCTAGCACTTCCTCTGTGCAACGTGCTATGTGGGCCGTCACATAGCCTTTCTTTATACTCGGAGTCTTTAGCATCGTCGTTGCCGACTTCGCTCACCTCGATAATATCCACGCCTTCCTTGCATTCGAGTAGAATTTCTTGCGCAACTTCTGCATCTAAACGATTGAAGAGCTGCTATTGCTATCCATGACGTGGATCACGGTTGCTCATCAATTCCGAGACGAACACCCCTTGGAAAGCGAGATCGAACTCGTCGATCTTCTCACGGGCGCTTTGAAGCGCCTGTGGACGGTATCCTCGCGTAGCTCCTGCACCTCAACCCGCGCGCGATCAAGATGAAGTGCAAATTACGCCGCTTAGGTTCAACCTCTCCAACAATATACAATATGACGTTCCAGGGGCGGAGCGGAAAATACTTTTATATATCGCAACGGATCCGACATTTCGGACGCTTTCCGAAAGCTATTGTCGGGGACAGTGCAGTTGGACCTAATTACACGTCATTTTGTTTACACCAGCAGAAAATGCTTGGTGTGCATCAAAGCATTCTTTGATAGAATCAAGCAAGAAACGGAACACGTAGAGTAATGTAAGGATAGTATGTTGTGCCTTTGCTGGCGCATAAAGCTCATTTTCAAAGGAGACCTGGCATGACAAAGGGGTGTCTCTCTCAGCACGAGAGAGGCAAGTTATACATTTATCATTAGTGCCTACGCCTTCTTTAGCAAGGAGCGCGTCCAGCATCGCCTACGCTGGGGAGACACACGAGAACTGGTTGCCAAGTGTATTGAAACATGTGTGAGCACTGTCAAACGAGTCCCACGCGACAACCGTCGACTGCCTGACGCTCCGGTTGAGGTAAGTTCGGCGAAATGCAATAATTTCAGTTATGACTGCAACGGCTACATCTCACTCTGAAATCTCATATATGTGACAAGACCGGAACCAGCGCCTCATCGCGGTCGTGAACCATTGCACGACGTTAATGAACTTGCTCCATTTATCAACGAGTACGTTGTTGAGCAAAACAAGAAGCACAAGCCCATTACTGCCCAGCATTTTGCCAAAGAGCTGCAGCGGACAAAATACGTGACTGTGCACGTGCGCACCATGCTGCATGTTTGTAGGAAATTAAATTACATCTGTGTGTTGCAATAAATATCACTATCTTGCTAAAAGCAGTACAAACCTGGCTTTTAGAGCGACGTACCTGCAGAAAAACTCGAAAAATAGGCGCAACACGCAACGGCTGCCCGCGACCCAGAATTTTTCCTCGACGAGAGCTACTGTAATGTCAACAACGTTGCAGAGAAGACGTGGTTGGTTGCGGACAGGACAAGATACGAGGAAAGCGGCAAAGGGACACGACAATGCGCAAAATCACTTTTTTGAAAAGTATGTAACTAACACATTTAATTGGAGAATTTGTAATATCACAAATCGAATTGTAGAATTTGTATTACTAGTCGGCGCCGCCCGCTTCGCGGGCGGAGGTACATGGTTTGATGCAGCCCGTTGCGCTCGCTTCGCAGCTCGCTCCACTACTCTCCAAAGGCCCGCCACGTGCCGAGGTTTTTGGCTTGGTGTATCATTTGGAAATGTTTCATCACATACTTTTTACCCAGGTGTAGTATGTGTACTGGCGAATATTTCTCGTACTTCAACAGATTAATTTTGTACGAAGGCATAAATCTATCATGTTTGATGTTTTACTGTAAGCCATATTCTTCAGCATCTTATTTCGGCCAACTGGTCTCTTTTACATCTACGCATGAACTTGAGCGCCCTCACATGCAGAACATCATCAATACATCCATATGCGTTCAGTAATATATACACACGTAACCACTTGGATCGCACAACCGCACTACATACGTACTGTACTATTCTTCGCTGTGCTATCGATCGTAAAGAAGAACACAAACGTCAAACATATCACAATCACTCATTCACTCACTCGCCCAATCCAACTCACCCACTCATATATTAACCACATCACTCACTCAGTCAACCACTCCAGCTCACCCACTCACCCACTCACAGAACTCTATTACCCACCGGCTCACTCACTCACTCACCCACTCACTCTGTTTCACACCTACTCACCGACCTACACGACTCACTCACTCACTCACTCTCTATCTCTCTTATTTTCTTTCTTACATCCGCACACGCACTCAAACACAACTTGCGAACCCACTCACTCATTAACGTATTCACGCATTCACGAAAGCACGCATGCACGTTTACAATTTCCATTTCTATTATTATTACGTTACATGTTAGGATCGCGATCAAACGCTCACGCTTATACTTTTACCCAAGCCAAATCACAACAGACTGTTTGGTCTTGCAAACACGTGAAATACATGTCCAAGCAAATATACGTTTAGGTACGTAGTTGACCAAAATAAATGTTGTGTCCTTGTTCATACTTTCCCCACGCATCCATGGCACGCCTCGCTGACCGTATCTTGGTCTGGTGCTGGAGCTCCACGCCTTGCGCGATGATGCCGAGTGCCTTGGCGTCTTTAACGACCAACGCCTCCGTGATCTCGTGCTCCGGCTTGACCACCTCCACGTGCGCCAGAAGTCCCTTCCTGGCGAGCGTCATCCTCATGTTGTACTCCCAGTGGAAATAGTTTCCACTTCCCAGGAGGACTTCGGCTTTCTTGAACGTCATGGTCGCAGCGTTCCGTGGAGGGCGTTCCGGGCAGAGCGTAGCTTGCGGCTGTTAACCTGTTGGTTTGGGGTAGAGGGCAAATGCCGAAGTGAGTAGATTAGAGTTACTTAAATCTACCCTGTATGTCCTATCTCCCCTTGTCCCCCTGGTGGCCTCAGTGACCACCCATTCTGGTTGACCAATAGGCTTCCGACCTGGAACGGTTCAGACTGAACCGTGTCCGGTCCGGAATGCGCAAGCGAACCGTGCATAACGGTGCACTTCAACACATTTTAAATGCTGCGATGATTCCTGCATCTAAAGCTCTGAGCACAATTAGTTGGCTGCTCAGGTGGTCTGCGGGATGAATGGTTGAAGCGCACCTTAGTGTACCCCTAAAACGGCACACCGCGAGATTGGAATACCCCTAGATTGGAATAATTTTGCCGTTCCTGACACTATGACAGTTGAGGGGTTCATCTGTACGTAGTATGAACAAGTGTCGACAAGCCAATTTTATGTTACCTCGAGCTCCCGAGAGAGAACACGTGACTTGCACACTCCGTTGTCGCCTTCCCACAATAAAACTGGGTCAGCACATGAAACGTGTGCAAACACAACACGCTGTGGTGGCAACACAAAACGTTTGCAGGGTCTGTGCGACCTGGCCGTTTTCTGAGGCAACGCACAAACAGGGCGAGATTAGGTCTCGGTAGGTTGGAAAGTGCCAACCAGCGCGCTCTAAGACAACACGTCTCAAGTGTCTGCCGGAGGTGCTCGGCGAAGCTCCCCTTCGACACCGTGGACGCGAGCGATCATGCCGAAGCGCATTGTTTGGCAAGACATTGCTCGTGGCGCCGCAGCCACAGACGCGGACGACGTGCTCAGCAGCATGAAGTCCTTCGAGGTCACCACGAGCAATACCATGGCGTGCTCCTTCTGCTTCGAGGACGAGCCGCACAAGATGGGTTGTCCAGTACGCTATGGCAGACGCGGACAAGGCCCAGTATAATTCGCTAAAAGCTGTGTTCGGAGGATCCGGTAATTATCAAAGCCTGATGTGCTTTTTCCATGTCATGGAAAAGGTCCACAAGGCAATTAAAGGATTTCCCTCAGTTGTGGCGGGTGCAATAGTGCACGACATGTACGATCTTCATTTCGCTCGAAGCGAGAACGACTTTTACGACTTTTTCCGGATGCGGGACATCGTGATAACCAAGTGGATGAGTTACCCTCTATTAGTGGGGTTTGCGCTGTACATGTGTGCTCAGTGGCTATTTGGACGATTTAGCGCGTGGCAGATCTACACGACACCTAGTGGTTTTGCCTCCACTAACAATCCCGTGGAGACTTTCAATGCATTACTGAAGAGAGACTATACCCTTCGTCGAGGGCTTAGAATGGGGGCCCTACTAGGAGAGTTAAGCAACTGCTGCGAGGACCAGTCGTCTAGCGCGCGGCCGTTCCGCTTTCACATTGTTCCGCCGGCAACCCTAACGCACCGTGTGCCCGAAATGATGCGAGAGAAGCTACTGGAGACGTGGATCGATACTTCACACGGTCTTGCGAGTACTGGGTATATTCCAGTTGTTTTGCGGCTCGCGAAACGGGTCTCAGTTGCGCCAAACAATCGTTCGGAAGAAGGCATTGCTGTAACAGCTCAGATGGGGCTAACTACGCCCGAATGGAGGTAGAAGAACAGCCCTGGGGAGGGTGGCAGGTGGATATCGAGCGTCGGTGGTGTGCACTGTTTCGCGTTTGGAGTCTGTGGCCACGTGCTCTTCGCTATACGACTCCTAGATCATCTCGACAGCGCAGGCCGAGAAATTCTCGTCAGCCGAAAAAAGCGTACACGGGGAGCAAAGGTGTCAGCAACGAGACCGGTACTAACAGAGGCCGGACGTTGTTGGTGGGGCCCGCACTGAGCTTATGAGGGTCCAGTGCTTTGATATGTGCTACTACATAGTTATCCTGGCGGTAACTAGCTAGGAAAAGCTCAACTGAATGTTGTGCAAGTGAGGGTTCGTCTTCAGTTGGTTAGCATTCTGCATGTTCGTTGCAGTGTGTGTTTTTCGCTTTGACACTGCATCATTAAAAATGCACTTCTTCTTTATCATCCGCCTCGACACTCCCTATTGCCTCGCTTGGGGATTAAAGCAGTCTAATAGTGCGTAAGCCTCATGCAAGTGATTCATTCAAATTAGTTGTTGCCATTGTTCTGGACGCTATTGAGCTTTGCTCGAAACTACAAAATGTAGATCACGCAACGACGTCGTCAGGATCGACCCAGCAAGAGTCACATGCGCACGTAAACCAGATTTAGTCGCCGTAGTTTGCCGTGAGCTGTGTTCCAGGCTTCACCGTCTTCAGCATCACTGCCTGCACTTTCACGGTCGTTCGGTTCTGCATCTCCACAAACCCCACGTTGGGGTTGCAGGCGTGGCTCATGAAGCGAGTGATAGAGCCACATTCAAGGGCCTCTATATACACGAATTTCCCGCTCACCGACTTGACGTTTAACAGCATCGTGTGCGCGAAAATTGCCTGTACGCCAACATCAACAAATGCACCAAATATGCATTTGTTGATGTTGGCGTACAGGCAATTTTCGCGCATAGACGTCAAGACTCCGCAGGTGTTCAGGGTGAACTTCGTCGACGATCTTGCCATCCATGGCGTGGCTGTGCACGAAGATGTCATCGAAGTACGTCTGTACGAACTGCCGCATCGGCCGGAAGAGCTGAGTCACCAGTCGATTGAACGTTGCTGGTGCATTTGAAAGCCCTTGGGGCATTACCAGCCATTCTCACAACATCCCGCTGGAAGTACTCACCGCTGTCAAAGAAATGTCTGACTCCCACAGCAGCAGTTGGTAGTACCCATCGACCATGGCGAGTGCGCTGAAGATGGTACAGCCTGCCATGTTGTTCTGCAATACGTCTTTCTTGGAATTGGCGTCGACGCCGGATCGTGGCTGCGTTCAGCTTATTAAAGGCATGCACCAAGCGCCACTTCCCATTGGGTTTCCGCACGCAAGACGTCGGAGATGAGTGTGGCGACTTGGACTCTCGCACCTTGCTTTCGGCATACCTGGCGGCGAAGAAGGCATCGATCACATCGAGCTGTTCTTTTGGCAGCGGCCACTGTCGTGTAGTCCAGTTCTTAGTACCGGGTACGAGATCGATCTTGTGTCGCACACCTCGATCCGGTGGCAGCTCCGTAGGAGGAATATCGCTGACCACGTCCGAGAACTGCTTCAACAGAGGGTAATATGGATCCGTGGGGTCCTTGAGGATGGCGGAGCCATATCGCTGTTGTCTCTGTGAAACCCGCTCCTCCTCTAACACTTCAGGGTCCATGACCGAAGACGTGTTGAGGCCCAGAAGGTCGTGTAAGGACCATCTTTTCGTATTCTCCCGCCTTGAGTGACTTCAGAAAGTCCACATACGAGAGCTCCTCAAGCTCCAGAAGCTCGGGTACCGTCGGAAGCGGGGCAAATTCTACCCCTTCCTTCCGCTTGCCCGTGAGGGCAAGCGGAAGGTGGTAGTGGATGAGGGCATCCACTACCACCATAGACCCTGTCTCGGAGGCAAGAATAACGACCTTCGTTGCCGATCTGGCGGATAGCGCCTCGCTCTTGGCCGCTTCAGTTCTGGGAGCCTCAGCTCGACCACCCTTGTTGGCGTGAGCTGCCTCAGCTCGAACACCCTGCGTGTAACGGGGTCACGTGGTGGCTGATTTCCTTTCGATGTTCGGGGTGACGGATTCTGATCCGGCAACCGGATCCTCGGGTGTGTGGCACTCCACTATGGTGTGGTCCACACTTATCAGCTTAAGTACGGCTCCGAGGTTAAGTACGGTGTTTCGGCAGCTTAAGTCAGTACGTTAAGCCAGGGCCACTCATTCGGATTAAGGTCATTAGAAGACGGTCTAGTATTAAGGTAGTTTACAGTAGGGAACTAAAAGCATACAATGAAACAGTTTAGCTTTAGCAACGAAGTTCGCAAGTCGTTCGGTACTCGGTACCTCACACGACAGTGAAGGCAGGGCCTTACACTACTTCAGGACAGAGACGCGTGGCGTCTGTCAAGGCTAGAAGCTACCGCTTCCTCAACGCTATTGTGCGTGTGACCCCCGTCACACTGCGTGTCGCTTGCCTTACAGGCCACGGCGACACCGTTGTTGCCGAGGACTCCTCGAGACTCGTCATTTGTGATGACACCTCCCTCGCCTACCGAAGTGCCCTGCACTCGAGAAGATGGGAACGGAGAGGCGGACAACCGAGTCGGCAAAGTGTCGTTCGCCACGGGGCACCCGGTGCTCATGCGCAAACCCGTCGCGGGAAGAGGAGAGGACATGATCCGCCAATACTCTATCCGCAAAAGGCTTATGACAAGCACCTATGGTGCGACTGCGCCAGTCTATTCACGGTTCGTGCTTCATAAGCCACGGCATCTCGAGGATCAAGTCGTACCGCTCGTCCATGTCTAGGACAATAAACGGTTCGGCCGAGCCAAAATCGTCAAATTTGACCGTCAAAGGAAGGAGGGCCGTTCGTGTCGATACAATCGACCCAGTCGCTAAGCGAACAGAAACGTCTTAATTACGTTTAGAGTCTTCCATGGCTCTGGCGTCAAATGCCTTGTTCATAGCAACACTGGCCTTCGTCGCGAATTTGTACGACGCGCCGCAGTCGATCAGGACATGCGTGGTCTCCTCATATCCATTGACGCTGGCGGTGACAATCACAAGAGTGGATCTCGCGGAGAGCACCGAGACTCTGGGGCTGTTTCTCCCAGATAAGGAGGTGGCCAGGCCGCCACCCTTCTAGAGGAGGAGAGCCTCCCAACAGGGCGCTCCGTGCCTACTGAGAGTCTTAGTTTTCCGCCGATGCGGACTCAATAACATTGAGCGACGGGAGCTCGACGACGCCATGAGTTTGTTGGACAGTCGCGCCGGAAATGACCCAGTTCATTGCATCCAAAAGCAACGGCCAATGGACATTTGTTTGCGCGGCCCGCGGGGCGACTCAGCCGATGAAATTTCCATGGGAGTTGGTCCTTCAGGAGCGCCCCCACTCCCGAAGTAAAGCCTGCGCCGAGCGCACACAATTGTCTTCCGTCATGGCAATCTGGACCGCCTCGTTGAATTTTCTCGGTTGGCGACGGAACAGCTCTATCCGCACCGGACCTAGACGTACACCGTCCATGACGACCATGACTTTGACGTCCTCGGAGAGGGGAACGTTAGCCATGGCAGGTTCTAAGTTCTCGAGCTCCATGACGTAGCCTTGAATCATCCGCTTGTTTTGCTTACATCGCAAAAATAGCGAGCGATAGCGATACGCCACGTTTTGGCGAGGAGGAAAGTCGAGCGTAGCTCTTGTTCCATGAACGCCCACGAGTGGAAGTATCCTGGAGACGAAATCTCTCGCGCCATGGCCCACGCTCGAGCTCGACCTCCGACGTTCGACAGGGCGAAAGCGACCTGCGCCCTTGTCTCGTAGATCTGCCCGGCGCTAAGCGCTATCTCGATCTCTCGGATCCAGAAGACCAGGCTGTCCGATTCTTTGCCATCGAATTCGGTACCATCATCTTGACGTGTTTGGTTGAGCCGTGCCGCGGGTAAATGAGCCCGGCTCGGATGCACCGGCTTGAGCAGCGCCTTGCGCTTCTGCTCGCATAGTCGCACGAGCTGCTTCCTGCGCTGCAGTGATCAAGGGGCAATTACGGACGACTAGTATTGCTCGAAGCGTTCCACGCGGGCCCTCTGCTGCTCGGCAGGAAGTAAGGTGAATCCAGCAAAGGCTGCATCCCCCAAGAGGCTGACCATCTTTTCCAACGTGGCCCAGTGGGTATCCGTGAGATGAGGAAAGTCCTGACGGGACGACAGCCGACTTGGTGGTCTTCCATACTCATCGAGAACTTGATTGTCATACAATCCGCGTCGGTCGCGGACTACAAGTGCTACCAGGTGTGATGTGGGTCACACGCACTTTGGGTGAGAGGAAGCGTTAACGCACTAACCGCAGCAGACGCCACGCGTCTCTGCTGTGAAGTAGTAAGGCCCTGCCTTTACTGTCGTCTAAGGTACCGACTATCAAAGCGACTCGCGAACTTCCGGGTAGAGTTAAACTGTCTTTATTAATAACACTCTCTGGCTGTTTCCCTTGCTATGCTCTGCGCCACTCATCCGAATGAGTGGCCCTGAACTACCTTACTGTTTTAGGTTAACTAAAGCGAACTTAGGGGACCGCAGTGTGTGCCACACACCCGTACTTAGCTGCGGGTACGTACTTAACAGCCGATGTGTGCACCACACAGACCCTGGCTAATCAGATGACCCGATTCCGTTTTGACCGGGTCAATCCCTGTTATCCTGGTTTTGCGCCATCAACGTTAGCCACTGCGTGGCCTGTTACATTGCGTATTCTGCAATTCTTCTCAGAATACTCCCTGGATTTTTCAAAACCAGCTCATTAGTCCGTCATCCACACCGACACTATCGGCATGAGCTAAAATCACCATCCCAGAGAAATGTTATAGAAGTCCACATAGTTAGGTTGAGTTTTCCGTGGATATTGCATATAATGCCGACAAATTTGCATCTTTTTTAGGCGTTGGTGAGCGATATTCGAGACGTTTAGTTGGCGGCGTCGTTGATGAGCTCCTTGCAACAAATATTTGGCTTATAAAGATGTGCTTTGGAGGATGACTGGCTGATGAAAGTTAGACCTTTAAACAGCAAATAGTTGTGGCACCACTAAAACGGTACACCCGAGATAGGAATACCCTGTAATTGGAATATTTTTGCCTTTCCCGACGCCATGACAATTGAAGGGCTGTTTTGTAGAACCATGTCTTCACTATTACTACAGTGAAGTGTTGACAACGCCAGTGGGCAGTCGGAGTCACTGGTTTAGAACGTCCCAGCGCTCCTACTGCACTCACAGCAAGCTGTGTATGATCACGAAGTGCCAAATCTCACTTTTCCTTTTCACCGCTCTCTCTCAAGCTCCTCTTCTACCCCGCTAACACTAATACATCTCGACAACAGAGAGATCCAAACTGTGATTTGCCTCTTCGAAGCAAACAAATACGAGGCAAAGAAAGGTGATTGACGATGCTGTACTGATGAACCCCTCATTAGTAATCCCCAGACTTGGAATACCCGCTCAAACGAGATCGCCCCAAACAAAAACGGTCTCAGTAAGAAAGTTGGCGTTTGGTATGAATGCAAACGTATTTAAGTGTGTTTCAACTATATTTTGCGGTATCTATTGGTACCCTAGCATGTCTAGAAGCTGAGAAATTGAGGGTGAAAGGCAACAAGGCGTCTTAGTTACAAAAACTCGTGTTTTGGGAATATATTTCGTTGGATTCCGTTTTACGTGCAGTTTCGTAATATGACTGCGGAACAGCAAACTTCGCAGCAGAAGTTTGTCAAAACGGTGAAAACAGCATCGACTCGGCCTTTAATTACACGTTCAACCAAGGTTTAGAGACGATGCACCTCGTTTTATTTTTAGATCACAGCGATTTACCGGAAGTGATTAATAGTTACTGTGGATTTTCATTTAAAACTGTATACGTCAAGTCTGCTCGTTGTCGGTCTTGTTACGCCGGGCACGCTTTTTAGCTCGAACTCAGAAAGGCACGTTTGCACACTAATCCTACCATAGGTAGGATGTAGGCAAAGCGCTCCGTTCATTTCTTTGGCCAGCAGGCGGAATTGAAGAACAGATACAGTCCAATGCTGTCATTAAGCTGA
The DNA here is from genome assembly GCA_011947335.1 of Phytophthora constricta. Classification (NCBI taxonomy): domain Eukaryota; phylum Oomycota; class Peronosporomycetes; order Peronosporales; family Peronosporaceae; genus Phytophthora; species Phytophthora constricta. The sequence continues at coordinate 118,072 of JAAVTI010000075.1, forward strand.
CCTGCTGACTCTTTTTACAGAGCTTCCAGTAGTCATGTAAGAAAGCTGTAGTCGAATGTAGGCTTTGGATGAGACAGCGTTTTGAATAGCACGGCTGCTCCAGCAGCAAATCGATGCGGTCTACACGACATCTTGAGGCGTTCACCAACTCGAATTCACAGTCGCTGCAGCTCTAGTGGGACAGATCTTCTACAGAATCGCCTTGGTACGGCTCTTCAGCCCAGTCACTATCGTTGCTGTCATCGCTGTAAAGGGTATGACAATCTGTGCCACTTGTTTGAGTGCGGTTTGCTGGCGGAATGTTGTTAGGATGCAGAGTTCGAAGAGCACGTCGCCGAAGTGTCATGCTCGGCTTTCAGCAGTTTTTGGGTCAGTGGCGGGAAGAATTAGTAGTGTCAGGCAATGTTTTAGCAGCTGGGTCAGGATAATCTTTTGGGCGAACACCTGAAAAGTCGCCGCTGCGACGACTGTTCGATGGATGAACTTCACAGCGGCTTTTCACAAGTGTAATAGTTTTGGGTAAGACCGTTTTTGTTTGGGGCGGTCTTAAATGGTATACAAAGCTAGTAATTATTACAAAATCCCTTCAAACGTCATATGGAATAAAAACGGCAAATATATATTCCTACAAAACGGTTCCTAACCATATAAAAGTCAACTTTGTGACACCGGCATTTCCATCCTTGTGTATCTCAATTTCTCTCGGAATACTCGCTGAATTTCACAAACCAGCTCACAGATCCCCCGTCACTCCTACAACATTGGCACAAACTAATACATATCCTATCCATTTTAGAGAACATGTTATAAATATTCCGAGGGTTAGGTTGAGTTTTCCATGGATGTTGCATCTAATGCTGACAAGTTTACAGCTTTTATGCGTTGCTGAGCGAAATTCGAGATGTTTTAGTTGGTGACAGCACTGCTGAGCTCTTTGCAACTATTATTTTTGGCTGGTTTGTGCTTTGCAGGATGCGGCGGATGGAAGTAAGCGCTTTTGACAGCAAAAGTTATGGTACCACCAAAGTGGTACACCCCTGAGATGGGAATACTCTGAAATTGGAATAATTTTGCCGTTCCCGACGCTATGACAATTGAGGGGTTCATCTGTACCGCGTCATGTATCACCGACGAATGCAATGCACTCGCGTTATTGCCTGACCTATTTTTGTGCCCGGGCTCCGAAGCCCGGGCTCGGTAGATTCTCCACGAAGTTTCGTGAAGGCCACATGTTTCACCGCGATGGACTTGTAATGTACAATAGTACAGTAGCGATGTATTCCCGCAAACGCGGAAACAGGGCTACTTCCCATAAACTTTCCGTCCTGAGAAATACTACAGTACGTAGCCGTTTTGTTGGCTCGTCGGATGTTCCTGGAGATTAAAATTATTAAAGTTTGTGGGTACTTTACTGTACACTAGATGCATGAATCGTCCAGCTGAAAATGTGCATCAAGGACGCGTCTTTTATCACCATGTTAAGTTTCAATTCCGGTAATCAACTCTCTGTGCTTTAGCCACGCGTAAATGCGACTCTTTCTTCCTTTTATTTTAACTGTCACCGGTGGTGGCGATGGCGAAAACAGGAAAATACTGAATCGTGACATGCATGCTAGCACCAGCGTCGTAGATAGCGATAACATCACTCTTGAAGCGCCGGGGTTCGCGGCATGGGAGATGGCTGGCTCTTGTGCTCTGTTGTCTCGGTTTTGTAGGTGCGCTCAAGGCATCTCGTCTGAGAGGATTAGCTGGGAGTTTTAGACCTGGTGTGTCTTAGGAGATCACTGCGCTCTGTGATATCTAGAATACGGCCAGGTGTGTCTTGGAGATCATCGCGTTCTTTGGTGCCTAGAATACGGTAGTGTATGTACTAAATGGAGCTGAAGACATGAATTCTACCGTGAACCACCTCGCTCCAGGAAAAGCCGAGCTGTCGGTCCAAGTGTCGAAAAATGTTCGTTTTATGTCACCTTGAGCTCTTCTTGTTTTCATTCATCTCGACAACAGAGAGAATCAAACTACGATTTGCCTCTTAAAGGAAGCAAATACGAGGCAAAGAAAGGTGATTGGTGATGCAATTGTCATAGCGTCGGGAACGGCAAAATTATTCCAATTTAGGGGTATTCCAATCTGGGGTGTGCCGTTTTAGGGGTACACAAAGGTGCAGCTTCAGCCATTCATCCATTCATCCAGCAGAGCAGCTAGCAGCCAACTAATTGTCACAGAGCACCTTCGCAAGCTCTCGCTCGTTAGCAATGTCGTCGCCAACGAAAGCATCTCGAATGTCGCTCACCAACGGTCAAAAGCTGCTAATTTGTCAGCACCACACGCAACCTAGATATATTTTTCGAAATGGCTCAAGGAAATGGACACGAGCTTTAGAATGCAACATCGTAAATGCCTCCTACTTCTTGTTAACGCTACTGTCCAGGGGGTATGATGAGGCCGCTTTGACGAATGTTGAGGTGGTATTTCTCCCAACCACCTGCAAACGGCAGCCGTTAGATGCAGGAATCATCGCAGCATTTAAAAGGCGATGTACCGACGGTGTCAAATACAGCATGCTGTAGAAATGTTGGGCCTCCTAGCACTATTTCAACTGCGAGTTTTTATGAACCTGAAGAGAAAGATGCTATTATAGGAGATTTCGACCATGCTGTCGCGACTTCACGCCAACAATCTGAGTGTCAGTTGATGAGCTGCTTAATCCAGAGGACGAGAATGAAATCGTGGATGAGCCAACTGACGAGGACTTTTGCGGGATCGAGGAGCAGATGAGTGCCGACATGGATGTTGCTGAAGACGATGCATGCGGGAATGCTTCTGACAAATGAGAAGAGGCAGCTGACTGCCGCCGAAATCAACTATTATCTCACATGGATAGGGAAACTTTTAATATGTGCCGATACTACAGGAGTGTCAGACAGATCGGTGAGCGGACTTCGTGCAATGCAGCGATTATTCCGAGAGGAATTGGGAAACAAACAAGGACGTGTCAATGCTAAACTTCATCGATCGACCTGTACGACTTTGACTTTAGCCATAGTTAAGCACCCTTTTGACGGAATATATGTCGATTTTTATTCCACATTCCGTCTGAGGGGATTTAGTAATAATTACTTAGCTTTGTATACCACGTGTGCTTAGTTGGTCATCGGGAACCCACATTTTATTCCATTTGAGGGTGTATTCCAAGTCTGGGGATTACTAACGAGGGGTTCATCTGTATAATACTTCGAAGTACAGAACAACCGCATTTCCGTGATTTGTCACCCGCCGCAGATCGCAGTCGCAATCCTGGCGGTCTATCCCAGGAGAGATCCCGCTAGGGGATCTCCTGCATCACTATCAAAATCAACCGTGGCGAGACAGAAACTTCCAAGCACTTCACCTTTTCCAGGCTCCGACGCACGTCTAACGAGTAATAAACCAAGTGGAGGATCGAAAGTACAAGCAGCGTAATATCATGGCGTCCCGGGTGCTAACCACGATACTGCAATCATTCGCGTTTGTGGTCCTCATCGTCATATACCGAGTTGCCGCAGATGTACAGCTGGGTAAGACTTTTGGTGGCCCCCACGGCGCCGAGTTCTCGGACCAGACTTCCGTCGCTGAGGGACAGACCGTGGGCTCCATCACCATTCGCTCAGGAGAACGTGCCCACGGTCTTTCGTTGGAGATTACAGGTCCTACTCCACAAACGTACTCGCACGGTGGAGGTGGCGGGACGGAGAACACACTTACACTTGGCAAGGGCGAGTATATAACGTCAATGGAAGCGCATTGGGATAAAAAGAACGGTCGCACGCGAATTTTCTACCTCAACTTTGGTACGAGCGCGGGGAATTCAGTGTCGGGAGGGGCTCGAACAAGCTCAGCAGGATCAGTGACTGCACCGGCAGGTTACCAGCTAGGTGGATTCTACGGTCGTGACGGAGACGAGATTGACCTCCTTGGTGTCATTTGGTCCAGTATGGCTGATGAAGGTCCGGGCACTGTAACTCCAGCCAACATTTCCGACTCAGGGGAGGATGACTCGCTAACTTCGGTCGATACTTCGTTTTCAGTCATAGCGGCTCCAGTCGATACGTCAGCGTCTGTTGAGCAGGCAACACCGTCGTCTGCAGGCTCCAGCGACGCACCAGCCCAAACGGCTTCGCCTTCTGTATTCACAGCTTCAGGCTCAATCAATACAGACATTGGGTCGGCATCAGTTGGATCTACCGCGGTGCCTCCAATAACTTCATCGGCCTCTGCAGGATCGGCCAAGTAGCTCCGGTGGGATCGTCGTCACTGGCAGGGTCTTTCACCGCGGCTGCATCAGGTTCGTCACAACTCGACGGATCCGGTTCAGCAGCACCGGCCCTGCTGGTACGGAGACTCCAGTGCCCGATGCAACTGATGTCCCAGAGGCTTCGGTAGTAGCTCCAGTGGATAGCGGCGCAGCTTCGGCCGCGGCTGGAACTGTGAATCCAGAGCCTGCTGCCACTGATGTGCCAGCGGCCTCGGTAGTGGCTCCAGTGGATAGTGGCGCAGGGTCGGCTGCCGCTGGTACGGAGACTCCAGAGTCTTCAGTTACTGATGCCCCAGCAGCTTCGGTAGAGCCTCCAGTGGATAGTGGCGCTGCTTCAGCCGCTGGAACTGAGGCTCCAGGACCTGCTGCTACTGACGTCCCAGCGGTTTCGGTGGTGGCTCCAGTGGAAAGTGGCGCTGCCTCGGCCGCCTCTGGAACTGTGGCTCCAGCGCCTGTTGCTATAGAGGCTCCAGCACCTACAGAGGCTCCAGCGCCTGTTGCCACAGAGACTCCAGCTCCTGTTGCTACAGAGGCTCCAGCGCCTGTTACTACAGAGGCTCCAGCTCCTGCTGCGCCGGTGATTTCAGTGGAGGACTCCGTTCAATTGAGTGAAAGTTTTGGTGGGCCCCATGGCAATCCGTTCTCGGACGAGCCCGTCGCCAGGTCTGGACAAACCATCACGTCACTTTCTATCCACGCTGGCGAGCGCCTTGATGGCCTCACCCTGGAAGTCGCAGCGCCAAAAAGCTGACGATCACGCATGGCGGAACCGGAGGGTAGCCCCAAACACTTATGCTGGGTGTGGACGAATTCATCACATCGATGGAGGTTCATTGGGGCAAGAAGAACGGTCACACGCGCATCTTCTACGCGAGCTTCATCACAAGTATGGATAAGTCGCTCGCAGGAGGAACGATGACGGCCGATAAGAACACGGTGACTGCCCCCGCGGGCTTTCAACTCGGTGGCTTCTTTGGCCGGGATGGCGACGAGATCGATACGCTGGGTGCGGTTTGGACAAGTATCGTGGAGGTCACAGTTGCTCCACCTGTCACTACCGCTCCCGCTATAACCGATACACCCCAGACGATCAAGCAAGCTGTCCAGTTAAGCGAATCGTTCGGTGGTCCGCACGGCGAGCAGTTCTCGGATCAGGCGTCCGCCACGTCAGGACAAACGATCAGCTCTATTATCATTCGCTCTGGTGAACGCTCCCACGGAATCTCTCTAGAAGTGACGGCCCCCACTCCTTTCGCACTCCACCACGGAGGATTTGGTGGCACGGACAACATTCTCAGACTTGGTGCAGGCGAGTACATCACGTCGATGGACGCTCATTGGGGGAAACATAACGGTCGTACACGCATATTCTACCTCAATTTCGTCACGAACTTAGGTAACTCGGTCTCCGGTGGATCGCAAACCGAAGAGAGGGCACAGTGATCGCGCCGGAGGGCTACCAGCTGGGTGGGTTTTTCGGTCGATCCGGTGATGAAATTGATTTGATCGGTGCGGTGTGGACGAGCATCGAGGCGGTCGTAGAGACACCCGCTCCTGCTGTCTCTGCAGATGAAGACATTGCTCTCAGCGAGATTTTGGTGGTCCTCACGGCATTGCATTTTCGGACATCAACAAGATCAAGTTCGGTCAGACAGTGAGCTCCATCACGATCCGAGCTGGCGAGCGTATCGATGCGGTGACCCTGCAGATTGCTACCCCTGAGGCGGTGACGCTGAACCACGGTGGGTCTGGCGGTACTGAAAACACCTTGACCCTGGGTGAAGGCGAATACATCACGACAGTTGAGGCACACTGGGGAAAGAAGAACGGTCGTACGCGCGTCTTCTACCTGAACTTCGGTACAAGTGCCGGCAATTCGATCTTCGCCGGTACACAGACTGATGACAAGAGTACAGTGACAGCGCCTGAAGGCTTTCAGTTGGCTGGTTTCCATGGTCGCGCTGAAAATGAAGTGGATCAGCTGGGTGTAATTTGGACGAGAATTTCAGCAACCAACATTTTACTCACGGATATAGAGGGTGTCGGGAGCGGCACGTACGGAACGACGATCCGCAATTGGGTGGGGCCCACCATCGGTGACGCATCGGACACTGCGTGCTATCGAAAGACGACAGCTTTCGACAGCAACAACATTTGCCCGTTGGGCTACGGCAAGGACGATGATGACTGTTTGGCGCAGTGTCCACTGTCATACCCCGTTTCTTGTGGAGCCGAATGCATTCCTCAAAACGATGACTGCGCGCTGGAAGTTCTCATGAAGATCGGTTCTGTTCTCTTTGTGGCACTCAATGCTCTTAGTGGTGGTGTGATGGGTCAGGTCATGGCTACGTACAAGACCTTAAAGTGGGGCATTGCTTGCGCCAGTAACATCATTTCTGTGGTCCGGTCTCTCGTCTACTACTTGCGTAACCAGCAAACTGCAGCTCCTCAAGGAGACACGGAAGAGTTGCTCGCTGTGGCTTACCAGGCTGATGTCGTGCTCATTGATATCCCTCGTGCTGTGTGCGTTTGTCTCAATATCCCAGTCCCCAAGGGAACTAATTTCGCTGATATTGTGCTCCAAACCGTGGAAGGCATTGTAAAACAGGCCATCACGAATGGCGACGAGATCATTTCAACGGGGAAGAATGTGATGGATTTGATTTCAGGAAATTCGATGAACACGTCCGGCACCACTGTTGACGAACTGCAGGACCTCATCGATAAAAATCCAACTGTGGCTACGAGCTTAAACGCCTTACTGATCGTGTCGTCGACCAGGTTCTCGATATTCGCAACAAGACACCCGATATGTCTGCTGCCGACACCCGAGTGATCGTGTACAAGTCATCGCTCGTGCTGAACGACATCCCCGCCGTGACCAACAACTGCATGGGAGAATTATTGTCCAGCAAGACGCTTACAGCCGCCTATCAAACGCGAGATATGCTCCGGAAGACGTTCGCGGTGATCGTCGACCAACTCATCGATTCGGGCAAGACGGACATGGGAAAAGATGTAGCGGAGGGCGAGTACTTGCTTAAGGTTGCGAATATGGGTCTGGTTGCGATATCTGCGCTGGACCCCACAGGCATTGCGTACATGGCGTCTCAGTTCGTGCAGCCCATTTGCGGACCAACCGCCTACCTTGGCGAGATTGACGACGGTACACTTTACGACGCTCTCGGACTGACCACTGTAGATGAAGCGTTCGAAGGCAGCTATGGCTCGTGGACTCGAATGGGCGACGGCGTTGTGCACCTCGTTTTCGAGAGCACGGATACGAAAGATGTGACGGTTGTCATTCATTCCGGCGGCGATAACTACGATGAGGTGGATGTCGGTGCGGGCGATACGGTGACGTGGGATGGAACTCTTTCGCAAATGCAGGACAAACAGATGTACTTGGATCGTTGGCGTCCTGGTTTTCTCGGTGTACCTGGTTCGGGTGGTGGTTCGTTGTTGCTCTGGATTCCGCGGTCGTCTCAAGGCGGCCACATCACCATGCACGTGCGGATTAACGTTAGTTAGAGAGTGAGTAGTTTGAGTATCACCGTCATGTTTGCGAGTGTGCACTTGTTGGAGTGAAAAATAAAACGTCCGTCAATTGGTTTTATGTGGACCACAAATAGTGTTATATGCTTATCATTAGTTAAATTGTAAAGCTAGTAACGCAGCATCCCACAAAATGTGGGTTGTTTGGGGGCCAACGTCGCATTGGGTATTTGACGAGTATCCACACCTCACAGAGTTGATTATGTAAGAACAAGGAAACACGCTAGACGACCATTGCTTGAAGTGTCGAGAATAGCCGAAACGCAACCTGTCGAGCGGGGCTGCACAGGATGGTGTACCCGAGGTGCACGAAACTGTACACGGAAACCCATGACATACACACCATCGACCAACATTACGAGCCGTCAATGCAACTATCATTGACGGGCGCTCAGGCGCACAGCTATTAGTTGAAAAGGCCACATTTCAATCAATCATGTACATGCATTTCATGCAAACGCGTGAGAGCCAACCGCGCTCTCACCTTTTTAAATAGAAATCATCTTAAGAGGGTTTAGCGTAAAGATAAGAGGCGGGCTGCCATTCAATTCAGTTTTCTATTTTGATCTACTGCCTTAAGTGCTTGCTTTAGAAATACTCAAGCCCGCGTATTTCTATCTTATATACAACTTTAAGTCTATGCTTCCTCACTACGTGCGTACTGTGTATGCTAAGAAACAGAGCGTAGCTCTCGCCCTGCTTCAAGAATAGCCGAAACACTGCGTGTCTAAAATAGCCGAAATACTGCCTGTCGAGAATAGCCGACAAACGCTTCCTGTCGAGTATAGCCGAAACGCTACCTGTCGAGAATAGCCAAAACTCTACCTGCCGAGACTAGCCGAAACGCTGCCTGTCGAGAACAGCCAAAACGCTAAAAACCGAAATACTACCTGCCGAGAATAGCCGAACACTAAATGCCGAGAATAGCCAAAAACCTACCCTGACGAGAATAGCCAAAACACTAACTACCGAGAATAGCCGAGCTGTCGAGAATAGCCGAAACACTGCCTGTCGAGAATAACGAAGCTGACGATAATAGCCGAAAACCAACGGTCGAAAATAGCCGAAACACTAACTACCGAGAATAAGCGAACACGGCATGCCCAGAATAGACGAGCAGTCGATAACAGCCGAGCATGTCGCTCGCCTGCCGTGTGGGGTACACACAAGGCGGGGTCCTTGAGGGCAGCGCCGGGCGCATCGTCTTGATCGGGTCGTCCTTGACCGCGTCGTCGATATCTGCGCTGTCGTTTTCCTTGCGGTAGGCGTCCTTCTTCTCCTGGGACCTGTTGCAGGCCACCCTGGCAACCGTGCGGCGGCTGCTGCCAGCGCTGCTCCCGGTGTAACCTGTTGGGCAGCCTGCCGGCCTCCTGCCGGGTCGTGCCACGTCGTGAGCAGGGTATTATTGGCAAGCGTGGTCGGGCTGTTTAAGCAGGGGAGGGTCTTGGGCAGCCGCGGCGTCAGCGGGGTCCATCGAAGGTCTTATGATACCAGGGAGATCTTCGTAGCGCCTCCACCCCCACGGCATCCTGCGCGCTGAGAGTCCTCTGTTTTAAGGGCGACAAGTGGCTGTGCATTTTACCCTAGACCCATCGTACTTAAGTCGAACATAATTGTATGTTTCTTACATCGATCCTATTGTCGGAGACAGTGCAGTTGAGCCCTGTTTTGAACACTCATTTAAAGTATCTTCTGCAGCAAAAATCATATACCTTTTTTAGATATTTGTATATGGGTAAAAACACGGGTTTCTATTCAGAAATGAGGTCCGTTTTATCGAATTCGGCGTCGTTTGGATGCCAGAGCGTCTCGAACAAGTAGAAGCCAGATCCTCCCGTTTTGCGGTAAGACGGCAAGCATTTTGATTGGCTTAGAAGGGATAAACATATGTGATGCATGAGAAAGACGCGCGATAGGCTACATTGGCGGGTGGTTCGTCAGTTTCCAATTTAACACCTTACCAAATGTGGACCACACTTTTATTAAGTGCGAGAGTGATAAGTCGCAGTAGATGTCGTCGTCGGAGCAGTCGCTCTCGCCGCCGCTGTGTTCTTCTTCATTGCACGCATCCACCAAAGGAATCGTCGACATGCTCACTAGATATGCGTATTCATACTTCTGTGTGTGCTTGTATACACCGACCCACGAAGCGCTGTCGACAGCAGCCAGTTATCGTGCAGATCCGCAGCATTTTCCGCTGGGTCCTGTGCGATCGCATTTTTCACCCTGGCCCATATGAGCTCAATAGGCTGGAGCTCAGGGTGGTAAGGAGGTGTATAAAGCAGGTAGCGTCCGTGGACTGTTGCAATTAGCTGGGCCTTGTAGATAGAAGGCACTCTGTGAGCCGAGCACGCTCTAGAAGTTGAGGGATAAAGTCGGATTTCTCGTACGCGTGACCTATCAAAGCCCCCTTGTCGACGAAGCTGTGTCTGTGGTGTCGCCGCCCAAAACGGGACGCAAATCCGGATTTTCCGTTGGTGAAAAAAAGTAAAAATAATATATTGAGATTTGTATGCAGTGCGATTTGCTTTTCACAAAGCGCAGCGTGGCGCGGAGCGAGGACCCGTAGGAGGTGCGCGGCGTGTGTAGTGTTCTGTATGGAGTGTGTGTGCGTGTACGTTTGCATGTGTGTGTGCATTTGTATGAGAGTGCTATATTTTGGAGACATTCGCCAATCACAGATAGTCCGAGGCCCCTGGGGCAGAGTTAGGGTGAAGTTATCGCCTAGCGCAGGGTTGGGATATCCTGCGCTAGGGGCGCCGTGCTAAGGGCTCCGGCCCACCGCCCACTCTGAGCGAGAGCACACTGGCGTCAGCCCATTGGCCATATTCACTCGAAGCTCCAAACCAGTGGGAGCCGAGCTGTTCCTGAAGCCCAGATTTGTACCAAAAAGATTGACCCAAAAATTGGACGTGGTACATAATTTGGGTGGAGCCTGCAAAGGATATCGCACGAAGACCTCAGTACTGCCCTGGCGCTCTAACCCTGACTTACCGGCTGCATCATTTTTGGTGCAACAAAACCACTCCGTGCCCTCATGGGTATGTCGTAGGCGGGATATGTGTGCGGTTTATTTCGATGGGAGCTGGCAAGCCGGGCAGTACGAAGATGCCAAACCATACAACTTTGAGTGAGGACTGCAAGGCACTGTGTGAGTCCTGAGAGGGACCTTGGCGTTTTCGGGCGCCATGCTCATGCTGCCAGCATTCCTTAAGGGTTGGACGGTATCGGACTACGACGGGCCGACATACCAGTAACAATTCGTTATTACGATCGCGGTGACGGCTTGACGCAAGTGGACAGAAACCGGATACGTCTGGCTGTCCACGGCCCGGAAAGTTCAACATGGAATTCCGGGGAGGAGCTGGAACCTGTGCCTTTGACTGGGGGCCAAATGCACGGGGGAGGCTTTAGACTCTGGGCAAAACTTCCTGAGAACGAGGGTTTATTTTATTTAGCGTCTAAAACAAAGCTGAAAAATCCATCATGTTGCTGGCGTGTGAGTTGTCTCCGCGTAGTTTGTACTCCGAGGAACCGGGACAGAAGTGTTGGGAGTGAGAGTGTACGCAGGGCACACTGTGGTCGGTACTGAAAAAGGAAAACCCAGGGTGTTGCCGGTTTGCTGATGCGTGTTTTGTTGTTGTGAATTCTACGTTTGACTCTGATTTAGAATGAAGTTTCTGTGCACTTAGACTTCTGTCTAACGCGTTGTCCTGTGGACTGTTCGTTTGTTTAACAGTGAGTTCAAGTAGCTTTGTCCGATCATGGGGCGTGTAAAACTTGGAACCAAGCGTGCCAGGTAAGCGGTACCAACGTGCGTGTGCTGTATAACATTATGCTAATCCTTTCTGTTCAGGGACGCGAGGCGCGAGGCGAGACGTACTGCAAGAGCGGCTGGATCGAACTCTCGAGAAGAATGCAACACCACGCGAATACGAGGAACCAGCTGCCAAAAAGAGAAGGCTGGCCAGGATACGCAAGGCTCGCATACGCGAGAGAGATGCTAGACGAACGCTGGATTTATTGAGCCTTGACGAACAGAAAACCGATGAACCGCAGGCTACCGATAACCACCAGACTGTGGATGAAGCGCGAGTTTTACCTGCTGCTGTAGATGTATTCAACAGTCGCCAGAACGACGCACAGGAGAGTAAACAAGAACATGATGACCCGTTGGAACACCAGCGCAGACATCAGGAAGCTGAGAAAGAAGCTGCACTACGCGCTCGCAAGTCAGCTCAGGCGAGACAGAGGAGGGAAAATATGACTCCATCTCAGAAGGAACGTCAAAGCGCCAAGCGTAGGAGTCATTATCACGGCCTTCAAGCACGTGTTCCTCCTGCAGAGGCTCGGCGAATGATGGAAGACCGTGCTGCTCTGGAGAGGTTCAGGAGGTCACAGTTATCTGCTGAGGAGCTTGACCGTGTCCGTGATCAGACTCGGTTATCTCAAGATACGCGCAGAATCGAACAGCCCGGTATCGCGACGCGTGGGCTAACCACGAAGATTTCAACGTGTCAATGCACTCGGGCGATAATGTCGTGGATGCCAGACACAAGCTACCGGCCCGGGTCGAGTGTGTTTACTGTCACGCCATGAAGTGGCCTGATGAATCACCGTTCGCGTGCTGTCTCGATGGCAGAGCTCAATTACCACCTCTGAAAAAGGCCCCCGCAATCCTGCTGCAGTACTACGAAACGGATAAGGAATTCCGGGAAAAGATCAGGGCCTACAATCAGGTGTTCGCATTTACCTCCATTGGTGCTTCTCGAAGTGATACTGGGGTTGTGCAGAAGGTTCGAGAGGATAGCGAGGTGCAAGGGCAACGTGGTGTGTACAGTTATCGGATTCAAGGCACGATGGGACACTACTTGGGTTCGTTGCTTCCCTACACTGACCGCAGGACCGGCGAACCGACGGCGCCGAAGTTTGCGCAGATCTACATCGTGGACCCGGACATGCAGCAACGTGCTTTGCGCAGGCAGAGCGTTTTCTCCGACTTAAGTCGCGTAGCTCTTCAAGACATCGAGACCATGATGGCGGCCTTCAATCCGTTCGCTCAGCAGTATCTGAGCTTCGGGAAACGCATAAATGAAGCCCGAGCGGCTGGAGAGGATGTGGTTGACATCGTGTTTGTGCTACACGATAAGCCTTCGCGGCCTGGGACACACCATCTACCAAGAGGCTCTGGGGTTGCAGCCACATTGGTAGAGGACGGGAATCTCGATAAACCGCGCGACCTGCTGTTGTTCACACGTAATGACGCCTTAATCCGTCTGTTCGAGACTGATG
>JAAVTI010000760.1:0-91627 GCA_011947335.1 Phytophthora constricta
CCAAAACGCAGCGCAAGAAGATAGCTGATCCAATGGCTCACGTGGCGCACGTGGTATCCTGCCGCTTCCTGCGTCTCAACTGCAGAAATGAAGATCACCCTCTTTTCCGACGCGAGTACGCTAGGTAAGACTCGATAGGGACTCAACACAAGCAGCAACACAGCGTGTCTTATTATTGTCTCGTCGTGAGGGACTGACGGGGTTCTCTGCACGAACAGGACAACAACGAGGCGTCAAAGTGAGTCTTAAGTCTACTGTACTTCTTGAACGAATGATGTTGCATGCTGTTAAACTTGCTGATTAATGCATCAGCTGTTGCGGTGCTTCCCACACTGCTGCCCGGAGCACGTCACAAGGAGCTACTGCGGCTGCTCCGTCCACGTGCTCGTGACGTTCTCGACGGACGTGAGTGAGGCTGCACTGGGGGGCTGGTGGTCTGTGCTCGCTTCGAGCCGTCGCGAGCCGCCTCACTGTGGCCTGCCAGTCTCGATGTAGCAGACGAAGACGATGAAGAGGGTAACCTCGGACTGCAGCCTGGGGATCGCGTGGAGCTTCCCGTCAGTTTGTTCTTTGAGACGGCAAACCAGGCTCATGACCACGGCAAATGTGGATCCCCGCAGAGAGGGGAGAAACTCCAAGCAGCAGGCATTTCCAAAGGTACGGTAGACAATTGATTGATAGTCGCATTAGTGGATGAGTGGAAGGGCGTTTCTCTGCAGTAGCTGACTCACGTGATGACGCATGTTTTGACTTTATGTATTTCAACGATGACTGACTGCTTCCTTGGGTCAAAGAACACCATTTTGTACGAGATCAATGGCACCCTGTGTCCCAAGTGGTTCTACGGCTACGATAGCAGTCTCACGCGCACCCATCGAGAAATGACGCACCATCTTGTTGCGTATGTTTTTGCGCTTTCGACTGCCGGTCATGAGTTACGGCAGCATCGACCCCAGCAGCCAGAACATCTTAAGGCAGTGGTGTTGACAAGTCATGCGTCGCCCGGCTTTCGACTTGTATCGTATCGACGGTCGGAATCTGCAAAAGTTCTAAGTGGAGGAACCCTGATGGCTAACGCGGATAACGTGTGCGCAGAAACCGCATCTAATTTGCAGAGGTCTTTCTGTGTCTCCTGTTGAACTATTACCAGCGCTTCGTAGCGTGTTGGGGCGACAACTACATGCTGAAAATCTCTTGGATCTACGAAACATCCCGTTGGCTACAGGCGTCGACTTTAACGACTGCAATAACTACGATGGAATGCAGAGCGAACACAAAGATGAAGTAGACGATACAGCTGCACTAGATGAAAACAAGAGCGATGCAAACTCGTGGCAGCACGACGCATTAGCTCAAGAGCGTGGATTTCGTGAGAAGGGGAAGTATCTCCTCTTGCTGTGGCGCTTCCTGCAGCATATATCGTTGGACGACCTTGGCCTAGATCGCGAGACGACAGAGAGACACGTTCAGTCGCATTGGTTGTGTGCTGCAGCTGCTCTCCGCGCGAAGACAGGTCACGCGCACATGGAGCTTTCGCTTGTGGCGATGCATTTTCTGAGCTGCGTCTTTGCGAGTACGATCATATGCATCTGCTCAATGTGATCGCGCTACATTTCAGAACAAAGACGACACCAATACAACTTCGGATCGAGTCACCACCGTCGCTAGACAAACGGTGGATTTATTCGTGCGAGCACTGGCATCTCGATCTGTCCAGAAGCTCGTCTACTCCGCGATTACAGCAGTAAGCAGCGGGGACACGAGTAAAGCGCACCTCCATGGACAGTTCGTTACGTTGGTTGCTGGCCTTTACGACGTCCTGAGCGATGTGCTGCGTGAGATGTCTTCGACATTTTCAAACCATGATGGCGGTGAACAAGAGCTGCATAACCAAGCTGGGCGCCGCTACCCTAGCGATCGTCGAAGCGATCATCTTGTCGAATTGATAGATGACGTGTTGTTGCTGGCTTATGGACATACACAGTTCAGTAAGCTACGACCGAAGGTGTCGGCTCTGCTGTTGGGCCAAGAGGAGAATGTCGGCTCCCTGTCAGACTCTTTGAATCGTGCATTTCAAGACTTTGCGGCTCAGGTACGCGAAGCTATGATTGCATCTGCAGTCACACATCAAGAAGGCGGCGTTGTGCATAGGCAGACACTGCAGCAACGCGAGCGTCTTCACCCAGGTAAATTAACGACCACTTTGAGAGACAGGCCCAGGTTACAAGATGAATGGAATCGTAGATGGCTCCTCGCTCCGGGGTCTGTGGACGTAGTGGATATTTCTAAAGGCGTGATTCGTTGGGCGATCTACGTGTGGTTGATGCAGTCCAATTTCTCTGTGAGTGTGCTTGTCTGGATATCATTCTTAACGAGAATGCTTTGAGCATTTCGTTCAGATCAGCGCTACCATTCGCTGGTGATACGGCTGTCGCACCCATGGAGCTCGTTCTGGACGGTCGATTGCGTATTTTCCGTGTGCTCCCCAGTGGCGTGTCATCTATGGTCGCGACAGGTGGAGGATGGTCGGTGGGGACTACGCAGGAACATTGTCGACTGACGCACTGTCACTAGATATCGACATGTTCGCTGCGGAGGAGGAGGAAGGGTGGAGGACGTTTGTCAATGGAGCGATGGTACGGCGGATAAATTTGAAACTAGCACTGGATCTAGAACAAACTGCGGTCAACAAACTTGGTGGTGTGGAGCCGAGCGATCTTTTTGTGCACGCTCAAGGGACTGTATTCGGGACGATGTACAAGCCTTCAACTTCATCTGCAGGCAACAGACTAAATGGTTTGAGGCTTTGTGAGCTGTCGAATGTTGATCGAGCATCGATCTGGACGGAGCTGGAGTGGTTCCCAATCCTGGAGATGCAACTAGGATACGTTGCTGTACCGCAACCCCATCTTCTTAGTGTTTTCAGCGGCTTGAAGACTCAACCAGCTCGAGATTGTCGCCGTGCTTCACAACTATATTCTGCTAGGCGCTGTCGCTCGAGGCAAGTGGTGACAACAAGTTCAATGCTACGACGAATAGCAACAGCAGAGGACTCCGCAAGGAAACACGTTGGAAAGTGCTCGCGTCTTCAGTCAGGGAAGTACAGTCATCACTTTAATTATGAAAATTTCTCCATTTGTTGTGTATGTTATCTCCGTGCAAAATATCTCCGAGCAATGTTAGTTTTGCCGTATACGAGAGCTCATGGCTTATTCCGCGCGCTATGGAAAGGTTTCTGCCATCCAAGAGCTGATGTAGCGGTTGGCTACGAACTTTTGTCCAGTACCGCGGCGCTCTGTCTCCTTCGAAGCCAGGAACAGCACAACGTCGAAATGATCGTTACTTGCAGCGCCGTCTATCGCCTTCGCGGAGCAACCCTCCAGGCGGTTTTCGTGCAGCCACTGCGTTACGTCAAGGTGCCCCATTGTTGCTGCATCATCCATCGCGTTGACCGTGCATCCTTCAGGCCGGTTCTCGTGCAGCCACTGTACAACCTGCAAAATCCACCCTTGGCGGCACCATCCATCGCTGCAGCAGAGCAGTGAGCCAAGGCATGCTCGTGAAGCCACTTGACCATCTTGAGGTGGCCATTTGCAGCTGCAGCGTCCATGACGTCCACGGACGGTTCTGTCCAGTAGTGGGCGCGAAGCCATTCAATGACGCTAACGTGACCACCAGCCGCAGCGAGTTGTATCGCAGCAGGTGTGCACGTCGGTACCGTTTTATCGCTTGTCGAAAACCCTGGTGCTTCCATCGACATGGCAATATTGTGCAGATACTGTACCACCTGCAAATGACCGTTTGCAGCGGCTGCATCCATGACGGTGGTGTTCATTTGCTTCTTCGTGCCCGCCTCGAACAGATCAGTCTGCGGGTCCTGTGCAAAATGGTCGCAGAGCCATCGGACCACATGCAGGTGCCCATTGCTCGCTGCCTCGCGCATCGTCATAGAGGTGCAGCTTGCGTGACACTCGGCGTGGAGATACTGGACAGTGTCCAAGTGTCCATTTCGAGCGGCCATATCGAGCGCTTTGCTCGCCGTGCTACAGCCAAGATTTTGCTCCTTCTACCACTGCGCAACCGCCAAGTGGCCGTTCTCCGCGGCCCCACAAAACGCTTGTCCATCGAGGGACACCAAGTCTTCGTTGACCAGCATTTTCACGATCTGCAGGTGTCCCTTCTCCGCCGCGTTCTTGATCGCCAGTTGTCTGCCAGCATCATTGCGCTGGTCCAGAAGCCACTGCACCATCGCAACGTTGCCTCCTTCCGCCGCGAAGTCGAGTCGCGGAAGCTCCCATCCATCAGCTGCTAGCCGTCGAACCGCCTTGAAGTCTCCGTGTTTTGCCAATTGGTCCATGACTTGATCGTTACTGAGCATGTAGAAGTTACTGAATGCCTCCGTGTGCATCCAGACCACCAGATCTCCGTGACCTCCTTCTGCAGCAGCCAGGAGCGCGTTGCTCTCCCAGAACTTCACCTGGTGCGGCTTGTCGCCTGACCGTCTTGCTCCAGGTCGCACTAGCTTCTTGTACTCGTTGTGCGTGTCCAACAGCAGCTGCAGAATCTCTCGCTGACCCTGCCGTGCCGCCGTCTCGATGGCCTCCACGGGATTACGTAGCCTGCAAAGTGCTGGAGCAGCCACTGCACTATGCTCAAATGTCCGTCCTTGCAAGCAGCGATGACGCCCTTGGTAGTAGAACCGATTCGTCTACAGTAGGCGAGACGGACACCACGTATTCGTGGGCTGGCTCCACGAATCAAATGCAGTCTCCGGCGACTTGCTGATCTGCCAAATGCGCTGCAGCAGCGACACCGAGCCCCGTGTACACGCTCGACATAGCGGTAGAGTCGAAGCGCAGTCCAAAAAGGCCGAAAGCGTGCCCGTGACGTGCGAAAGATCAGCGATGCCAGGGTGAGACTGAAATACGATAAGCACGGAGCCATGGTCTTCAACACGCGCTTACGTACTTGTGGTGGTGCCACGGTGAATTGTCAAATGGTTCTCGCCCGCCTATATCGTGAGTCGAGTGTGACATGGCGACCAGGGTTTGGTACAGTAGTAGTCCGCCGGATAGTAGTACAGATAGCACTACTGCTACTATTACTAGTGTTACCCAGATGGACCCCTCAATTGTCATGGCGTCGGGAACGGCAACATCATTCCAGTTTCTGGGTACTGTACTGTATTCCTATCTCGGGGTGTACCGTTTTAGTGATACCACCATCTATCAGCCAGTCCTCCTCCAAAGCACATAACAGCTAACTATCTGTTGCAAGGAGCTCAATAACGCCGTCGCCAACTAAATATCTCGAATATTGCTCGCCAACGCCTAAAAAAGCTGCAAATTTGGCAGCACTACATGCAATATCCACGGAAAACTCAACCTAACTATGTGGACTTCTATAACATTTTTTCCGGGGTGTTTTATTTCGTGCCGATACTGTAGGAGTGGCAGACAGATTTGTGAACTGGTTCCGTGAAATTCGAGAGTAATCTGAGGGGAATTGGGTAATATACAAGGATAGAAAATGCCGGTGTCAATGCGACTTACACACAGATTGACGACAAAGGTGATTTTTGCCATAGTTAATCACCCTTTTGGGGGAATATTTGTTGATTTTCTATTTCTTATTACAGATGAACCCCTCAATTGTCATAGCGTAGGGAACGGCAAATTATTCCAATTTAGGGGTATTCCAATCTCGGGGTGTGCCGTTTTAGGGGTACACAAAGGTGCAGCTTCAGCCATTCATCCAGCAGAGCAGCTAGCAGCCAACTAATTATCACAGAGCACCTTTCGCAAGCTCTCGCTCGTTAGCAATGTCGTCACCAACGAAAACATCTCGAATGTCGCTCACCAACGGTCAAAAGCTGCTAATTTGTCAGCACCACACGCAACCTAGATATATTTTCGAAATGGCTCAAGGAAATGGACACGAGCTTTAGAATGCAACATCGTAAATGCCTCCTACTTCTTGTTACCGCTACTGTCCAGGGGGTATGATGAGGCCGCTTTGACGAATGTTGAGGTGGTATTTCTCCCAACCACCAGCAAACGGCAGCCGTTAGATGCAGGAATCATCGCAGCATTTAAAAGGCGATGTACCGACGGCGTCAAATACAGCATGCTGTAGAAATGTTTGAGGTGTTGAGCTACTACAGGCCTCCTAGCACTATTTTAACCGCGAGTTTGATGAACCTGAAGAGAAAGATGCTATTACAGGAGCTTTCGACCATGCTGTCGCGACTTCACGCCAACAATCTGAGTGTCAGTTGATGAGCTGCTTAATCCAGAGGACGAGAAAGAAATCGTGGACGAGCCGACTGACGAGGACTTTTGCGGGATCGAGGAGCAGATGAGTGCCGACAATGATGTTGCTGAAGACGATGCATGCGGGAGTGCTTCTGACAAAGGAGAAGAGCAGGTGACTGCCGCTGATTATCTCACATGGATAGGGAAACTTTTAATATTTGCCGATACTACAGGAGTGTCAGACAGATCGGTGAGCGGACTTCGTGCAATGCAGCGATTATTCCGAGAGGAATTGGGAAACAAACAAGGACGTGTCAACGCTAGACTTCATCGATCGACCTGTACGACTTCGACTTTAGCTATAGTTAAGCACCCTTTTGACGGAATATATGTCGAGTTTTTATTCCACATTCCGTCTGAGGGATTTAGTAATAATTACTTAGCTTTGTATACCACGCGTGCTTAGTTGGTCATCGGGAACCAACATTTTATTCCATATAAGGGTGTATTCCAAGTCTGGGGATTACTAACGAGGGGTTCATCTGTACTTCAAAGGGGATTCAGTAATAATATTTTAGATTACTTATCTTTATACACCACGCGGAACCAACATGTATTCCATTTGAGCGGGTATTCCAAATTTGGGGATCACTAATGAGGGGTTCATCTGTACTTCTGTAAAGGTGACACGAGTTAATAAATGAGACCTTCAACATTTTGCCTGCTCTATCCTCAACTGACGAACCAAACATCTTGTCTAGCTGCTGATGTGCTTTTATCACTGCTGCCTCGGACATGTGAGACGCAATTTACTGCGGCTGCTCCGTACATGTGCTTATGACGTTCTCGGTAGACGCAAGTAGTGTCTTTTATTTGAACTAGGGTACATTATTGCCACTAAGACCAGGCCACTTAAAAAAAGGGAAATCTGGTCAATTTCCCTAACCTTACCTTTTTAAGATCGTCAAATGACATCGGCAATTTTATTTTCAAAATACATCTTTGAATGAAACGACGTCCTTTCAAGTCCTTACTGTGGACATTGAGGCGCTCACAAGTCACTGCGAATATGCCCGCCAACGTGAGAACTCTATCCCAGCATCGCTGGATGTAAACGTTCAGTTCCAGGGTTACTTGCTGGGCTGCTCGTTAGTATAACCAGAATTGTAGCTACTCGCACGTCACAAGCACAGCAAATGCCGTACCAACATATTTGCAAAAACACGCGTAGCTGCATTGTGCGAACTTATTGGTAAGCACAAGTCTCGAGCGTGCTGGATGGAGCAATTACAGCAAATTGAGACCGATCACCAGGCGTTTGTAGCTGCTATTCGGAAAGATGAAATATTGCGCTCAGCTTCACAAAAGTGTGCTAATGGAAAGACCCTACCAGTATCATCCTGGATGCTGGTATCCATAGGTATAGGTGGGCGCTTTAATACACTTCAACAGTTCTGTGGTATCCTCACCACTATGTTTCCGAACACAGCAACGATTGAATCGAACTTCTCTATTATCGGTTGGGAGCGGAATGGTCATCGGCAGTCACTCTCAGATGTCTCGTTGGAAGGAAACTTCACGCCAAGCAGCTCTATAGACTCTCAGTGGTCGCCAGCAATTCCCGAGGTCTACATTTCATAAGCTAAACAAGGGATGAGAGGAGCGGTTAAGAAAGGTAAGGTGAGGGAATCTGCTCAAAATAGTGAAACCAGTATAGCTGTATTGAAATGATTACATGATTGCTAGAAATGCAGAGGTAAGACCTTATTCATGCCACTACGAATATTATTCATGCCACTACGAATAAGGTCTTACCTCTGCATTTCTAGCAATCATGTAATCATTTCAATACAGCTATACTGATTTCACTATTTTGAGCAGATTCCCTCCTATTTTGTGAGGTCTCGGCCTTTTTCTTGAGTGTTGGCTGAGGCAATACCTTATTGCACATCATTTGAAGATTGATAACTAAACATATATAACTTCAGGTTGATTTTCGATTCCTAAAAGTCCATCTCACGCACACAGGGCTAGCACATGGGCACGCATTTTATTTAAATTTTCAACGCTAGCAAACGTTCGTGTATCTCTTTGTGGTTTCGTCATTTAGCTCGTAAATCTAGCGTTCTTAATCGCAGTCTTTCACTCCGTTCGTGCTGGCATATGGTTTTCAGCTCACAAACCACCATAGTTTGCAACCTATCCAGCATCTCTTCCAGGAAGCAGTGCTGTGTCATGCAATTGCAGCTGCTTCGTGTAACGCTGGCTTCAGTACGCTCATCAGTAATGTAGTCAAGCGCCCTGTCAGAATCGTATTCACTGTCTTCTTGGTTGTTTGGCAGTGCAGAGCTTCCCTTCGCGCCTTCATCTGTGCCCGACGGGTCTCTACGAATCAGACTGCTGTTGGGTCGGTAGGGCGCACACTGTGTTCTCTCAAGCGATGGGCATGCTGGAATACTTTTCTCGACCAGAGGTAGATCGCCTAGCTGACAGTCCAACCGATGCTGCTTGCTTGTGTCACCAGGGTATCGGCTGCGATAGGCGCGCTCATCAACACAGCATTTCACTGTACGTGCAAACATCTGCAGCGAAGTTAGCTTGGACGCGTCCACACGCTCGTACGCTCGGCATAGACTTGCAAACTTTCGCTTTAAACTGCCCATATCGCGACGTGGCTGGCCCTGGTTGCTCTGCGCGTTAAATCGATCCACAACGATTTCCCAGTCGGCATGTTGAATAGGTAGAACGCGACGAACTTTCATCACTAGACGTAGCTGTTCGACGGCACTATAATTCCGCGAGCCCTGTGTTTTAGGCATCTGCATCAAAACAGTTAGTACACTCACGATTCTTTCAGCTAATTCTGTTCCATGCACTAGGACCTACTATGTTCTGCGGTCTTCTTTCGGTAGTGCGCGTGATCAGTGCAAATTGAGGAATGACTCGAGTAGCTGGCTTGCCCGCGAGCAGGCGCGTTCGGGTATTCTGTGCACATCTCCATCACAGCTGACTCTACTGCCAGAATGTCCTATATTGCCACCAATGGGAACACTTAATTAGCTTGAGGCAACTTGACGTTGAAGGGCTCCTATGCACAGCAACTATTGAGTAGCAAAGTGATCGTATTCATGAAGTGGCCATAGCTTTTCTGACAGTAAAAACTAGACAAGCTGCTAAATGTAAAGTTGCCATGGCTGTTGCTTTGGATCAGGTTCAAATCAAGTTTGTCAGCCGAATCGTAGCTTGACATTGGACGTCTCGAAAGAGGCTGAGATTGGAGCAGGCTGTGATGTCGACGATGGTACCGGCTGGAGGCATGTTGGAGTCTCCAGAATCGACGTTTCATGCCGTTGCTGTAAATAGCAGCGCGTCAATGTCTCGTGCATTGGCCTCGTATGGGTCACGGAACGTCTACATGTGCAACGATGTGAGCTGCAAAGCTTATCACCAAATGAATCGCCAGACGTACCTTCAGCAGCTCATCAAGGGACTCAGGCGAGTCAGCATCGACGAAATGGAGTCGGGAAAACTTCAACTGTTGGTGTTGGTGGTCTGACACCCACACGAGCTTCATGCGAATGGTGATTCGGTCAAGCTGGGGTGGGCTGATCTTCAGAAGTTCTTGCAAGTCTGGTTAAGCATGCATATGTAGCATTAGACGACTTATTAGGAAGTCTGAAGAGTGAGGAACACTTTCCTTCCACGGAGGAGACGACCCTGTCTTCGTTAGCAGCGTGAGCTGCAATGAGTTGGCGCATGCGTTCGCAAGGAGTGAGTCGGGAATTCTTTTCGGCGATAGGTTCGTCGTTCGTCGTCAGAGAGGAAACGCTTTGCATTTCTTGTTGTTGCGCATTTGCTTGTGATTTGGCTTTTTGACGGTCCTTGGCTGCCATGATGCAAATTCAGTTGTGATGAAGTCAAATAAGCAGCATATTATATGTGCAAAGCCATTGGCTCTAGTCTTTTTCTGGAAGTAGGTGTGTCAGCCTTGCTTGACGTTCATATCATTTGCGTTGATACCAAAGCATCTTACGCTGTTTTACGATGACGTTAGGAGGTGGCATGCTAATCACAAAAACAATGTCCTCAGTTCATTGGGGCTAGACCAATAGCCAGAGCTATCCGAGGCGTATAGTGCCCACTTCTCTTTTGCGGTGGCGTAGCTGCTAAGCTGAAGTGCTATTCGAATTGTCTTCTTCTACTAGGGTCTAGCCCAACAGGTAGACCATTCCAGCTCTATAGCTTTGATTGCCCGAGCTGGTGTGGTGGCATGCAAATCAGATTGTCCCCATTTCATCGGGGCAAGACCAATAGTAAAACCTCCATATGAGAAGCTTCCACCGCCTAGCTCCCCACAAGCGGCAGCCCTTGTGTGGTATGCTGTGCTGGCGTGCTATTCGAATTGTCCTCTTCTACTAGGGCCTAACTCAATAGATAGACCACTCCAGCTCTATAGCTTTGATTGCCCGAGCTGGTGTGGTGACGTGCAAATCAGATTGTTCCCAATTCATCGGGGAAGAACAATAGTTAGAATCCGAATATGAGAACCTTCCATCGCCCAGCTCCGCACAATGCTGCAGACCTGGTGTGGGTGCTGGGCTGGCTTGCTATTCGAAGTGTCCTCTTTTGCTAGGGTGTAGCCCTTATATGGGGAGCTTGTATTGTGTCGAAATGGTTTCTTCAGATATATCATAACAAATATAGCACAATCAATGAGATATAGGGTCGTGTTCGAGACAAACGTTTTTTTACAAATTGAAGCTTTGCTGCGGAATCGAAAGCAGGTTCTCATTGTCAGCGAAGGCGAGAACATGATTTTGGTTTGCGTGTTCGCAAAAACTCGACGTCATTTCCGCTGAATCTTTTCCCTTGAAACAGAAACACATTGTATGTGAGCGTTGCTCCTGTTCCTGTCGTGTGGGTGTCTAACGCTCATCTAGCACGCACTGTTCACGCAGGGAACAGCAAAATAACTGTATATAATTACTTCTGCTTGCTTAAAGGTTTTTCTTAGAATACAAGCCGTCTCCTGTAGCCACCCGTGAAGGACGTATCGGGCGCATTGGGGCCACGGGGTCTGTACAGTGGCTCCGGTGTGAGCGCGAACTGCGCTAAGAAAAAGACGGAAAATCGATGCTGTTTGTCAATTTTGCAAAAGGGAAACCACTCGAATTAAGAACATATTGAATTAGAACATCAGATTTTAAAGTGTGTGTTGCAGTGGACAACAGGTGCAACCCTGTTTTTCAAAATGAAGGAGATAACGACGTTCCGCGGCTATAATGTTATTCCGAGCTTTCCGTGTTCGCGATACCGTATTTCGCCCAAAACGACATCATCCCCTTCAAAACGTCGTTATCTAGGCATCGCGAACACGACCTAACATATTTCGAGAGCATTATTGTAAAAATGTTATTCTAAAGATGAACTGGAAATGCTTTAGGTATTATGCTGCTCTCGCCGCTCAGTGTGTTCCAACGATGACGACTCGGGTATTCCCACTCATGACGAATATGCTTTCAGTTACAAATGTACTACGTCCTGCATAACCCGCCGCAACAGTCTACGATGAACTCGATGAATGCTCGCAAACGCTGGTCGAGACAGGATATGTTATCCTCTACAAGGTGGTTCCTGATGAATTTGTGAATAATCTCCGATCGGTCGCGCGCTACGACAATCTTTCCTGGAACAACGGCACTTGGGATGGCGAAGCGATCGACACTCAACGATCCCGCGCGCTACTGCCCGAAGAATTGGGTCGGGTTTGTCGATCAGTTTTCGCCGCCACTACATGACCTTCTTTCCTCATTCTACCGCGACAGAGTGGAGTATCTTGAAGACAATTGCTGGCGCTCGTGATCAGCCGGTTCGTCGAGATTTTCCACCACCACAAGCGGGTGACAACGCAGTGGACATGAGTGCGGTGCCCGGTGTGCTTCTGGTGGCAACTCAAGACGACACCGTCATCTCCGGATTTGGATGGAATCGACTTGTTGCACTCCGCTCCAACGCACAAACGATTCGCTTAGACAAGGGCGACATGATCATGTTTCGAGGAGATTTTATATACTCGCCTGCGGGCTACGAAACCAACAACGTCTGCGTCCACTGCTACCTGGATACGCCGTTTTACCTGAGAGAGCTCGAAGGAAACGAGCCCCAACTCGTGCCAGTCATCGATGACGTGTCGGCTGTTGATGACCTCTTCTGCTACGTCTACAAGTGCGGTTTGCAGCTTCGGGTACGGACTCACTACGCAAGCATCTAAACCGCTTCCACTCCTTCTTTTTCGCCAGGCCAAGGTCGTAACGAGTGTGAAGGTTCGCTCGGAGACGATGTGCAGCAACTGTACCTAAGGATGCTTATCGCGCTGCTTTAGTTTGCTTGCTTTTTATTTCATTTTACTCTTGTCATCATACTCTCGTGTTGTTTAGGCAACCCAAATGAGCTTTACTTTACAAACCACTACAACATCTTAAACGTTTTGTCGTTGTTATTATTCTTCTCCGTCGACTGGTGAAGCTACTCGCTTCAACTTGTGCTAGTACAACTAATCCCCCGCATCGCAGATCTCCATCGGCATTTTCTGGGGACTAGCAGCTGTACCAGGCTGAGTAGGGCCTCGCTTACAGTCGCGATACTAACATGTGAAGGCTACGACTTCATTGATCTAGGTGCTACACAATTTGCCGCGTTGTATCAAAAGCAACACGATCAATTATTTGCAATGAATGCGGGTGATGCATCCACCGGCAGACACACTGTTGCTTCATGGGCCAGCACAGACCTCGCTAGTAACTCCAGAGGGTCAGCAGAGGCCCGTAAGATTTTAGTCAATGAACGAGAAAGTGATAGTGCCACAGGATGCAGCACTGGCGGCTGTTTTGCTCTGTTGTGTTGCATGGCTCGATGTCTTTGTCCACACTGCATTGACACGAGCGGGTCACTGCGCTGTAGAACAACTACGATCGGGTATTATCGCCCAGGTTAAAGCCAACAGAAGTACAGAGTTTAATACCCCATCCTCAAGATTCCTACTGCACAACACATAGTTACAGATCGACCACGACAAATGCCATCGGCTTGCATTCATAGATAAGTAGATACCAGTATCTGCGCGTCTACATCCCTCGCCCGTGTAGATGACTAAATGCTCGATATTTTGCTGGCAAAAACATCTTCAAGCTGTACATGCAGAGCTCAATAATGATAAATATTAGTGATAAATACACATTGGAAGTCAACTCACAACCTGTTAACGACAGTGTGACTTGAAGGCATTTATCCCATCAACTTAATCAGTGTGCGCTCGCTAATTCGCAGCAGGCGTGCTTCCTCGTCGAGGGTTGCTTGTGCCGGCCGAGCCCATTTAATGATATCTGCGGTAAGTGGGCATAGTGTCCGAAAAGCATGCCTTGAGGTCACTCTTGATACAGTAGGTATGGTTGTTCTTTCTTATTCGCAATGCGGTTTTCTGATCGCCATTCCGTGACAACCATGTTGTCTAGCGTGTCGCCTTGCACTTTGTACACAGTAGAGGAGACCGCACAAACCATTGGAAATTGCTCAATCTTAACGACAAGAGACCGAGGCATTCCCGTTCTACTTGGCGCTAATTTAATTTCACTCTGCTTGTAAAGACGGGTATCCGTCTTTACAAGCAGAGTGATATCTGCGGTAAGTGGGCATAGTGTCCGAAAAGCATGCCTTGCGGTAAGTGGGCATAGTGTCCGAAAAGCATGCCTTGAGGTCACTCTTGATACGAGTAGGTATGGTTGTTCTTTCTTATTCGCAATGCGGTTTTCTGATCGCCATTCCGTGACAACCATGTTGTCTAGCGTGTCGCCTTGCACTTTGTACACAGTAGAGGAGACCGCACAAACCATTGAAATTGCTCAATCTTAACGACAAGAGACCGAGGCATTCCCGTTCTACTTGGCGCTAATTTAATTTCACTCTGCTTGTAAAGACGGATACCCGTCTTTAATTGACGTCGCGGCTGATCCCCGCGGAATCCGCACAATAAGCGCAGGTGGGGTTCGACTCGGAATTTGGAAGGTCACATCTAGGACGCTGTCGTGTACAACGTGGAATGTAGTATCTGGGTGGTAGATAATCGTTTCAAGAGTCCCCATCGTTCCATTGGCTACCATCTTTTCTGCTCGAACGTTTTGTGTGACCTGTACCGGCATGCCCACAATTAGGTCCAGATAGGGAGCCATTCTACCAAACTTATTATCCGGGAGCGTCGTGATCATCTTCACCTCCGAAACCCTAAGTTTTGTCAATTTGCCTTTGAAATCTGCTACGACACGAACTGGGTATTCTCCCTCTGGCATCACTTTTGCGGCCGTCGAGATGAAAAGGTTGTTTATCGCTAAACGAGTAGCATTATCCGGCGTTATGAACGAAGGTACGCACTTTCTCGAACCCCACTCTTGGAGCGTGTTAGACTTACTAGTGAGCCGTGAGTTAATTAGTTCGACAAATCTAGGTAACCAGATGCCTCTTCGAGCAAATTGACAACCGTGGCCCAGTTCCGGATCAGCACGAAATCTGACAGATTCATCAAACATGATAACATCATAAAAACTCCTCCACAACTCAAACCCAGCATAATCGTTAGCTGTCGGACGGCGGCTAACAACCGGGTCTTTGTAGAAAGGCTCTCCTCCAACTGGGGGTAACTGTAGAAAATCACCAACTAAAATTACGTGCACTCCTCCAAATGGTACGCCTGTCATTCGTTTTGCTGTGCGTAGCAACCTATCCAGTTGTGCGAGTTGGCTCTTTCGCATCATTGAAACTTCATCAATTACAAGGATATCGAGAAAAATTGCAGTAGACACCTTTCCCCTCATTCGTAACTGAACCAAGAGACTGGCTAGTGTCCTTCCGCCAATTAGTGTGGCAGCTTTCCCAGTCAACGCCGTCTTTACAAGACAGTCAGGACGTTGCCAACTTTCACAGAGTGACTGAACAGCATCAAGCACACGGCTCTTCCCTGTTCCACCCTCACCACCCAAGAACAGTCGTAGTTGATCTCGTTCAAGATATTCGTTAAGGTTGTTTTTGATGTATGACATATCCTCCACATTTCGCCATCGGTGCAGTAAAGCAATTCCAATCAATTTGAATGCACAATGCTGTTTTTTGTTGAGTGTGTAGTCTCGCGAAATCTCTGATATTGTGGCAAACGGCGTGTGCCGCTGAGAAACCGACTCGGATAGTACTGGCGGTGAGCTCCACGACATCGCTTCTTCGTGTAATGCATCATTCAAAAGCTCAATAATCTTCGTATTGCATTTTCGATCTCCTATAGAAGGGACCACGGGCAACTTACAGTCAGTCTCTGTATCCTTCACCCACTTCCTCATGTGGCTGATTATTGGAAAGCATTCCGGCTTTGCCGCCGTGTGCTGCAAGACAACAGTACTTTTGCGCTCTCTTCAAGCATGTTACAAGCCTCAAATATATCTAGGAGACGTCTCGTACGACTGTCCGGTATAGCAGACGTGGGGCATGTGGCTGGATGAACAGACGAACTATCTGGTACGGTATCATTATCCAAAACCTGATCCTGCCACGGATCTATAAACGCGGTGGCTTCTTCAGGATCGGAAACGTCGTCGGCATCGTCAAAGTCCTCACCGCCGAAAAGAGAATCACACTCACTACTACTATCATCTACTTCATTTTCAGTTGGAGCTCTAGAAGACATAGCAGCAGTCATCTGCTCTGCTTGTGCCTTTGCTCGATCTGCCCCACAGTAATAGTCATCGATATGGTTCATTATCATTTTCACGAAATCGCTGCGTGTCGGCTCCCAAGCTTTGTAGGACTGTAGCCACAGATCACCGGAACTCGACGCCGTACCGACTAAATCCACGAGCGATCGAAAGGGCTTGAAGAGCACAAGTGATAAGATAGTACGTTTGTAGTGAATATCATCGGGTGAGTTGTCATCAATGTACGGCACGCGAAAGCCTTGGATTACTGGCACAACTTCCTTGTAGCGCTGGCCAAGCTGTGGGTTTGGTGCAATGGGTGCGCTCGTTGGAACGCCAGCGGGGCAGTAAGTGAGAAATGATCTTTCTTCCGGAAATACTTCATTGTAAATTCGTAGATGTTCATTCCTATTAGCTTGTCTGGCCGATAGATGTAATCATCCAAGAACGAGACTGCCAGATATTGAGAGGATCCAGATTCACCACTATCATTAATGAGACGACAAGAATGCTCTTCTGTAGAAGTTAGTTGATGGATAATATCGCGAAGAGGTACAAACGAACCCACTGAACTTTCGTAGCAGCACGAGCCACGGTAGAGGTAGAGCGCAGCTAATGGACCTGCAATCTCTTGCCGATTGGTCATAGTATAAACCATAGAGGCCACCCTCTTTCTAGCCGTAGCAATATCATCAGAGGAACTAGACACCTCGATGCATGCTGCGACGCGTTCACGTTCTTGCCGGCGTCGAAAAGCCGCCAACGCTATCACCACCACCGAATCAAGCTGTTTTTGCTGCTTCGTTACGTATTTGGTGCAGTAGTGAATGCGGTCAGCGGCATCTTTCCCACCCAACAGAAACTGAATGTCGTGGTTGCATTTAAACGCTGCCATTATTTCGTAGTTGAAACCATTGATGAATTCATGAGCCACATTTCGCTTCAGCTTTATAACTGTGAGTTGAAACTTCGTCTGCGGTTTTCTTTCCCGGGGAAAGAGATATCTGCAACACGAATCGTTTACAGTTGATCTTGATATTTTGAAGCAGCTACTTGTATGGCACCACCAATGTTGATTCAGTGTTATCACTAAAACCGAAACCATGTAATCCATCCATTTCCGGGTCATCCTGTTGTCCGCCAATGTTGGCGGCGACATTTCAATAATTCGCGCTAAATCATCATTTTGAAACGGATCGTCATCACTCTTACAGGCGGACATCTGTGGAATGTTAGTATCTAATAGTAGCTGCCTGTCGGGAGTAGCAGCAAGGCCCCATTTCTCCATAAGATCACTGCATTCACTTCTTAGGGACATTTGCATCTTCTCACGCTCGTTCACAATATCAATAGCCTGGTTCAGCGTATTGCGGCAGACCGATTCTTGGTTTGCCACTTCAGCGATCTCACTTGCCGTGACGTCGCGTTCCCACGGAGGCCAATACAACGGTCTACTTTGCAATAACACATTTCGCAAGACATGCTGAGAGCTAAATTTTGTCAGACACATGCCGTATTGAACTAACGCTGGTTCTGCAACTGTGTTATGTGCTCGAGCACTATATATTCCCCGTCGTACGTTTTGCCGAGCGCGCGGTGGGATGTCCAAACCGACAAGGTGTAAATAAGAGGCTCCACAGTTTATACATGAATGTTCTTCCACCGGAAGAGGAATTTCATTTGACACGATGCTATTCACATACGATTCGACGGATGATCGATAAGCATCCCGGTCAGTTCCATTAGGTTTTGCTCCAGATCGAGCGTACTAGACGGAGCATTCTTCAGCCAAATCAAAAATGAATATGGAGCGTTCCCCTGCCTTGCGTCTCAACCATGCCAAAGTAAGCCTCCACCTCCCCAACCAGCCCTCTAAATGGCATTTGCTTGTTTGTTGTTGGATCCATTCCCAACACATGCTTGATAAATGCATCTACATTGCGCATGAACAAGCGCGCCGACGCACAGTCGTTACCCAAACTAGCCTCACGTAGTTAGCTTTGGTAGCCGTACGGGCTTCAAGTAAATCAAAAGAGAATCCACTGAGGTCTTCCCAGCATAGGTTCATAACGAGCGAATTGTCTGTGTTTGGAGTCAGCGTCATGAATAGTGCTGACTGGCCAAAACGGGTTTGATAAGCGAATGCCTTTTGTCTGCACTTGGCACGCTCTGCGTTGCTACCCCATACAGCTGCTGAAGCAATCTCAACCGTCTTCAAAAATTTGTGAGCGACGGATCCAGGGTCTGTGCTGTGCAGTCGCTTCCCCTGTCGGCGTTGCTCATTCTCTAACAGGGCTCTCCCTAACTCGTCAGCACCGATCGATTCATAACCACTATAAACCGCTGGGAATCGCTGGCAACGAAAAGCATTTTGAGTGTACATGTTTTTCATCGAAATGCGATCGAATGCAATCAGTGTGAACAGTTCATCCTCCGCAAATTGACGCCCTGATAGCATTGTATAGTGTTTCGCGCATTCTTTTAAGGAAACAGGAACCCGTCTCGTTTCTCCGGGGTGCCGTACGGAAACAGGTGCGGGGACAATTTTGCCAACAAGTCTCCTGAAACGTCCGTCGACAACATATTTGAGCGCTTTATTAGAAATTCACGTTCATTCGTCTGATTTTGGTCACCTCCAGAGACTAGTCCATGTTCTTGCGAAAGCAAGACACGGAAAGCATCGGACAGACCGATTCTCCGTTCAACAACACTGAGTTCATCAACCTCAGAGTCCACGCGCCAGGCGTCTGACTGACCACGGATATTCTCTTGCTCCTCACTAACCCCGTTATCCACATCACCACCTTCGTCCTCGATGCGATCAATTAAAAGTTTTTCAATACGCTCAGCTTCGATAAGTGTGTTCAAAGCGTCGTCCTTTTGCGTCACCGATGTATATAGGGAATTATGAAGTCTGTAAAAATTCAACACGTCTCGAACCTTTTGACCTCGAATCTCATGCATCTTCTTTACCTTCTCAGTTTGAGCATCGGTAAAGTCACCAACCATTGCTACTCGAAATGCAGCCAGCTCAGAAGTCGACCGCGGCAACAGCAACACTGGTGGCGCAGGAGTACAATCAAAGGTAATACAGTGCGAACGAATGCACCGATGCCGCCCACCTCGCATCACACGAGTGGTGGCAGCAATACTCACGAGTTGCGTCATTATACGCTCTGGCAATGTCAATCCTCGCAACGCATCAGGAAGACTGCCAATATAGAATCCGTTTGCGATTGCAAGTCTTGGGAGAGATTTACGTTCAATAGATCCATTACATTCGTTGCAGACAGTGAATCAGGCGGTCAAATGACCGCCACCATCAGTGTAGCAGTGAAAACCTCTCGGGGAGACCATGACACTTACCAGAAAGGTCACGCACGCTGGTGCTGAGTATGCGTCACGTAGTTTTCTGGGAAGCTTTGCATCCCCTTCACCAAGGCTGCGTCGCATTTTCTTCATGCATTGCCAGTCAGATGCCTCGAAACGTTTCGATTCACAACGAAGTACCAATCGATCACATACAGAGCACACACATTCGTCTAGCCCTTGAGGACCCAGTGCCCCTTGCAACCTGCGTAACACTTCAGCACGATCGGCGTCACTTATAGGCTCCATATGGCTTCTAGAAGATGAAGTAGTAGTTGATTTTTCTCGCTGATGAAATTCACGCTGGTAAACACGATTTCGTTCTCGAAGGAAATCACATTTTGGATTGTCATTCATATCAGCTATCGCTCTGATGTCGTCACTAATCCTGACAAAGCATGATTCCATTTCACGACAGCCAGCGCGATCTTAGCAATAGCACGAATGTCAAGTTCCTGGTGACCACTTAGAATCGGATGATCACCATCATGGGTACCACTGCATCCTGCCCTGTCACCAACCACACAAGGCGTATTCTCCGCCTCGTATGCGGTGTCGAGATGCAGAAGTAGGTCGTCGTCATCAGCTGCGTCGCCGTCTTGGTTCTCATCCGCAAAATCGTTAACAACCAGACCGCGCTGGCTTTCCCACCTGAGTTTTGCGTTGACAGTGCAGAGGCAGCAAGAGCTCTCATATCCAGTCGTCAATGTCAGTGCATTGACTGACATTGCTAGCATCCTGTCGCGCCTCGCTAACTTGAGCACATTGACTTCCATGCACCCCTTCGGTGCTATCCAAATAGCCAGCATTCTCCACCTTGTGTGCAATATCGAGATGACGGAGAAGGTTGACCTCGTTAAATTCATCCGGGAGGTTCCGTTTGGCGCGCTTCGAAGCCACCACCGCAACATCAACACAGCTCATTGAAGCACCGCGGACGTCACAGCGCGCACGAGTAGGGTCGCAATCCATAGCACAACGAATCCTTTTCACGCCCTTGTATTGAAAGTCACCACGTTTATCATCGACACGTCCATAACATTCGTCGCCGCAATTCATTTCATTATCAGCTAGGGCAACATCACCGCCACATTCACCACAATCACCACCGCCACGAAACTCCATTCCACCACCGGCAACGCCGCATCCACAATCACCACCGCCACTATAGCCACGGGCAACACCACTTTCACCACCACCGCCTTCGAAATTCATGCCAGCACCAGCAACACCACTTCGACAACTGCCATCGCCACATTCCACGCCACCTCCATCACCAATGACGCCACTTTCGACGGCATCGCTGCCGCGATTGAGCATTCTGTCCTCAATCCGACAAAAACTCAAATGAGGGCCAAGGACGGCCGAGCTTTTTCTGCCACGATACCTAGTGTCCCAAAACGCTAGGTTAGGTCCACATATCTTCTGCACTGCATGCAATGAGGCCTTACCTTCCTAGACCTGTCCTAATTCTGGAGGGATCGACCACTTCGAAGCTGCGATACCTGTTGCCAAACAAATATAGTGTCCCAGAAGTCTAGGTCAGGACCATTACGCAGCCTAGTCACTGCGGGTGCAGGCTGCTCTCCTGCACCCGCAACGATCTGCTCTACTGGGTTGATTTGGCACTCCTTCGAGTAACACTGATGTGTTAGCGATCGGTAACACTGGCGGTGCTGTGCCACTCTTCTCGGCGTTTTTATTTTATATTCCCATTCAAGCCAGTCTAGAAGATGACCGCAAAGCGCGCGGCCTCCTCGTCGCTGAACTACCGCGATGCCATGACGCCCCCATTGAAGAAGCCCCGACACTCATCGCAGGAGTCTTCGTCTGAGGTAAGGAACCGTTCCTCGCAGCACAGAAGGGTGTGCACTTTGCCAAGCTTACAAAGCGAACTCGCGCGTCACAGGGAGATCTGGAGGCTCCGTCAAAGCTGCAAGAGCTGTCGTCCATGTCACAAAATGGGCTGGAGGCTAAGAATGAACTGAGGGAGTGTGGGTTTGAGCTTATGGGGCACGTAAAGCCATCTCCTGCATCCCAAGGGGGTCTACCACCTGCCTCAGCGCTTGTGGAGCCAACTCACGTCTCTTTTGAGCGGAAAGAGCGTGCGTGCGAGACAAAACTCGCCAGCGAAGATATGAGGAGTCCTTCGACTCCCGAACAAAGAGCAATTCCAATTAAGATCGCAACGCAGGAGCCATCAGAAAAGAAGAAACCAGCTGAAGAACCACCATCAGGCCACTTGCTGTCACTTGTAAAGAAGCTGTTGCTGTCACGTATCCGTGATTTACAAGCCCAGCAAGAACACATGAGAATTGAGTACTATCATCTCTCTCAGCTCCTTGACTTGCATCGGCAGCGCATGTCGGATGTGCGCGACGACATCAGCGACGCTATCGCCTGTGTATCGCGCGTTTTAAACGGTGATGTAGTTGCTCTCGACGCAAACTTCAACGGGTACGCTAATCAACTGTGCTCTGAGCTCGAAAGATCGTAGATGCTGCAGGATAAACTTACGCTATGCAACGACCTACATATACATCAAAAACTTACAAATTCTCCAACTGAGCTTCCTCCTTACGTCGATAAATATAATCGTCGATCTCGCGTTCTGTAGCTAGCAAGTCTTGAGCACTTGTTTCAGCTTGCTCTTCGATCGTAACATGCGGTGAGGCCAACATGTGCCATAGCAACCGCAGCCGAAATGTAGTCGCTACGTATTCGGGAATAAGTCCCCGGAACCCCTAAAATCTTCATCCTCTTTCTTGTCTGCGAGAAAGCACCATGCCATTGCGATGATGAATATACCACAGTTGTTTCCATCGTTCTGTATCGGGGCTCGGAGCAATTCTGGTTTCCAGTCACGGTGTTGTGCAGATGCTCTGTCTTCCCAATCGCGAATCGCAGGGAAAATTACGTCGTTGCATCTGACTTTAGTCTCGTCGAAGTACATGATCTGCATCAGAGGCTCATAGACAATTGCTACACCAACCTTCAGGTCGACCACGACCAGAGTCCAGTGAAGGTTCCGCACGTTACAAGGCGCAATGACAAATCTCCACTCCCTGTTGCTCGGAATATTCCAGTCCATTGCTAGTGTGCAGAGCGGATCAATGAAGTACGTTTGACCTTGCAAATTGCAAAACTTTCTCAATGCTGCGCAAATTATTGTGTCTGTCAACCACCGATTTGGCCGTAGATCGCAGAGAATTTCAGCAACCTTGACCATCATAGATCCTGCTGAAGCCTTAGATAGCAGAACATCAAGTTGAATTCTCGATATTGCTGTCGGTGAGGCCCTTTCTAAGGTGTTTTTCACGTCGGTCGCCATCTGCTGATCTGTTCGGGCATCCACAGATAGCGCGCAAAATTGACAAGCTTGTTCATCCCAGTTGATAGCGAGAAGTTGCTTGATTTCTTGCTTCTGGCAGAACGACTTATGCAGCTTCGTGAAAGTCATCATATCTTTTATAAGATTCCTGGAACATGACAACAAAGCTTAGATGAATGACCGACAACCCAATCATGTAATCAAGTTGACTTACTCGGTGTAATATTCACCTCCAACAAGGACTGCGACGTCAGCAGCCGGCCGAGCCGAATCCGCGAAAAGCCGACGCCTTTTATTTTGCAGGACCTCGACACACTTGTCAACGAGTTGCTCATGGAACACCACCGATACTTGTGTGACAGGGGGCGTGAGGGTGTCCACCACTGCCACAACACGCTTTGATTTGCCTTTGATTGGACGCAAAACAACTGGATAATACTCAAGCAGCTCTGCAAGTTTTTTTCATTTACCGCTTGCGAAATCCAGGCAACGCATCGATGAAGGGGAACACCTTCATGCCATTCTTCGAGCAAAAGTTCCTCAATTTGCACTCTTGGAGCTTTCAGTTTCTTGGTGCTACCCCGGCGACGTAGTGAGTGACGCGTTCGCTTCGAGGGTAAGATCATCTCTTTTAATCCTGCCTGATGCGAGGACACATTGATCGGATTCTTGGTCACCTTGGTTTGTCCTCCGTTGCTGGTTTTGGTCAAAGTAGTTTTATGATCGGGAACAGCCTCAACTGTCTTATTGGGTGTTGCATTGCGGTGTACTTGGTCGCTTCCAGGCTGCACATCTTGCAGGGCGGGTTTTGCGTCAAGTGCACTGATGCCAAGCTCCTCATCTTCGAGAATGACATCCGCGTCAAGTTCACTAATGTCAAACTGCTCATTTGGGAATGGAGATCTGCGTCAAGAGGATTGTCGTGGAGAGGAGGAACTGCGGTTTGTGCGCTGCCGTTCTTGCTAATAGCAGCAACAAAATCCCCACAAAGGTTTTCAAACGCAACCGCATTTTGAAAAAACTCAACGGATGGCAGATTGACTAAAGCATCTATCGCCGACTGCAGAATTCCAACGACGATGTTGTACTTTTCGACATCCGATCTCACCGCGAGTTCCGATTGCGAGGGTTGGTGCTTTTTCAGTCGGATAAATTTCACAGCTTGTTTGGGTTGGCCTGTGCGACTGCTACTAGCTTGTACATGAGCTGTATTTTTGGCCAGAGTTGCAATGCGATAGGGAACGCGACTCAGTACCTCAAGACATTGCATACCGTCTTGAAGCACATTAACCAATTGCTCTGCTGCGACCAGATTCCAGCGAGAATTGATAATGTCCACGGAAATGCTACTCTCCTGTTTGACTTCGAGAATGGCGTACAGAATGTGCCGACAGGGAAGCCGCGTTGACAAGTAAAATAGACAGCTGCAGGAGCCCGAAAACTGAATCACATGAGATTTATTCGGCGCTCCCGATATGTGGACCTCATGTTCAGTTCGTCGTGACACTCCATAGCGATCTTTCCACGACTTATAGGCTTGATATTCCTTTGCTATAAGACTGTAGACAAACGGACTCACGGCGTTGAGCAAGCTGCGAATTTCTGGAGGCGCTGTTTCATCAAAACCCGTGCTGCAATTGCGCAGGGAGAGCTCGGATCGCAGCTCGCGCAGTCTACCAGCCCAATACGAAAACATTCCGCTAATGCACTTGTCAAGAGGGCTTGCGGCACTGACTTGAGCCTTGATCTGCTTCCACGTGGCTTCTAAGCGATTGCTAGTCGAATTGCCGCCAGTAAAAACCGTCCACGAGCATGTTGTGCCCACATATGCACACAATTCATCCAGTTGAGTGTCAAATACGTCGTAAAATCCGGGAAACAACACTACTTCGAGCTTTTAATGTCTTCCAGGTTGCATCAAATAGCACCTTAGTCTTTGCCGATATTAGGCGGCGCCACAAAATCTCAAGCTCGTCTCGCCGAGTGGGACTGATACCAAACTCTTCTTCCGCTAGTTTTTTCTGGACAGCAAGAATCACATGAAATTGGCAGAGCAATACCTATCATTGCACACACATACAAAGCACACCGACTAAGTGACAGGAATCCCCAAAAGCACCACAACCACGCGTATTACCACTGCGCTAGGAAACACTTCGTTAAGGACACGCCACTCATTGAAGTCCTTGTCAATGACGAATGTTTCAGTGATGATATCCCCGATACTATCGCGAAAAAACTCGAAGGATGCCACCAGGGTCGGCTTAAGCTCGTTTATGACGAGCATGTCACAAACCGAAACTCCCTTTCCGGTAGCGGTTGTACACATGAAAGAACCTTCAAACACAACACGGATAAATGAGTGCTCAAGCGTTATAAGCAATGCAAGAGAACCACATACCGAGATGGAAGCCAGCAATGTTGGTGTTATGAGTCCAATCCACGATGAGTGATTCACCCCAGTGGGCGTAAAGTTGTTTCTGCACAGAACTGATAAAAACAATCACGCACACAACATCATTTTCGTCTCGCGCAACCATGCACGAGTTGCCGGGGATTGTGATAAACTCGTTTGTCAATGTCCTGACACGCTCAGCGACAGTCGGACCTCCATATCGCCACGCAAGAAGGTTACGCACGTGCTGTGGGGTAACGTTCAAGCCTGAGTATCAAAACAAAAAGTCAATTCCAGAAACTATAATATGGATAGGACAAGACACACGTTCGCACCTGTTGTGTTGGCTAA
Source organism: Phytophthora constricta (assembly GCA_011947335.1). NCBI lineage: Eukaryota > Oomycota > Peronosporomycetes > Peronosporales > Peronosporaceae > Phytophthora > Phytophthora constricta. The sequence continues at coordinate 25,432 of JAAVTI010000760.1, forward strand.
GAATGCAGCAACATTTCTTGTTGGGGCCTGCGCTTTGGTGAGAATCTCGACACTGTCAGTTAGCTCACTTGATCGCAGCGTCTTCCCCAAGCGAATCGTGTCATGAATCTCTTCCGATACAAGATGGTTGTGCACATGAATCTACAAAAGGGTAAATATCATTAATATCACTGAAAGCAAAATAGCGACAGATTATAAGCACAGGTACCTCGTTGATGACGGCAATCAACCACGTCTTGCCGGGCTTTACAAGTTTGACTGTCAGCTTCGCCTCACAGCCTGTATACCGGAAGGTTTGCTGCGTGCGATGTCCCTGACTGCGAGAACCGTCATAGCACGCATGGGTGCAATAGAGCACACACTTTACTCGGTTTAGTGCAGTTGGCACAATAGCCGGCACAGGCGCGTTGGCACCATTCTGAAAGCTGCAAATACACGATAAAGAAAACTCATTAAGGGTTAATATAAAACCAACACAGATAATAATTTATGGACTTACTTGCGATTGTTAATTTCCGTTGACACCGAGTTCCGAATTCGATAATTCAGATTGTTCTCCTCGGTGTACAGCGCCCAACAACGAAAAAAATCTTCCCATGATGTAAACACTCGACCATTGTAAAACGCAGGAACCGTAAAACTCCGCCATTTACGCGAAGCTAGCATTTCCTGCCTTTTGGCTGCATGCTTTCCGCGCATAAATCGAGGTCGGCGCACTGCCACTGCATAACATATTGTTAAAATTGTAAAAATTGTAAAATATCAAAAACAAAATAGCAAAACCAAAAGAGCCAAACCGTCTGGATTTTCATCGCCCTCCATTCTCGCGCACTTGCGATGCGATTGTGCTATGGACAGCTTTTTCGAAAGTGAGGCGCTCCTGCCGATTGTGGAATCCGCAGGAGCGCGTGGGTGATGGACTTACTTTCTTAACCCATAGCCACATTTAGACAGTTTCAAATTTTAAAACGGATACAACTCTCAGTCGGTTCCAAAGTTTTTATAAAGAAGTTTACAAAATGACTTTGTCAAGTTTTTGATAGACCTCACTGTCAGTACGAATATTTAGCGTGACGTAATTTTATCACGTGCACAACAATTTCCTGCAAAATCTACCACAAAGCCATTTTCTTAAAACAACTACAATCATTAGACAAGGCGGACCTTCTGTCCGCCCCAGCCAAGCAAAGGTGTACAATGGGGCAAGTCTACTGCGCCCGTCGCCGCTCCGCTCGGCCTCGGTTGCAAGAAAAAAATATCCGGTTGCAGCGCTCGCTGCGCTCGCTCGCGGGTATCATACCCGCCTAATCGCGGGCGTTGGAAAAAGGTGAGCTCACGGAGTGAGTCTCGCGCTCGCTCCGCTTGCCCTCGCCTTTTTTAGTTTGAGGGGCATTCAAGTGGTCCAGTGAGTCAGTACACGAAGTTGCCAAGTTGTCAGGAGTTTTAGTCTTTCACAAAACAACACGTCCACAGTAAAATCTTATTCAAAAACAAAAAGCAGTGAAACTAAACATTAAATTAACACTTCGACAGTTTTGAAGACCAGATTTAGATTTATCAGACATTTTTCTACAAAAACCTAAACATTTGAAATCTTTTTGTTTTCTTTTCTTAGGCAGCCACACAACTCGATGGGTTCATGTCGGTAATTTACCACTATAGTTCGATGTTTTTGGAGTGGTGCTGATTGGTAACACTGGCCGATGTTAGAATAACGACTCCCGGTTGATTTGTGTGCAGCTTGTGTGTGGCCAAAGCCCCAACCTGGTGAGTGAGAGAAAACCGGTTCCCCGCCCTCCAGAAAAACCGGTACGCTCTCGTGTATAATCTACCATTCAAGTTTTTGTAAAGCATACAGTAGAGAAGCCTAGCGTCTCTTTTAGCCACACCATCTTGATGTTTGGTACACAATTCCCCAAAATACCGGTAATCTTACGCCAAACAGGTAGTAACGACAGTTCTAAACGAACTGCGAATTCCCTTGCTGCGCTGTGGAATACACTTTTAAGAGGGTATTCCAATTGAGAGGTGTTCCAGTTTAATGGTACACTACATATGCTTTGCAAAAGCTAAACATATATCTCTCAGCACTGAAGATTCTTCAACTTCTTATTTGATCGCCAAACATAATATGTAAGAACTTCGACTGCAATAAATGTGATAAACACGCTAAGCTAGTGTTTATCATCGTTTGTTCTTCCTAATGAAACGAGCCAAAATGCGGGAAGTGGGGGTGTCACACAAACAAAGGTATTGGATCGTTGTAGTCTTTGCTTTTAGGAATCCTCCTCCTTGTTTATCTGCGTATGTTTCTCTCTACAAGGCGGTAACCATGCCGTTATCAATGATATTGCGCAAGTCCACCGCGTGTAGGTAAAACTGCATCTTTGACGAACAGTATAACCCGCGATTTGTAAAAATAATGTTCTATAGCGGCATGCATTGCGTTGCTAACGAGCGGAGCATCACAAATGAATAGCCGAAGTCGGACACATAAAACAGATACTTTGGGGGCTACCATTGGTGACTACGCAGGACGTTTTATCAACTCTTTATGCTTCAATCAAATCTGCACTTACCAAGACGAGAGCTCAGCATCGCGATACAGTGGTGAAGAAAATCGGCTCTCGATTTTACCTCTCAGAATTGGCTGCGTCGTGGTCCACAGTATTCAATGGACGCCACAAGGTGAAATCAACGATGACTCTGCTACCAAAAACAGAGGGAAGCTTACAGTTATCTACTGTCGGTTCATTGATGACTACATTTCTCGCATCTCACTGGCATCTCACTGGCACGGAACTTGCTGGAACTTGATGAACTCTTCGAACTACCCATTGAGTTAAGCAAACTCACGAGAAAAATCCACATAACCATGAACAGTTCATTTTGTCGCACAGCATTGAGCAGCTAAGAGATACAAATAGACCACCATTTGGACAGTCCACATCTCTTGAGATACAGAAGTCTAGCAAATCGAGTTGATACCGCTGAAGTAAATGAAGATTGCATCGCTAGCAAGGTCAGCCTGATAGTTTTTTTGCATATGTTAAAAACAGCATTGAGCACTTTTGCTCCGCCTAGATCTCCAGCAGGGTATTTTGTGGATATTTCAGAGATCCAGGATATTTGTTCATCGTTGCTGGCAGATTCATCAACGCAACGCACATATTTCTCGAAGTCGTCTTCAGAAGACCACCTTCCCTATAGAAACGAAACAAAATCATGATACACCAGTTCACTCTGAAATTGGCAGCGTAGCGAATTTGTTCTTTACGTCATGTTTTAGATATTGATGGGTAAGTAAGTCGTCTCTATCTCCGAGAAAAGCTTGAATAGTACCACAAAATAAAACCAATTCGTCACACGGCATAGTGGTGCTTTGACCAGCTACGAGGAATACAAATATTTTTGGTGGTCATCTTGAGTTTCCTGACAGTGAATATACTGAATGTAATTCGGGAAAACGGATAAGCATCATAAACACTCGCGCAGCACAGACGCAGTATTTTGCTGTTCGTCTAACTACTTGAGATCGCCAAGCTCTTCGAAGATCACCGGATTTTGTATAACAACAGTAGTCGCCATCGTAATGAGCCCACAAACACATTACCCATGGGATCGACATCGCCACAATGAGCCCACAAATGTATTATAATGGGATCTCGCCACACTTGGACACTGAAAAAAGCAATGCTCAACCGTTTCAATGGCAACCCATGGCGGACAACCATAGTGTGGGATTTAACGATCTCAAAAACTATGCTGTGGCATTAGTATCCACGCTCCAATGCTGATCTACCTTCGTTGACCAGAAGAGCTTGACTATGTACTCGATTTGAGCCATCAAGAATGTTTCCACTATGGCCGGATGTCCTACATAAAATATGATGGCACACAGCCTGGAAAACGAACGGAAGTACAGCCCGGAGAGGTGCTAAAGACCTTGCTGTCTTCGGACAGTCATCAAACTGAGTGTATGCATTGAAAACACGGAAAAGTCGGGTTAAAGCAAAAACAAATACTCACCTTGACGTTTCTTGCCTCTCGCACATGTGCAAACCCTAGATTAACTCCACCAACACGATAACCTAAAACAAAATACCTGTATTTTGCTGGGTTGGCACAGTTTTTCTCAGCCGATGGACAATTAATGACTAGCACTAAGCAAAGCAATTAGCACAAAATTATTGTTAGTACTCGTGGTAGGAGGTCTTGCCAGGAAGACGGGTCTGCTCGTCAACGTAAGTGCTTGATACAAAGCTTTCTAACATTTCTACCGTAGTCTTTCATTGCTCTCGGCTACTGATAACACCACTTATCCCTGCAACGATGTTATCTCACCAAAATAAACTGGCAGAACATAGCACGATAGTACTCACCAGCGATCAGATTCTGCACTAGTATGCAGCTGCAACTCCATTTTGGGCCCGCTCCGTGCAGCAGTACGGAAAGTACTGCAGTAGGTATTTATCGCACATCATCACACAACGGTGTACGCGGCATCACAATAGCCGACCAGCAACACAACAGGTGGGGTTCGCTGTAAGAGTTGATGCCAAATTATCTCCAGGTAAAGCTGCTGTAAGAAGAGTCTCTCGGTGACATGGTCTTGCTTGATCTGCCTTGGTATTGAAGTCTATGATAGTATCTTGCTAAATAAACAACAAAGGATAATAGTTCTGAATAGCCCAAGGATAAGTAAGTTTCATACCAGTGTGCTCGCGACCCTCACCGTAGCAATTGGTTGGTTGAACAATTGAAGGTGCGATTTGGCCAAATTTCAACGAACTGCGATCTACTTTAATGGTTGTGCCGCAAAAGCTTCTCTTGGAACGACAACATATCCTGCCTGCATTTCCAGCAGCGGCGTCCAGTCCAGCTTCATATAAATCGCAGCGCGATCTCCACTTGTCAACTCAGATAGTTTGGCTTCTGAAATCCGTGAAGTCGAATTTGGTGATATGTACATCGCTTCGGAAACGTTTCCGCTCACGACCATGAAGAGATCACTTGGATCTATTCTACTTGATTGATTGTGAGACCTTGCTTCATTTTCAAGCACTAGTGACAAGCTCACACGCCGCACCATTACGCTTTTGATGTCGGCATCTGCGTGGAAGGTAGCAGCTTGTGGGTCTTCTCCAAGTGGAGCAGCAATTTCATCAGCAGTGAATATGTCAGGAGATGGCTCAGCCACTGCAAATAAATCGATGTCCACTGAATGCATATCTGCCGAGATCTGCGCTACGTAGTCGCCGACGGCCCACCCACCTGCCACGACGATCATTGACGACAAGCCGCTTGGAAGTACGCGAAATACGCGCAGTCGGCCGTCCAGCACAAGCTTCATACCTGGTACCGACATAGCGCCTGCAAACGGCAATACTGATCGCACCGAAATACTCGACACATCGCCTACGAGATCCAGGTCTATACAGCCGATTTCGAGCAGAAGCTGAGCTAAACTGACGAAGTTTGGATCAACTATTGAGCTGTGCGCTGTCCTAGATGCAATATCCAACACGTCCAGGGACCCAGGTGCCAGCAACCAACGATGCCTCCATCCTGACAAGAAGGTATCCATTTCACCCTTTGAGGCCGTAAAATGCCGCGAAGAATCGTGCTGTTGCTGTTGCTGTTGCTGATCGATCGCGCAATATGGCATCGAAGATAAAATCATGGCCTCCCGTGACTGTGCTGCAAACACGCGGAAGATGCTGCTCAGTTCGTCCAACAATAAGCTCGGAGTCTGGCCTTCATCGAACAACAGGGCCGAGATTTCTGGGCGAAACATTCGGACACGCGGTTGGCCGTAAACGAGGGACAGCACATCATCGACCATTGCGACCAGTGAGCTGTACGCACGTCTTTGGTGCTCTTCGTGTCCTCTTTGGTATTGTTTTCGTGTTTGTGCACCACGACTCGACACATCCAAATCCAGCCCTCGCAACAGAACGTTCAGCTCTTCGTATACATCATCCACTAAGCATACGAATCGAGTCTTGAGCTGTTTCTTACTTATTGTGCAACCATTTTCTCCCGCAAGTGCTTCTCGAAATAATTGTTTGATGGAACAAGATACCAGTGCACGAGCGAATAGCCACACAATCGCTCGAACGGTTAACTTTTTTCATCTTGAGATGCCGTTGCACTCCCTGGCACTCTCGCACTCCACGATGAACTCGGAATTGACTGATCCACCGCTTCTGCTGACATGCTTTGGAAAAGACCATTCAGGAACGACACCATCACAGTATCGATTTCCACACTTGCACCGGGGGCAGCTCTGAATACATCAGCAGCACGCAACCAGTGCGCTTGCACGTGATCGTCTACGGTATCAGCCTCGAATCCGAGATCGCTCCACGATAGGCTTTGTAGAAATTGCCACAACACCAGTAGATGCATCCCCTTTTCACGGAAATTATACTTACGCGAGTCGATCTCCCGCTGCCACCAGCTCGAGACATCGTCATTGCCAGTGGTCTTCCGCCCTGTGTTCCAAGCATTACACGTTTTTCGTTGGTTCCACGACGGTGTATTTTCTAGCACTGTCCTCGCTTCTATTGTGGTGGTGTTCTTGTGCTTGTGCAGACAATAACTCGTATGTAGAATGCCGAGTTTTCGCTTCCGGTAATCGTTGCTGGGATTGCTGGCGCTGGTGCTCCTGCACGACCCAGGACGCAGATAAGAGGTCTGCTTCTGACGTCGACATTCCACGAACAGATTCGGATGCGGTTTTCGCAGACTCGTTCTCCATGGCGTTGTCTACTGCTGGCAGTTCACAGCCAGGATTACTGGCAGCACCAGATCGTCGATACGATACAAGCAAGAAGCCGGGCGATGCGTGCCGAGCCAGCACTATAGAACGCACAAATTCCTGTTCGACTTGCTCGTGTTGTTGTCGTTGCTGGGAAGTACACAATGGAAGCGTTTCACCCGATAGAGAGAAGACGTACACGACAAGGTGGTGCATCAACTCGCTGCACGCGTGTGCTGCTGCTGTCGTAGCCGTAATACCACCTGGGAATTTTTCTGTTGTTGAGAACATACAGCATTGTGTTCTTTTGATCCAGTGCCAATAAGCGGTTCGCGACATGACCGTTTAACCCCACCACAAGCAGACACAACACACATGGATTGCGTGTTAGTTTCCACGACGACAAGTTGATAGCGGAGACCAAGTAACAAACTTCATTAGTCACGTAGGAAACGTACCTTTGGAAATGCGCGCTGTTTCATGTCGCTCTCCTACTTGCGCGTATCCAAACGTTGCTGCTATCGTGTCCTACAACCCGCGCACAAGTTGACGGAAGGGACCAATTTGGCAAGGCTACGGCCTCGCCTGGTTCCAACCTGCGCTCATTCCGTTGGGCGCTCAAATTGGAATTATCACTCAACTCCGTAGTTGCTACACACGACGGCTCGAAGCGAAGCGCACACGACCAGTTCGTCCAACGCCATTTACTCACGTCCGTTGAAAACGTCACGAGCACGTGCACGGAGCAGCCGCAGTAGGTCCTTCTGGCGTGTTCTGGACAGCAGTGCGGGAAGCACCGGAGCAGCTTTTTTCAGCAAGACAGCAGCAATCACACTTTACTTTGTGTGACGAATGCAGCAATTTAGTTTTTCTTTCACAGCATTGATGATACATGAACACGGTACTACCTTGACACCTCGTTCCCGATTGCTCCTGTGGCGTATCACAATCGTTTTTAGAAAGTCGTGCCTGAAATCGAATGTTTCGGGTCGACGAACTTCGTACCTGGCGTACTCTCGTCGGAAGAGTGGGTGGACATCTTCGCTGCAGCTCAGACGCAAAAAGCGGCAGGACACGACGTGGACCATTTTTTCTTGGTGGATCTATCTCTGAACCGTCGTCACAAAATGAAGCTCGTGTCCCTCTTGGCATTCCCCAAGTGGGCGTTGATGTCAGGTTTTAGAAGCGAGAGGTCGTGCGTCCGTTTGATCAGAGCTGCTGAAACTAAGGCTACTCACTGCTGTATCGTTGTCAAGTTGGATTGGTCTCTGGATAGAAATTCATTGTGGCCGAATGGATGATTTGAACAACAACAATCCTAAGCGTCCTAAAATGTCCTACATTACCGGAATAAATTTCACATACCCCAAGATTGCAGTCGGGCCTGAAGGCAAATTAACATAAAAATAGATTAGCCGGTCAGATCGATTTGCTAAATTCAGTACACGTTAAGATTTCTTGCCGCCTGAAGCGAGCCAGAGGGACCTAAAGGAGTGACATTTGAATAGTCCTTCTGGTTGCCTTTGCAGATCCGCACACAGGGGAGCATATCAACGCATCTCCAAACGCGTGCCTGCATATTGGAAAATACGATTTGCTGAAGGCGTTCTCAATGAGCATGCAGAGTAAGTCGTGGCATAACACGTATAGTTTTCTTCAATAACAAAGTCGCGCGGTGCACGAGGAAGCTCTGAAATATAGGTGTTAGTAGTATAAGTTATCCAAGTACTTCCCCTTGAAGAACGTTTCTATTGCGATACGCTGACGCTGCTCAAGAAACATAAAGCCAATGGTTAACTGTTTTTTCTATCGAATAAACGCTATAAAGGCCAACCGCATCGACGTACCCGAGTCCGCCGTTGCTTCCGGAGCGCACGAGAGCCGCCAGACGCTGCGGATTATAGGCTTCAGAGGCGACAACCGGCTGCGAGGCCACTGGGTGCAGCGCCTCGACAGTCGCGGCCTCCTCTGGGTCTACGTACAGCGGGAAGACGAACAGGCCGCCGCGCATCGGGCCAAGGTCTGTGTCCTTCTTGGTCGATGAATGCAGAGCGAAGGTTGCATTGTGAACGATGCGAGAGGTTGCGTGTACGTGCGCTAACGTTGCTGCAAGATGCATTGGACTTCAATACGTTGGGGTGTGGCCCTTTCAATCGTGATCAACTACTGCGTGGCAACAAGTATTTACACGAACGCACAAAAATGACTTCGTCCGTAACTTTGCTGACTTTACCCGCGCTCCGAGGGGACAGCCACGTTGATGTCCACAAGATCGTTGTAGACGATCTCCAACATGGTTGCACTCCCAGTGCAGCCATGTTGTCCACCGTGTTGTCCATCGGCGACAAAATGGAGTCGCCCATGGACGGCACGTTGATGGTCTCCTGGTCCTCCCCAGCAGAGGCAGCCGGGGCTACATGGTTCGCCTCCTCCTTCGCCGGGGCTGAAGCCGGGGCAGCGGCAGGTGCGCTGCTAGCAGCCTGCTTCACGACGCTAAACAGTGGGGCACTCAGAACCCGTTGGTGGATTTGGGGCCTTCGAAAGGTCTCTGTCAAGTCTTGTTCGAGCTTCACCTTCATGCAACAGTCGCGCTTCTCATTGGCTACCAGACTCGCACTTAAGCGGGAGGGTGACACACAGTCAACATGCATGTACTTTATGCAGTTTGGGAGGTATTAACTTCTATACACGCTACGGTACCAACTACACTAAATTTTCGTATTCAACCCCTACCCGTTTGAATAGCCCCACCTATATAAATTACCAGGTCTTCACTTCATAGAGAATCAGACCACCACTCGGATCCTTTCTTAGCTCTGAAAATAAATTTCATAGAATTGAGTTCACTTTGTCGTTGTAACGGGGTAACCTCAGTTGTACCCTGGTTACATAAAGAGTGACACGCGTCACTCTTCCGGACCGCTGGTCCTGGTTCATAAATACTATGAACCTGCATAACTGCATACAACCTTACCGTCGTGTGGCATACACGAGCGATGTGGCACACACGGTTGGGCTCTAGGAGTCAACCATTCTACGTTGACTTAGATCTAGTATAGTTCATAGGAAGTTTATATTACAGGCCAAACTTGCCTTAACTATAAATCTATTCAGGCTTATATCTACTCTATAAAACCCACCGGTTCCCTTACGACCAGGAACCCCGTGAACTGCCGTTCACTTGGAATTTGTAAACTGCTAGCACTTCCTCTGTGCAACGTGCTGTGTGGCCCGTCACCACTGATAGCACTCGTAGTCATCCTGCACGTACGCGGTAGATTTGACTACCTGAATCCTCTCTGGTCTCAAAAACCTAGACCAAGATGGACCGAAGTGAATTCATTCACTTAAGTGACTCCCAGTGGAAGTCTGTGAGGTAAATGGGAGACATCTTTGGGGTAGATGCTCTTCGCGGCCTGGCGGCGTCAACGCCGGCCGAGCAGGTCGAACGCATCAACGCATTTGACGAATATGAACGTGGGCTAATCGCTCACCTTCAAGGTAGCATGCAAGCGGCCGCACCTAAGGCGGTGCAGCCTAAGCCGTTGCGGCTGAACGTGAATCTGTACGAGGGAAATGATGGTGATAACCTTTCCTTCTGGGTTCAAGAAGTAGAGACCGCCCTGCAGGCGAGTCTCATCTCTGAAGAGCCACTCCAAATGGCCTTCGGAATGTCCAAGTTAGGTGGATGCGCCAAGACATGGGCGCTCACCAGGAAATTACATCCCCGGGATGCTTTACATCCCTGGTTCAACTTGGTGGAACAACTGCGAGCAGCGTTCCTCCCGGAGAACGTAGAGTACCGCCAACCTTCGCGCTTCCTCGCCTGTAAGCAAGGGAAGCGCGAACTGCACGAGAATGTGCACGAGATGCGCGTATTAGCCGCATCGATGGTGGGAAATCCATTGTCCGAAGAGGTTAAAGTGACCATCTTCATGGAAGGCCTAAGGGTAGGCCCGGCACGAACACAACTGTTCCGTGCCCAGTCGGTCACTCTAGAAGAGGCGATTCAAGTCCCTCTCCAAGAGGAATACAGCCACAAGCAGGCTCGTATCTCCAGCTCTGGGCAGGGGCCTACAGGCACGGCACCAGTGCCAATGGACCTTAGCGCGGCCGAACAGAGCGATATTCGCTGCTTTGGCTGTGTCCGGTTCGGGCACATGCAACGTGCCTGTCCCTCGGCGGGACGTGGAAGGAAACCCGTCACGAGACCCCAGCGTCACCCCCAAGGTCCGAGAGGTCGCTGTCAGAAGCCGCGATCCAGGGGACAGGGGAACGCCGGACACCTGTAGGGGCGGGCGCCCTCCTGGGGAAGAACTAGGTCACCCTGAGAGATACGCGGTAGCGCGTACCAGGACGACTTAGCCCCGGAGAGACTGTGCTCTCTCCATACGGAGAAAAGCAGCGGTAGGCTGCTAGTGGCACACGCAAGTGTACGGGGATATGATCACCCCCTTAGAGTGTTGATCGACTCTGGGGCGTCGAAGAACTGGGCCGGAAGGCAAAATGTTGCGGGAATGGCAACAAGTTCACCGACGCCCTCCAAGAGAGCGAAGGTAACGGGCTGGTCTCTGTGAGACTGGCCGATGGTACGGTGGTAAGAGAACCGAAGGTCCGAATGGATCTTAGCGTCAAGTTCGAGGACTTTGACAGCGATGAGTCGTTCATCGTCCTCAACATGGACAAGCATGACTTGATCCTGGGCATGCCGTGGCTAGAGAAGCACGAGCCCTGAATCGATTGGCGAGGAAAGCCATAGGGGCCAGCAAGCCCCACATCTCCGACAGAGCCTTGGTGAGTCATGTTCCCAAGATCTTTTATTTGCGTATTCGCCGAGTGAGTTCCAGATCTACGCTGGAAAAAGCAGCTACTAAACAGCGGCAGCTGCCAGTGGTGACGGCATTGACTTGTATGCGGGGCTGTCGGCGGAGACAGTGCCACCGTTCTCGCCCTTAGGCGATACGATAACAATAGACAGATTGCTCGCCGGTAGCACCGCTCCATCGTATCGACCTAGCCTGTACATGTGGTAGGAGAATATCTGGATGCAGCCCAGCAGAACGCCGGCGGAGTTCACCCTGCAACAAACCAGTCGTTGTCCACGACTCCTGTTGCTACCCACAACCCCGTGGACACCGCCATCATGACGCTAATGTTAATCGGGATAGCAGCCGCTGACTTGAGTTCAATAACCTTCTTGAGCGTGGCCAGGGGAGACACGAACATCGCCGTGCTAAAGCGACCCCAAAATATCCTAGAGAAGTTCCCAGCTCATCCTTCGTCATGCCCAAAACATCGACGAGGCCAAGAATTGAGTAGAGATCGACCACGGTGTACGTCGCGAAGGCCCAAGTGTACAGCTTAAGCAGCTGTTTGCGCTTGTCTGTCGGGCTCCATCTAAAGAAAAAGTTGTTGAACACGATCCCCCGAGTTGGCCAATCAATTGGGTTACAAACATAGGAAAAGTATTGTCATTTGCAAGGCCATACCACGTCCTGGAAAAACACAAGTGCAGGGTCAGCATCACGACATCACTCCGACAAAACCTAGTGCAGAGCACTCACCATAGATTGCAATTCACAACTAACGCGATAATGGGCAACTCTGCCATCTCGCCGATACTTTTGCGCCGATGGACCTTGCATATGTCCGGGATGGGGATCAGTTTGAAAAGCAGCTCCACAACGGCGGAGGCCACTGCCAGAAGAGTCGTCCACGAACTCATGGTGAAGTTGTCGCCTGCAAACCTGAACTTGGCGAGGAGATTGCGAATTCCGAAGTGACATTCATACAAAGTGGATTAAAGTGCATGACCAAGCTTTGAGCAAAGTGTGACTGGCCTTGAAAGCCCGTTTCAAAGTGCTTCGCGAAAATCATCCAAGCAACGACGATAGGATGACCCTATCGGTGATTGGCTGGATAGAGTACCGCTGTGTAGTCGTAAACTCGATGATAGGAAGATGGTGTGAAAGACCGGCACGGTGAATAACGTGCTGTGCCGCTTCCGACCATCACTGCTTATCATTTGTTCCCTACAGACTACAGTCTTTAGTGATTCAACAACCTTCTCATGATCCAACAGGGAAATGAATTTGTACACGACTCGAAGCATGAGGTTAGCTGAAGTTGGCACATAAGCAAAGAAGAGGTGATGGCTACACCTAGACGCTTGTCGCGTCTTGACCTCGAACCTCGAAACAGCGAGAAGAGAGAGAACTTCGTTGACAGGATGCCTATCTATCACATGGCAGCTAAAATTTCTAGCTCAACTTGGAATCCTAGTCTTGGACCTCACGTCCAGACGGTCGTTGCGTCTGGATGGTTCGACTAGCGAAACGCCATGGCCGGCGTTGATGCCCCTTCGGCGACCTCATGATTTGATTGCAAGCAAATACTGGACGTCCGCAAACCACCAATCCGGTGGATCTGCTCTCCTGGGGTAAAACGAAGACGTTACCAGCGTGACGCAGCTCAATAACGGACCTGCAGATCCGGATCGGATTTTGGCTGGTTCCTGGCGGATCTGCCTGTCTCTGGCTAGATGCCATTGACGTCAGTATGATGAGATTGTAGGTTGCGGAGGCAACAGAAATAGCATAGCTGTAGCAGTTGTCGACGAAGGCATAGTTTCCCAACGTCGCAGCGAACTATAGATAGGTCCGGCAAGGGACTCGATGAAGGCAGTCACTCCTGCGAGACAGATGCCTTCTCATTCTCGATCTTCCCTCGCCGCAGCTAACAACCTCCAAGAAACGCCTTTCGGACATTGCACCCAACTGCCATGCCAAGCAACTACTTCTACCTTCGCCCTGGCGTGTTTGGGGTAGTACAATTCGCCTACGGACAGGCCCAGGCTACTGTAACACGCAGCGGCAAGTCCAAGGTCAAGTTAGTACGCAGCGGCCGTTGGTCGGAGGAGCAAGCTCAGACGGTGGAGGTGTTGTCGACAGACTTGGCTCCGAGAGCGGTTTCGGAAACGGAAGCGCTGGATGGGGTTGGTACGTTCGTCGGGGTGTCATTTGCACAGCTAGGGTGCCCCTGGAGGTGCTCGAGGCTGGGACTACGGACTTGTTGTTGGCTACAAGTGGGAAGTCGACCAGCACCAAGGCCTGTTAGACGTGAATTTTAACGGGACCGAGGTCTCCGTTCTTCACAACCCAATCGCAGTTCAAGAGGTAGCAGTGGAGATGGGGACCTGTGGGGGCAGAGTGACAGTTCGGTGATGCCAGTTGAAATGCGGCAGAAGCATGCGCAAGTTTACAACGGGTTCCATGGTATTGATCAGCCAGCTGAGCGGGACTCGACTGTCCTGCTTGCGAAGGTAGGAGGGAGACGGCTAGACGAGACTTTCAAGATACCGCTACTGGATATTGGAAGTTTCGACGTAACGCTTGTGCCGAGACAGCACGGCCTCGACTACGTCTTTTACAAGGATGGTGGACGGAGACCTCCGGCCGGGGTCACGCTGGGGAAACAATATTCGATGCCCAGCTGACATCCAAGTGGCCGCGAGTGGTGTCGCCGGTGGGGCTGATGCCTCTGTTACGAGAACCGAGATGGTCCTCAGTGACGGTCTCAGTGATTCTGAAGACGAACTGCCCGGAGCGCAGCTCACTCAGCCGACCACAAGGCCTGTGAATCAGCCTTCATCCAACGACGTCGGATTGGCGGTGTGGAAGTCATAGCGTCAACAACGGCACCACCACGTCGCGACTTGGTTGCTCATGCGAGTGGTGATCGACATGTTCAAGAAGACGTCGACCAAATAATTTCGCTTCATCGCAGAGATTTTGTGGGTCACGGGTCTACCACAACACACGCTCGACCAGCTGCAGGGACGGCGGATAAGAGCCACTTTAATCCGACTGAGATGCAGACTGCCATTCATCAAGCTCTTGTCAACGGTAAGTACGCGGAAATGACTCCGCAGGAATTTGTTGAGTTTGTACAGATACACTGGCGAAAGTTTGGTTTCTTTTCACACCCTGCTGTGCTGCGTGCGCTGTTTGGATGGGACTTCGGCACACGAGGTCTCTCCGTGGTGCATTTTCTCCGTGTTACTGAATTGGAGAAACGTGCCGGTGTACGACTGTATGATATGAGCAATTTCGCGAGGAAGAATTCTCTTCCGACACCTCCAGCAACAGTGGAGTTCTCTGCTTTGATTGGGGCTATTGACGTGCTGTGCAATATTGCGCGCCAACTGTACCAGCCACTGGTGGCGGAGACATTTGACGCAGCCACGAAGTTTCTAGGCGAACTACATGTTAGCGACCTACCAACCTCGGCGGCAGCAGTGACAGAGTTGACAGCTTGGGTGGACGATCGCTTGGAATTATTTCGGGTTCACGTCTCCGAGGCAAGTTCATCTCAAGCGGACAAGATCAAGGCTCACTTTAGTGCTTCGCACGAGTCGTTTATTCGCATCATCCAGTTGATTCTGCGGCAAGATGTGTCTGCGGCGCTGAAACCTGTGGCTGATCGTCAAGAAGTCCCTAAGCGCCGCGATGGATCATGTAGCGGGGCTACACAGGATAGTGTATCCGGGGTACACTAATACACGCAAACCCGCTAGTGTGTGTGGGACACACACACTAGCGACCAACCTACGAGCCGTCAATGCAACTATTATTGACGGGCGCTCAGGCGTACAACTATTGGTTGAAAGGGCCACATTTCAACCATTCATGTGCATGCATTTCATGCAAATGCGTGAGAGCCAACCATGCTCTCGCCTTTGCAAATAGATGTCATCTTAGGAGGGTTTAGCGTAAAGATAAGGACAGCCCGCCACGCGGCGGGCTGTCATTTTTTCAATTCAGTTTTCTATTTTGATCTAAAGGCTTAAGTGTTTGCATTTAGAAATACGCGATCCCGCGTATTTCTATCTTACTTACAAACTTTAAGTCTACGCTTCCTCACTACGCGCATACTGTGTATGCTAAGAAACAGAGCGTAACTCTCGCCCTGTTTCAGATCAACTTCGCGCGTACAGATTCCGAATGCGGTTCGAAAGGAATTACCCAAGCAAGGCCAAAAGCAGATCTGTTTGCGGTTCCTTTCAGCCCAAGGCTGTCGTGGCAGGAATGGGTCCTGCATTATCGAGAACTTCAGTTACTTTAAGCCAGCAGCATTGCCCGATACTGTGCGCGACTTCATGGTCAAAACTACGGAGGTTTGTCGGCGGACATGAAGTGATGGGGCCTAGGAGTGAAGTACGGTCGAGTCACTTCCCAGGATCATGGCCGAACAACGTGCAGTCACGGGTTATTCTCGATAATTCGCATGGCGGATGCCCAGTGAGTGCGGCATCTGTATCCGTCACCGCTAGATATGCCGGCATTAATGAGCACGACAGGATATATATTTTATTATGTTTAATATCAATAATTTACGTTTTTATTGTGTTTAATATCAATAATTTATTAAGCCGTCGTCGCCTTTCACTACTAGCACGCACGACTGGGAAAACCCCTCGCGCTTCTGTGCTTTGGAATATCACGACAGCGACAAGCCCTCGTGTCCTCGCACCATGGAGTCACACGAGTGTGAAAGGCCCTCGTGTCCTCCTATCTCGGTGCCACACGACTGGGAAATGCCCTCGAGTCCATCTACTCGGGAACGCCACGCCAGGGAAAAGCCCTCGTGTTTGACTGCGTCCGGGTCACATGTGTCAGAAATGCCAATAAGTCCGCTACACAGCAGGTCAGAGTCACCGATTGCACCCTCATTAAACGACAGTGCACTGCGCCGTCTATTGACAGAACACTCACAGAGTGTCCGACAGCCCATTGAAATGTCAACGCCCCCAAGTGATCCAGTACGAATGGAGTGGGAAGCTAGTAAACAGGAACACCGATCTCTTAATCTGGATGACTTCGTACGAGCGCAGCAACTACGGTTCAACAAAACCTTACTCGTTCGTCGGAGACTAGCTGATATTCATGCAGAAACAACAGCGGTTGGATTTAACGATGCTTTGAGAGCACACGGGTTGGAACCTCCGAGTATGACACCCGCTTCAATTGTCCATGAGGGAAAAGTTACTCATCTGCTTGATCGGCATAAGCAGTCAGTCTACAGCGAGCTTATTCGCCGTACAGGGTTGCAATTACCAGCCTTTGTTAGGCTGATGCGCGGTGAATCTGTTTCTGACCCGCGGCCAAACAAGAGCCTTGAGATACCAAGTTCACATTCTGCATGGATGAGTTATCGATACAAGCGTCGTTGGGGAGAGATTGTTCAGAACGGTGTGCAACCTAAGTGGACTAAACCATTTCATCCTCAGACTGATCCGCCGCCGAACCACGGATCTGCCCAGCGTGCGCTGAACATTAGTCAAGAATTTGCAAGCGGGCCAGGATACGAACCGTTATCTGGTCTTGGACATCAACTTACTCCCTCTGTTGGAAGATGTGACCTGTAGCCCCTTCGAAGCTGTGGCAAAAGGAGAAGTCGATATGTCTGTCGACGCTCGAGTCATTCATGACTTGTCATTTCTGCCTGGAGAATCCGTGAACGATCACACTGAACCAGACATTGATGTTAAAATATCTTACGATGGCGCTGAGGCATTATCGAACCTCATTCTGGACATCGCGGAAGCATTCCCAGAGTTGCAGCATATGATGACGGGAGACGTCAACGGAGCGTTCAGGCACATTCCGTTGTCAGCGGATGTAGTCGGTCACTTCGCAGGAACTATTTCAGAGTTGGGGATATTGGTTATCGATTTGTGCTGCCCGTTCGGTTGGAGCAATTCTCCGTCATCATATTGGATTGCGGGGCTGCGATCAATCATCTGTACGCCAATTCAGCTCCAGCTTGGCCCCTTCAACCGTCATCGGCCTGTGATAGCTTTGAGGCTAAGGCATGGTGCGATGATCACACAGCTAATGAGCCTGATGTTGGCTCTCGCCTATCCGAAGCTCATCTTGCTCTGCGCTGAGCGATGGTGGCAGTTTTAGGACCCGAGGCCTGCAACGAGAAAAAGTTCACGGGTTGGTTTATTGAAGGCAGAGCGCTAGGTTTGGACTGGGATCTGCGAGCGCTGACAGTGTCCATACCAGCAACTAAGGTGACAAAAGCACTCGGTCACGTTAGAGATATGCTTACACGAACGAGAACGACGCGGACGCAGCTGCTTAAACTCATGGCCAGTCTTCGTCACTTCGTCACGTGTATTCGTCCGGCAGCACCTTTCTTCCAACGAGTGGCTGCATTAGCTCGACGTGCGCCATGATATGGTTCAATCATTGTGTCTGACGCAGCTAAGGACGACCTCAAATGGTTTGGCGTCATTTTGGGGATTGGAAAACTAAACGCCATCCCACTGGCACGGTTCACTCGGAGGCATGATCCCGACTATCACATCCACATGGATGCCAGCGATCGTGGTCTATGTGCCCTTTTTCCGGCGCTGAAACAATTCCTACAAGTTGAGTTTAACGAGGAAGAGCGGGGTCTCATCAATCAGTTCAACGAGTCCGGCAGAAATCGCTTCTGTATAAACGTTCGGGAGCTGATGAGCGCAGTCTTTGCTTCGATTGTGTGGGGTCATCTGTGGGCACGTACGCAGCTCGACTCCGACACGCATATCTGCTTCTGGATTGACAATGTTTCAGCAGTCGCATGGAACAACCACAAGGCAAGCCGCAACGGATTTGCGCAGATGCTACGTCGTATCCTCGGTATTTGTGAGGTCAAGCATGGATATTATACAACGGCATCTCATGTGGCTGGTGTAGCCGACCAGATGGCGGACGCATGTGGCAGTCGATGCACTAGCTCTTACATTCTCTAACTTGTATCGTAACTGGCAACAGGTTCCGATCCCGACCGACCCGCGCGATTTCTCTCGGCTCTGGGAGCTTTACTGCGAGCAGGGGCTCTAGCTCAATCATCCAGAGCACACTACTCGCGGGCTTAGGAACAATGGGCTGCCTGGTGCAAGATGATGCGATATAGCCCGTGGCTCACTGCAACCGAAGTGGACAAGAACGCGGAACAGCTCGGTGCTTTCGTGGTGTACCTGTGGAAGTACGGAATGAACCAAAACCACATTGGAAACACGTACTCGCCAATTCGTACAAAGTTGTGCGCGGTGCACTGGCACCATCGCAATACAGCGGGGTACGATCCTGGTGTTAACGCCAGTCATGCCATATTACTGCGAGGAATTCGGCATTTCACAGATCCCGTAGTCAAGCAGCAGCCATTGGCCGCGCGGCTACTCCGCCTAATCTTTGAGGGCATCGATTTTTCGCACCCACGCGATCAACTTTTATGGGGTGGTCTGCTGCTGGGCTATTTCTTCCTGCTTAGACGATCGGAGTATTGTTCATCGGCGGAAGGTGCACAGCTACATTTTACGCCTTTCGGCAATCCAATTCTTCGACCGCAAGGAGCAAGTCATAGAAACGAAGAAGGCTCAAGTCGTCGGCATCACATTGAACGGCGCGAAGAATAATCAATTCGGGCGCGAAGTGGTGCGATTCCACTTCAAGACTGAAGCCAAGCTCATCTGCCCAGTGCGAACTGCCCGCTGGGTGCACAAGGCGGCAGCCGCACTTGGCACAAAACTCGACGAACCTGCACTATCACTAAGAGGGGGCGGATTTCGTCGGAAGATATCTCATCGATTATTAAACGAGCAGCATCACGGAGTGGGCTCGACCCGGCGCGATACTCCACTCATTCTGTCCGCATCGGAGGGCTACGGCGCTGTTGAACTCAGGTGCTGATCGTCTAGAGATCAAAATCATGGGTCGATGGCTGTCCAACGCGTTCGAAGACTACCCTGTGCTGATTGCAAAAGGAGCTGCCAACCTGTCACAGCAAATGTGCTAAACGTCACTCCAAGGCCCGGCGAGCCGCCTTTGATTGTGGGGTGACCGCCACGCCACGCCCTTCAGTGTGGCCCAATGAACACATTTGCCCCAAGCGTGACATTGTTGGAAACCGTCCTATCAAGTGTTTAGATACCTGTCCACCTCGTTTTGGTCCAATGGACGCAACCGGTGCTTCAACGTCGACTTGTCCTGCGTGATGCCGACCCCACTTTTCTTCTTCATTCGACCAAGGCGAGACGACATCGAAACGATGGGGACGTGGGTGCTTCTGCTACGGGTGGTGACGTCCATTTCTCAGATCGGCATGATTCTCAGTCCCGGACCGGACATCATTAACGCCTGCAAGCAGAAAAGCACGAGCGAGATGGTGGCACTCCCACTTATTGCAGTGATCGTCAACAACCACCTCTGGTACATTGTGATTGCACCAATTTGTACTGTAGTATTCGTACTGATATTGTGCGGTGCGTTGGATCCAGGGTATTGTATGGCTACCTGACGGACAGCATTTTCCCGCTCATGGTGATGCAACTCGTCGGAGAGATCGCTGCGATCGTGTTCACCGCTCTGTACTATCGCTGGAGTTCGGGTCGCAGTGAATTGCGCAGACTGTTAGCGGCAGCACTGGTGCTGTATTTGCTCATCACAGCGTACGCAGTACTGGGTCTAACGCACGTCACGAAACAGAACGACGACCAAGTGGGCGAAACGCTGGGCTATGTCGGCATAGTGATCAACCTCTGGATGTACACGTCTCCACTGGGCAACCTGCGTCACGTGTTGGCGACCAAGTCCGCAGCTTCGCTGCCGATCAACATCAGTATCATGATGTTTTTAACACCGCCTTGTCGGTAGCGAAATCGATTTTGGACAACGATATGATCATCAAGTCGCTGAACATCGCGGGGTTCGTTCTCAGTATCATTCAGATCGCAGTGTACAAACGTTTCCGGCCGGAGATGCAGCAGATGACTATCAACAGCGACGAAAGTCTGGAGTTTGCCGACGAGCAGATTTCTGTCGTCGTATCACCGAAGGACGGTATTTTCGAGGGTATCAAGAGCCCTGCGATCAATCCTTACCGTCACCTACAGAGACGACGAGGTGTGAGCTCCAGTACGACTTGGACTTCATCAACGTCTACGAGTGGCCTTAGATACGAGAGTAAATGCAACTAATATTTTCATGAACTTAAGCTGACGCTGGTAAGTCTTTTTAAAGTCCAATTCCTTTTCCAACTAATTAATGACTGTCATGCATGTTCAGCTGCCGTGATTACTATCCGTTCGGGCACGGTTTCGGGACGGGACACCATTTTCGATAGTAACTCTAATAAGCTTAACAAAATTGTCTTCGCCATTTCGTTGCGTTGCATTTCTTGTCTGCGACCCGGGAGGACACCAACACATTCAGAAGTCATCGATCTTCACTATCATTCAGGCGAAGCCTGCTTACTTCAAATAAAGTCGGCATTTGACGGGTAGAAAGATGGTGTATATTTAGACCATTTTCCGATAGTAACTCTAGTAAGCTGCTGTTTTTGTCGTTGCGATTTCATTGCGTTGCCTTTCTTGGCAACAGCCCAGGAGGGTATCAACGCATTCAGGAGACATCGAAGCTTATTTCGATGCAGGCTACATTTCTGCTAACTTCCAAAAAAGAATTCGGACGGGGTACAAGATGATGTAAATTTCCATACTAACTGAGCTAAGATCAATTCTACACATGTCGCATATCCGAGTTGATCGTATGCACATATGGTGATGTTTACAAAGGTGACCTGTTCAACATTTCATTTTGACTACAAACTACCGCGGAACAGAGACGACGAGGTAGGTACATCGATAGGGGAGATGCATCACTCACTAACTCATCGGGGTTTGACATAGCAACATCGGGCGATCAAACGCGAAAGGGAGCCAAAATGGTATCCGAATCGAGGTTGAAGAAGTGTACAGCCGGTGGTTTTGCTACAAACACCTACATAAAATAAAAGCACTTTCATACTGTCCCGGAACCGTGGCCTTCGCGAAACCAAGATGTCCACGAACCAAACTCGGTGCCTTTTACGCCTTATCCGGTCAATTGAACGGCACGGGCAAACTACGTTTTCCTTTTACTTTACGTATCTGGTCTTAGTGCATCAAGTCTTGGTCTCCTATGCTATTTTTTAATCTGGACTTGATCGTTGCAGCGCAGAATGGAAAGTGGTTGATTGAGTTACGAGCTTCCTAGCTCAGTTGGCCACGTGGCTCGAGGGTGACGAACTACCAACCTGTTCTAGAATGTCCTCGAAGCTTCGACGACCAACATTCCTCTTGTGCAAGTTGTATCTCATATCCGTAGACGGGGCAAGCAAATCGTTAACACTCCCCTCAACTTGCACATCAACAAGTCCGCTCTCATTGCGAAGCTGTATCAAACGAGGTGTTGGCACTGCCTTCGTTAAGAAGTCAGCCAGTTGCTTCTCCGTTGGCACGTACTCCAGCTTGATACGTCCAGCTTCGACATGATCACGTACAAAATGCGCGCGTAGGGTAATGTGTTTAGCGCGCGGCGTGTACCCTTGGTTTGTCGTCATTCCGATGGCTGACTTGTTGTCCAGTTGAAGTGTGGTTGGACCTTCGGCCTTGAATCCCATCTCGATGAGTAGATAGCGCAGCCATAGCACTTCTTGAGTAGCAAGAGCGAGTAATATACTCTGCCTCCGCAGATGATAGGGCAACAATGGTTTGGAGTTTGCTTCGGTAGACGACTGGTCCGCCTCCAAGTAGCAGCAGCACACCAGATGTTGAACGCCGAGTGTGCTTGTCGCCACCCCAATTCGCGTCAGCGTAGGCTCGAATACCAGTCCGATCACACAAATCGCAGAAGAACCGAAGTCCATGAATAGCGCTCCCTTTTAGGTATTGCAATACACGACGCGCTGCACGCCAATGCATCTCACGTGAGCAATCCAGGTATTGCGAAAGTGTCGACAGAGCAGCACTGATATCAGGTCTCGTCGCATTAGCGACATACAGAAGAGACCCAGATAATTGCGCGCATCGTCGAGCACATCATAAGAGTCATCTGGAGCGAGGTCCTGACCAAGCACCATGGGATTCCGCACCGGGTTGGCCTCATCTTGCCCAAATCGCGCGAGCATTCTCTTGATAAACTGCTTCTGTCTTAGCATAAGCTCCCCCTTCTCCGGTGCGTATCCAATTTCCATACCAAGCACAAAGCGAGCATCTCCAAGCGATTTCACCGTAAATCGAGAGCTTAGTGCGACACAAATTTCGTCGGCCTCTGCGTCGGCGGTACAGCCCACCAGAAGGTCGTCCACATAGAGCACTATGTACACTGGAGACTGCCCGTTCTTGCCAAGACGAACGAATAAACACGGGTCGGCGCGACACTGCACAAAAACCATATCAATAAAGGCTGTTCGAATTGTCTTGAACCAAACAGCAGCGGCTTGTTTCGGCCCATACAGACTTCTTCGCAGCTTGACCACCAGTCCACTGTCAGCATGAATTCCTTGTGGCACGGCCATGAACACATCTTCGTCGAGCATTCCATTCAGGAAAGCAGTCTCTATGTCAAACTGACGGATCTTCAAACGCTTGCTGCAGCATACGGAGAGGAACACGCGAATGGTGTTAATGCTTGCCACCGGCGAGTAAGTGTAGTAGTAGTCGATACCGCGTGTCTGTAAGCATCCGAGTGCGACCAGCCGGGCCTTGTAGCGTACAATGTTGCCATTCTCGTCTAATTTGTGAGCAAACACCCACATGCACCCGATAACCTTTGCACCGTGAGGACGCCTGAGCAGATCCCACGTGTGATTACGAATGTGAGACCTGATTTCCTTTCGAATTGCCTCTTTCCACTGCTTTGCCTCCGACGAAGCCATCGCTTCGCTATAGCTACTAGGCACATCCGTTGCAGCTAACGCAATTTCATATTCGTCAAGCCAGGGGCGCTTAGGGTCTGGTTCACCACTATCATCATCGTGAGTGCTCACGTGCAGCTCATTTGCTAGTAGAGGCACAGCAGCACTACCTCCAGAAGACGAACAAATGTCACCACCATTTGTCAGCAGCTGAGTATGTTCAGCGCGTGAACCGCGACCGGGTCTGGAGCCATCACTGAAGACAATCCGATTTTCGTTGACTGGTAAGTTCTCAGTCGGTTCTGGTGCTGCAATCGCTCGACTAAGTGCAGATCCTGGTGGCTGTGATACTTGATCAGCAATAACAGGAAACTGAGTGCTTCGTCGACCAGATCCCGATTCACGACCAGTATGGTATCTCGTCAGCGTTTCGCTTGAATTCACGCCGTCATCAAAATCAAATTGGGCAGGCGAATAGCCCCCCGCAAGCGAAACCACTGTCGTTGGTGCTGCAGCTGGAGCATCCACCGCCATGCCCATCGATTGATCTCCAGTGTCGTCAATTTCCATGTCCGAGGAAGGCGCATCTGGAGAAGGTGGCACGTTCAACACAACCAAATCGTCATCATTGTCCACATCCACCCGCGAGGTATGCTGGTCGTTCGCGCCATTGACTAAAACAACATCGCGATAACGAGCGGGTGGTTGTTCATCAGCGTAACCGTGCGGGTTTTCACAAGTCTTTCATCTTCACAGTCCCAAACTCGATATGCCTTCGATGCATCGGCGTAACCTAAGAAGAAGCATCGATGCGACTTCGAATCTCACTTCGTCCTCTTGCTCTTGTCCAAGTGCATAAATCCATTGGATCCAAACACACGAAGGTAGTCAAGAGATTGCTTCACCCCGGTAAGAACCTCAATCGGACTCTTGTCGCGCCGCGCAGAGTTCGGAACCTGATTGACGATGTGAGCAGCTGTCACCCCACCATTGACGGTCGGCCTCCACGTAGTGCATCATTGTTTGAGCCATTTCAGTGAGAGTGCGATTCATTCTCTCAGCTAAACCATTCTGCTGCGGAGAGTACGGAGCACTGGTCTGGTGCACGATTCCATTAGATGCACAGAACTGGTGAACCGCTTGCTCATATACTATCCACCATTATCGCTGCGTAGACACTTCACCTTGCAATCCCTCTGCGTCTCAGCAAGAGCCTTGAACTCACGGAAGCGAACAAACACCTGTGCTTTCGACTGAAGCAGGTACACATAGACGAATATGCTGTAGTCATCGATGAAGGTAAGCACATACTGCGCACCGCCCTTCAATTTTGGCTTCATGGGACCCATCACATCAGTATGAACAATTTCAAGAGGGCCATGCGTTTCACCTCGCTGCCTGACTTGCGTGCAAATGGACTTCTAGTCATCTTGCCTTGAGCTCAGCCGCCACAAACAGCTATTTCGCGGTCATCTTTGCAATCCAGCGAAGGGTAGTCACCACTCGTCTTCGTCATCGTGTACATCTTTGAAGTTGAGACGTGTCCCACCGGGCGTGCCAGAGCACAATATCACTGTCGTGTTTGGACATAGTGACAGCCTGAGCAGCACGGACCGGTTCTATCTGCTGCACATGCCACGCGAACAACTTCCCCGTGCTATAAATCACTACAACAATTTCGCCGTTCGCCATGAGTGAAGCACGATCATGTTCAAATTGCACCATCACCCATGTGCCGTTAACGCCGGCACTGATATCAGCTTCCTATCCAGTTTTGGCACGTACAAGACATCCGTTAACTTGACCATCCGCGCATTCTGAAGGACAAAACGCACCGATCCTTTTCCTTTTGCTGGTAGCTGCTGTCCATTTGCTACCATGATACTGATCGGCGACTCCAATTCTTGGTACTCCACAAAGTCCTTCAGCTCGTCGTCATGTGACAGCTCGCCTTACTGTCAAGCAGCCACATCACCTCTCGTACGGGGCATCGCTCGTTGCCAAAAATACAAACTCGTCACCAGACTTTTGATTCTTCAGATCAGGACAATCTTCGCGCTTGTGGCCAAATGCTTTGCAGTGAAAGCAGTTCCCGCGAAATTCCGCTACGCCGTTTTTGTTCGACCGACGTCCACGAGCACCTCCATTTCCACTCCGGCCACCACGATGACCTCCATTTCCTCGTCCACGTCCACTGCGTCCTTCTTGCTCACGAGTCGAGGCCTTGAACGCTTGCTCCTTTTCCTCACACTTCTTCCTCACCTCAAATTCACGGCGCAGCATCTCCTTCGCGTCCAAAAGCGTAACTTTGTCGTGCGCCTCAATGATGCGGACCATTGTATCATACTCTGGAGTAAACTCCCGAGCCCAATTACCAGTTTTCGTCCTCAGACATGGTCTCGCCCACAGCGGGCAGTCGGGAACACAGATCGTCGAATCGCACGATGTGCTTCATCAGGCTTCATCAGGTCCTCACCCGCGCTCAGCGAAAATTCATGCAGCTTCTTCCGCAATTGCAAACGATTGTGCAGCGATTGCTTCACAAAGAAAGCTCGGAGGGTCTCCCACGCCTCACATGCAGATTTGGCATCTCATATCATCGACTGGTATGTCGGACTCAGCGTCTTCGCCACTACTGCCAGCGCCTTCATGTCGGCGGCCTTCCACTCCTCCGTCTCGCGTCGCGCTGCGTCTTCTGGCTTTATAGCGGCGATGTATCCTTGTAGTCCTTCCACGCCAACGCCATGCGGGCATTAAATTCCCACATAAAGTAATTGTCGTTGGTGAGTATTTTGTTCGGGTTGGAAGCGTTTGAGCTCATAACCTTTAATCTGGACTTGATCGTTGCAGCGCAGAATGGAAAGTGGTTGATTGAGTTACGAGCTTCCTAGCTCAGTTGGCCACGTGGCTCGAGGGTGACGAACTACCAACCTGTTCTAGAATGTCCTCGAAGCTTCGACGACCAACATTCCTCTTGTGCAAGTTGTATCTCATATCCGTAGACGGGGCAAGCAAATCGTTAACACTCCCTCAACTTGCACATCAACAAGTCCGCTCTCATTGCGAAGCTGTATCAAACGAGGTGTTGGCACTGCCTTCGTTAAGAAGTCAGCCAGTTGCTTCTCCGTTGGCACGTACTCCAGCTTGATACGTCCAGCTTCGACATGATCACGTACAAAATGCGCGCGTAGGGTAATGTGTTTAGCGCGCGGCGTGTACCCTTGGTTTGTCGTCATTCCGATGGCTGACTTGTTGTCCAGTTGAAGTGTGGTTGGACCTTCGGCCTTGAATCCCATCTCGATGAGTAGATAGCGCAGCCATAGCACTTCTTGAGTAGCAAGAGCGAGTAATATACTCTGCCTCCGCAGATGATAGGGCAACAATGGTTTGGAGTTTGCTTCGGTAGACGACTGGTCCGCCTCCAAGTAGCAGCAGCACCAGATGTTGAACGCCGAGTGTGCTTGTCGCCACCCCAATTCGCGTCAGCGTAGGCTCGAATACCAGTCCGATCACACAAATCGCAGAAGAACCGAAGTTCATGGGCCTCAAAAAGTGTCCTGTACCTATGTCCTAGCGGATAGGGTTGGCACTGTGCGCTAACATGCTGGTTAGCTCTGCATGTGGATTACTGTTGGTGAGTGTAGAGTAACAATACAAACATGTTGTCTGCCTGAAATCGCCAAAAAGTGGTAGTTTTTTTAGTCGAAGTCATGGATGGAAATTTTCCATAACTTTTGCGGCCAACACTATCCATGACTTTGACCGACATGGGGAAAAATAGCGTGGCCTTCGTATATCGCGACAATCAAGGCCAATTCGATGACCTGGAATCATGTAGAGGTTCGCTCAATGGATAGATTTAATTTTTTTAGTAGCAATACACTTGACTTTGTATGTACACTGTTGTGTAACAGTTGTTCAACTGTTGGTTAGTGTGGAGTAAGAGCCGCCAACATCAACTTGCCAACCCTAGTGATTACCAAAGGTGAAGCTATCGACTTGTATGTGGGGCTGTCTGTTAAAGTCACACCAGCGCTCTTGGCTCTTGGAGAAACGATGATGGTTACATCCTCGCTCGATGGGTCGATTTGTCCCCTCGTCGCGTCCCTCTGCCGGCTTGGGCGGTACATGTAGTACAATACGATTTGGATGGAGCCCAACAAGACACCGGCAGCGTTCAGACCCGTTATGAAGTAGTCGCTGTCCAGTAGTCCCGAGGCGACCCACAACACCGAGGACACAAATATCATCCAGCTGAGGTTGATCGGAATGGTGGCAGCGGACTTGGTCTGCACGACCCGCTTCAAGGTAGCAAACGGGGAGGCGAACACATCGACGCTGACGGCGGTCCCGATGTATCCAAGCCACAAAATGGCTTTGTAGCGTCACACCAGCCACGCCAAGCACAACATACAGTGTGATCATGCAGTGGAAAAAGCACCCCCGCGTACACTTTTCGTAAAGCTCATTGCGCGTGTCGTTGGGGCTAAAAGGAAGTAGACGAGGTTATAGCTGAACGCAGCCAGTTCGCCGAATCCCTGCGTAACACCGACTGGGAAGGTGCCACCCGTTACGTAGTACATCCTGTAAACGATAAGTAAGTAAGTACACGGACATGAAACGCGAGCAATTGCAGCCGTCTTACCAAATGTAACAATTGGTGAACATGGATACGAGAGGGAGAGCTGCCGTGTCACCGATACTTTGGCGTCGATAAATGTTGAACATATCGGGCGCGAGGCTGAGGTTTAGCATGACCTACCCGATAGCAGTCACTACGTTAAGCAAAGTCATCCAACAGTCCATGGTCGAATTTGTCGAGTCCAGTCTTTTTCTGTTGTTGATTTTGTAGACAAGAGGAATGATGAAGAATAGCCGTAGGGTTTTGCGGGTCCATTGCCAGCCAGCTAACGGAGCGTTCGCTTTGCAGTTGGAGCGATACAAAGCGGAGCATGAATGCCGAAACCCAAACCGTTTGATAGGATGAATTCAAGTGTTTTGTGCATAAAAGGCCGAAATACCCTTTTAGACATCAAAGAGCCTTTGGACCCCAAGAACACGAGTTTGGCTGCAGAGGCTACTACAACAGGACTGCTCGCCAGAGCGTATACAACGTGGTGGTCTATTCGTACGACGCGAAATAAGGTATTGATGCGGATTTCAAACAGGGCGTCTTGAGCCCTGGGACGGTATTTACCGCGTAAGACGTGCACAAAGTGTAATTTTGCAAACTTGGTTCGTCTTGGTTTCGGTATGTAGGATCGCCTTTCAAAACTGACCATGATCGCATCGGATAAAAATGTAATAAATGCTTTTAAATAACCTCAGTAAAACCAAGTTTTAGCAAATATAACTTTTAAAACAAACTCGTTTTTCGGATTATGTTTTCCTCAATTCTGGAACTTTATACATGTGTTTCACAAAAAGTTCGATTTATTAATAGTGGTTTTCGCGGAATAACTAAGGGTCCTCGATGTTGGTACTGCTCACTGCATTTCGTATGAAATACCCCAGGAAACCCAACGGTTTCTTCGCACCGGCATGCTTCTTTCTGGACGCCCAACAGACAAACACACAGCAGTCCGCCATGTGGCTCGTCGGGTTGACTGATTCAGTTTTGCGTGTGTTGGCCGCCCTGAACATGTGATGAGATGAGTCCCGTATAAAGAGTAAGTAAGAACATTTGTCCACGTTTTCTCTGGCAGGTTAACTTGTGTCCACTATGCTTCACGTCGAACTCGATACTATTTTCAGGTAAACTACCGTCTGGCGGGTGACCAGACCCCTCTACAAGAGACGGACTGCCGTCTCCACGAATAGCTGTACTCGTTTCAAACGCCGCTGAGACGCAGCGAGTGGGACGGTGGATGTGGCGAGCGCAGTAGTTTTTTCTCCCTTCCGTCAAACACCGACGAGAATCCCGCAGACAACCAGAAATAACTCGTAGGAAAACAAAACTAATTCAATGGTCCGCGTGGTATCCTGTCGCTTTATGCGCCTGAGCTGCAGCGACGACGACCACCCGCTCTTTCGTCAATACTACGCCAGGTAGGATAGAGGTCATCAGGTTACAGAGATACTTTCTCCTAGGAAAAAGGTGGAGCAGAATACTGACGAGGACGCTTTTTTGCAGGAGCAATCGGGAGCGAGGGGTGAAGGTATGTCCACTGCTGCGTCGACATTCAGTCTTCTCCCAACGACGCGATCATTAACACGAGGATGTCGCTATGTGTTGTACGGCATCAGCTCTTAAGATGCTTCCCGCATTGCTGTCCGGAGCACGTTCAGCGGTGCTACTGCGGCTCCTCAGTGCATGCACTTGTGACCTTCAGTTCTGAGCTGCCAGTATCGAGCCAGAGGAACCTGGTCGTGTGCGCTCGCTTTGAGCCGTCGAGGTTGTCCCACTTTGGCCGGTCAATCTACCCAACGCACCACGCGAGGGGAACGAGGATAATAAGCAGAAACATGAACGAAAACTGGAACCGGGGAGGTGATCTCGCTGCCTGTGAGTCTGTTAGCCCCCAGTCGTCAGGAAGAGCAGACAGTCTGGATCCGAGCAGATCGAGAAGGTGAATCGAAGCAGCAATTACTGTCCAAGGTTAGCTGCTTTATTTACCTTCGATTTTACTGTACAGAAGCTTGACAGGAGGGAACGATGTTAATCGGTTTTGCTGTGTGTTATAATTCGTGTGCTCAAATACGATAGAACGCCACGCTGTACGTGCTCAACAACCATCGTTTTCCCAAGTGGTTCTACAGCTACGACAGTAGCATCACGAGGACGCAGCGAGAGATGACACATCATTTGGCACTCTACGTCTTCCAGCTAACAGGCGCCAGGTCGCAGTCAGGAGGCGTTGACGCACTTGTTGTGGCCCGTCACCAGTCTCCAGGCTTCAAGGTCATTTCGTATCGGCGCTCGGGCAACAATTCGAGCGTCGCCGGCTGTGATCTGCCAGCACTTGATGGTACAGGAGACGACTTTACAGCCATCGATGTGGACTCCCCGGAGATGACGCTTCGATCGACAGCACGTGACATGGATATTGACTTATCAACGGATACTCTCGATCACGTCGGTGAATTCCATCGACCACAGAGTGCCACGGTGCCTGGTCCTCCAAGAATGGTTGACACACTCGGTCATGGCGTGACCGCGGAGAGGCATGACAGCGATCGAGCCTTTTGGCAGTACGATGAGCGTGCCCTTCACTCTAATCTGGCTGAAAAAGCGCAACATCTGCTGATTTTGTGGCGCTTTCTCAGCTGCGTGTCCTTGCCAGAGGCAGGGATTTCTGCGGACAAACTGAGTACAGAGGTTCGTTCTCACTGGCTGCGCCTCGCCGGCGCACTAAGAGCACCACCAGACCGCAGGGGTTCGCTGTTGGAGGGGTCCTGAGCTCATTCTTGATGAGTATGTGCAGAGGTTTGTCATCATGTGCCTCTGGCCAACCTCTTCCGCGTGACATGCTAGTCATGCAGGCGGCAACGCATCTGCTGCTGCGTGCGTTGTCCTCACGGGCCGTTGAGTACGTGCTTCAGTCGGCGTTCCTCGTAGATGGCGATATCGTCGACCAAGCCTGCCTACGCCAGCGGTTTACCACCTGGTTCTGGATCTGTACGACGTGCTCAACGATTTGTTTCAGTTAGGGTCTCCAGCCACAACTTCGCTATTACCAGTTGGTCAACTCACGCTGTCAGCTCTGGTGGATGAAGTGCTGTCGCTAGTCTACAAGCAGAGGCCGTTCAGCGCACTTCGTTCCGAAGTCTCGGCATTGCTGATGAATCTCAATTCGGAAACAGAGGCGGTGAACCTTCTCTTCCACGGGTTCACAGCTCAGACCCGAGAGTTGATGATCGTGGGGGGACTTCAGTATGGGGAGACAAAGCCACATGCTCTTCCTTGGACAGGTGGCATTGCACAAAGTCCGTGGAGTCGGCAATGGTTGCTTGAACCGGGATCTATTCATGTAAGCGCGATTCCACAGGACCGAAAGTTGCCAATAAAGCCGTCGGTGGCGGAGTTGGTACGATGGCTCCACGAGTTTGTCTGTATTGATATCGCTGTTCGAGAGAATGACTCTTATTTCTCGATGCGCTCGGTGATCTCGCTTGTCAATGGCCTATCACCGATGGAACTAGTGCTGGATGGACGGTTGCGCATCTTCCGCGTGGCGCCAAGTGGCATTTCCTCGATGGTATCGAGTGCGGGAGGTTGGTCTATTGGCGACTATGCAGGGAACTTCGCTAGCCCTTGTATGCTTGAGATAGATTTCTATGCTTTCAAAGAAGAGAGGCCGACATTACGGCATCGCAGTGGGCAAGCGTTGAAGCCAGAACACCCGAATGCGCCACCCGTGTACGGCGACTACGAATGACGTTCCTGCTGGAGCAGAACACCACTGCAGAGGGCGGCGCCACATCCGCCAGATATCTTCATTATGTTTCACGGCATCTTCGCTGACGCAATGCACAGAAGCGAACGCAGCCGTTCTTGGAACCAGTATAATCCACAGCTAAAACTCGCGGAGGTGTCCACTTCGGAGCGGTCCACGGCTTTGAGAGATCTGCGATGGACATCGCAACTCGAGATCCATGGTGGTTATGTTGCTGTATCAAACCACCAAACAAAATGAGCGCTGTTCATTAGTTGGAATTGAACAAACCTAGTATTTGAATGTGTAAGCACTTCGACGCCAAGTTTTGCGTCTTCGTGCAGTCATTGAGAATGTATACAGTAACGGACTCGCTACCTGTTGCGCCACTGATAAATACTTCAGGGAATGGATATACATCATAGTGGTCACAGCAGCCGCGGCACTGCATGAGTGTCGTTGAACGAAGGGGTGAGAAAGGAAAACATTGATGAAATAGGTACATATTTATCATGCTAAGCTATGAAGACTTCAACAAATCCAATATTACTAGTAGTATGCTGCTACATGTCCAGTCTCGGTATCCAAATACGGCGTTGTACAAGTAGATGCGCAACAGGAGTATCAAGCCTAATCGGATGCGGTGAGAAAAGTGCGTGGACATCTAGTTACAACTCGTCTGCGGCGAAGTGGACGTTAAAAGGGGTCGACTGAGCATAATATTGTGGTTACCGTAATTGGAGCGTGCAGACTTAACATTTGGCGACGAAGATAACTGGAAATCCCAGGTGTTCAAACGTATTTTGTTGTTGTTGCTGGTGTATTGAGTAACTTACGCCGGAGCGCTGTACTCTAACAACCCTGCTCCTGGTGGCCTTTATGCACACCTGCGTCAACTGTGTAGTAGTCTTCCTTTGTCTCCTTCTCAGATCCTGTTCGAACGTCCTTACCTCCAACTTCCAAATGCAACGTTGTCCAGTTTGTTTTTGCTTTGGTCGAGACAGCTTCATTATTGTTTAGTCGTGAATTTTACTCAAGTGTTGAGAGGCAGCGAACCAGCTGGTTGACAGTGTACGCGCTCTATACTTTTAGATAACGACAAGCTGTTGATGTTTCCGACGCCAATCTCGAAGGGGTCCAAGTGGATAGCCGATTTACACATCTTTGTTGTGACTGCGCTTGTAAGGGCAAAATCATCCAGCCCCAACTACAAGTTTGGACGCCGCCCACACTCTCTCATATGTTGATTTTGCCGAAAGTAGCTAACCTCGGTAGCATGCATTCGAATTTGTGAGGTATTTGTCTTGATCACATGAGACACAAGTTTAAAGTTCTGGTTAGCTCACAGGGTACACATGTCGGAGATAAGTAGATCACAAAAATACGCAGTCTTTCGTCCGTACTCCCCAATGCGTCGTTCAACGCCATCGCGAATCTTCACTTTGGTTGGTACAGTTAAAAATCCGAACCAGCTACATGCATGTACCAAGACCTGCCTGTGGGGATTTATGCAACCACTACATAATAGTTTTTGCGCTCTAGATGTTGTCAATCGTCTTCATCTCACTGTAGAGTGTAGTCCAAGCATTAAACTCGAAGAGACCGAAGTTGTTGCACCACATGTTCATATTATTGAATCACCTTTTCATTCTGTCGTCATCGCCACTTTTCAAAGGAATCCGGTATCCGCGGTGATTTTGGTTGGACTTCTTGCTCGGTTACATTTTATAATCCCGTCCAGTCTCCGTCCTCATGGGGATTCGTCGTCGCATTTGTCATCGGCTTGAACTCATCACGCCTTCATGTATCCATATCCAATAATTTTCTTCAGTACTCGACTTCGTACATTCACACCACGCGTAGATGCATCCACGCATCCAAGGGGCAACTTTGCACGACAACCCACGTAGCCAAGGATCGCGGTTCAAAGTCAGATTGCCCTTGCTTTTCTTTTATTGGCGCGGTATATTGTAATACTTTGTCATTGCTGACATGAACTCTAATATTCATTCCAGCGCGGTGCAGGCCCTTGTTTGTTCAACACCATTATGAAACACAAACTTTGTCATATTCCGCGTGAACTTCACGAGCTTGGTATTACTTCTGGAGCCATCACTGCTCATACCTCCTCGACCTTGAGGACAAACGCACCACCTAAATCCCCCAACAATCGCCACCACGGCCGCATAGACGCCAAGTCCGTAGATCATTTGGCACCAAATGAGCTAACGGACGACAATGGCTGCCCTAGTTGAGTGAAGTTTCACCTGATAAATCTTGAACACACTTCATTAAAGTTTGGCTCAACACCTACGAATCATTTTCGATGCTCTATCATCAGAGCAGCGATATCGACACACAACTACCAAATCTATGTAGGTGCTGTATGTGCTCCACCGCAGTTTTGGCCTCTACACAGAGCGAGCGACTGGTTCAGTCCTTTGATATCTGTAGTCAACGACGAACGAAAGAGAACGTACGCGTGTTTGCAGTACCAGAGTTGTGGGCTCTCTTCTGCGTTCGTTCAGGTCTTCGTCCTTCTCCGTCATTGCAGCTCAGTCCGTCAGTGTTCAACAAGGCGTGCAAGTTTGGAAACATTCATGGGTTCAGTACGAAGAATTGCTTTTTTAACTGACCATGATCGGAAAAAATGCGAGAAAATAAAGCTTCTATTACAGATAGGGATGGGAGTATTAAATTCTGTAAAACTAGTTTTAGAAACAATATTTGTAACACAGTATGTTCGAAGAAACGTTTGTAGTAAAAACTATTTGTTTCAGATAACTTACCTCGATTCTAGAACATTATATATGTGTTTTGTAAAGCGGCGTTTTGAATGAACTTTTACAAAGGAACGTCCAGCCGAGGTGCAGATCCATTGTTGACGACGAGCGAGGAACGCTCGCAAACGGATACAGGGCGAACCGCGACGGTGTTACTCAGCAATCAACAAGAATACTGGAACGATGAAATGCTGCCCCAAGTGGCCCCTGTCAATGACACTGGCATCCTAAATAAATAAATGGTGTCAGCTGAAGATCATGTGCAGACACAGCATCGCTCCCAAATACGATATACAGACACGACCCACAAACTCCGTCAAAATCGAAAATTTAGTATATAGATGTTATGTATTTTTGACGACTATGGGATATGGCAGTGAAACGAAATGAGCTAAGTACACCAGAATGCTTCGGATCGAGCCATCGTTTCTAGCTGCTTCTTGGCTGTCCTTATCAGCTACAAAAAGAATGCCCGTATGATGGAAGTTTTCAAATGTGCTAGCGCTTATAGCTTCAGCTTCAGCGTGCAGAATAGGTCGAATCGTGTCGGTGTGGGGGAGTTGCCAGCTGGAAGCTGCGTGCTGCCCAATGCGCAAGCTTTGCGCAGGACAGGGATGGAAACCGCCTGTGGTGAGGAACAATCTCATGCTTTGAAGCATCGAGAGCCATTTGTCCTTCGAGTGTGCCTTAGCGGTGGTAATAGGCATCGTGTTGTTTAGCTGGTCAGTGACGCGGAAGCGGATATGTTTGGGCGGGGAGATTCGAAATTCACCCCCTCTCAAAAATGATTGGACCTTCCGTATCGACTTGCACTGACTTTAACATGGTTGTGTGCCGGAGTTTGTGGGTCGTGTCTGTTGTACCTGGAATGTAGCACAAATCCGGTCGGTAGCATGCGTCCGTCTCCAAAACCTCCAGTTAATACGCGTAGGCTGCTCGAGCCGAACAGCTTCAGCGACGAGAACGTACGGGGCAGATCTGTGTCGATCAGTGCCAGTGTATTCTTACGCCCCGTCATCCACGATCCGTTCTTCTCGTTCAAAGCGACTGTCAGGCGACTATGTAGCCATATATAGCAAAACGAACATTGCTCGAAGGTATTTTGGAGATAACATACACAATAAATTGAGAGAGAAAAATCCTAATTGAATCGATGGCTGTACTTACCTGACTGAAAACGCGAGCACTTCCCAACGTATTCCTCGCGGCATCCTCTGTTGCTGCTGTGCATATTAGCGTTGCTCCTGTTGTCGCCACTTGCATCAATCGCCGCCGTCTTGGAACACAAACTTGTAAACCACGGTGACAGTCTCGAGTTGGCTGAGGCCTTCAAGCCGCTGAAATCATTAAGGAGCCGCCAGCGGTACAGCAACGTATCTTAGTTGCATCTCCAGAATTGGTAACCACTCCAGCTCCGTCCAGATCGATGCTCGAGCAGCATTCGACATCTCACAAAGCCTCAAGCCATTTAGTCTGTTGCCTGTAGATGAAGTTGAAGGCTTGTACGTCGCCCCGAACACAGTTCCTTGAGCGTGCACAAAAAGATCGCTCGGGTCCACATCACCTAGTTTGCTGGCTAAACGAGGTTCTTGCTCCAACCCTAGTGCCAAATTCATCCGCCGTACCATCACTCCATTGACAAACGCCATGCACTCTTCCTCCTCCTCCGCAGCGAAGATGTCGATATCTAGATTCAGCCCGTCAGTCGACAATGTTCCTGCGTAGTCCCCCACCGACCATCCTCCACCTGTCGCGACCATGGATGACACACCACTGGGAGCACACGGAAAATACGCAGTCGACCGTCCAGAACGAGCTCCATGGGTGCGACCGCCGTATCGCCAGCGAAGGGCAGCACTGATCTCAGCGAAATGCTTGAAACATTCTCGTTAAGAATGATATCCAAACAAGCACACTCACAGAGAAACTGAACAGCATCAACCACGCGTAGATCGCCCAACGAATCACGCCTTCTACCCGAAGAAATATCCACTACGTCCACAGACCCAGGAGCCAGGAGCCATCGACGATTCCATTCATCTTGTAACCTAGGCCTATCTCTCAGAGTAGTCGTTAATTTACCCGGGTGGGGAAGCTCGCGTTGCTGTATCTTTAGCCTCTGCACAACACCGCCTTCTTGATGTGTGACTGCAGATGCAATCATAGTCTCGCGTACCTGAGCGGCGAAGACTCGAAATGCACGATTCAAAGAGTCTGACAGGGAGTCGACAGTCTCCTCTTGGCCCAACAGCAGAGCCGACACCTTCGGTCGTAGCTTACTGAATCGTTTATGACCATAGACCAGCAATAACACGTCATCTATCAGTTCAGCAAGATGATCACTTCGACGCTCGCTTGGGTAGCCACGCCCAGCTTGATTACCAACACAATTTGAAATGTCGATGACATCTCACTCAGCACATCGCTCAGGACGTCGTAAAGGCCAGCAACCAACGTAACGAAATGTCCATGGAGGTGCGCTTTACTCGTGTCCCCACTGCTTATTGCTGTAATCGCGGAGTAGACGAGCTTCTGGACAGATCGAGATGTCAGTGCTCGCACAAATAAGCCCACCACTTGTCGACCGACGGTGGCGACTCGATGTGTCGTTGTATTGACGCCGTCGCTGCTATGAGATGGAGTATGATCACGTTGAGTCGATGCACGTATCGTACACCCGAATACGCAGCTCAGAAAATGCATCGCTACATGCGAAAGCTTCACGTGCGCGCGACCTGACTTCTCTCGGAGAGCAGCTGCAGCACACAACCAATGCGACTGGACATGTCCCTCTATCGTGTCGCGATCTAAGCCGAGGTCGTCCAACGATAGCTGCTGCAGGAAGCGCCACAGCAAGAGGAGATACTTCCCCTTTTTACCAAATCCACGCGCTTGAGCTACTGCTTCATACTGCCACGAGTTTGCATCGTTCTTGTTTTCATTTAAAGCAGCTCCATCGTCTACTTCATTTTTGTGTTCGCTCTGCATTTCATCGACGTTATTGCAGTCGTTAAAGTCAACGCCTGTAGCCAACGGGATGTTTCGTAGATCCAGAAGATTTCCAGCATGAGGTTGTCGCCCCAACACGATTCGAGACGCTGGTAAAAATGCTGCTGGGGACACAGAAAAACCCTCTCCAACATCAGACATGGACACGTCGTCATCCACGTTATCCACTACTTTTCCTTGATGTCTACCGCTTAGCATTTTTGCAGCTTCCGACCGTCGATGCGATACAAGTCGAAAGCCGGGCGACGCATGACTTGTCAATACCACAGCCTTAAGATGTTCTGGTAGGTGATGACGATGCTGCCGAAGCTCGAAAACATACGCAACAAGATGGTGCGTCATTTCTCGATGGGTGCGAGTGAGACTGCTGTCGTAGCCGTAGAACCACTTGGGACACCGAGTGCCATTGATCTCGTACAAAATGGTGTTCTTTTTACCCAAGAACGCAGTTAAGTCATCGTTGAAATACATAAGTCAAAACATGCGTCGTCACGTAAGCCAGTTTCTGCAGAGAAACGCCGTCTGCTGATGCAACTATTAATCAATTGTCTACCGTACCTTTGGAAATGCGTGTTGCTTGGAGTTGATCTCCCTCTCTGTGGGGATCCACACATTGCCGTGGTCTTCCGTCTTGTTTGCCGTTTCAAAGAACAAACTGACGGGCAGATCCACGCGATCCCCAGGCTGCAGTCTGAGGTTACCCTCTTCATCGTCTACTGCTACACGGAAACCAGCAGGCCACATTGAGGCGGCTCGCGACGGCTCAAAGCGAGCGCAGACCACCAGCTCCCCCAGTGCAGCCTCACTCACGTCCGTCGAGAACGTCACGAGCACGTGGACAGAGCAGCCGCAGTAGCTCCTTGTGACGTGCTCCGGGCAGCAGTGTGGGAAGCACCGCAGCAGCTAATGCATTATTCAGTAAGACCATCGGCCTGTAACGCCACTCTCTCAAGAATTACAGTAGCAGACTAAGACCCACTTTGACGCCTCGTTGCCGGTTGGTCCTGTTCGTGCAGAGAATTCCCGTCAGTCTCCCTTACGACGAGACAACATAGCGTGTGTTGGTATTGAGTCCTTATCGAGGTCTTACCTAGCGTACTCGCGTCGGAAAAGAGGGTGGTCTTCATCGCTGCAGTTGAGGCGGAGGAGGCGGCAGGATATCACGTGCACCACGTGAGTCATTGGGATTATTGCACTGCTTTTTGGAAATATTGTTGATCAGGCACTGCTTGCACTCGTTTATGGTTTCGTTTTCGTTTGTAAATGAGGTGTATTACAGTCTGTTAGTTGCCTATTTGACCTAGAGAATACCCTACCAGGCGACGCATGTGCATCATCGACTGGCTTGCCGACTGTCCGGAAGGCGCCGGCCAATGCCCGGGTGTTACTCCGTGCCATTGTTCGCTGGAGGCCGGCTGTGCTCCTCCTGATCCGGGTGCATGTCCATCCAGTGGGCGACATCTCCTTGGAGTAGCTCCGACACTGTGATCCATCGTTGCGGGAGATTTTGCAGATCGTCCCTTAGTATCTGGATACTGGTCTTGGTATCCATGGCCAAGTTGGCTAAGCTATCGGCAGCCTTATTGAAATGTCTGAGATGATGTGCCCAGCTGGCCACCATCAGACGATCGGCTAAAAGCCGACACTGCGTGTAGTAAGATTGCAAGTGGCGGGCTCGGGGAGGCTTACGATGTCGGAGCTGATCAAGAATAATCGCGCTGTCTCCTGCTACATGGATGCCATGTAGACGTAGTCGTGCCGCGTTACGGAGGCCTATGAGAAGGCTCTTGTATTCCGCTATGTTGGTGGTGGTGCGGTGCGACGTAGAAATGCTAGCCATCCAGATGATAGCTGGCCGGTGTCCCGCGCCTCCCACTCGCGCTATCATCGCCCCGGAACCTCCGGGTCCGGGGTTACCTCGAGATCCCCGTCAAATAAGAGAACGTAGCTGTCGCTGGCCATGTAAGGCGTTGGTGATGGCATAGCACCATCTCTGGCCTGTGTGAGTGCTCGGTAACAGAGCTTGGCCGCCGCCACTCTGTGCGTTGGTGTTGCTCCAGCCGACGCTAGAATTCTGACCGTCAGGTATGCCGCTCGCAGTCTGCCTTCTAGCAGCGCAATGGCTCGGTCCACACCGGTGTCTTCTTGAGGGTCTCGATATCTACATCTTCTTTTCCAGATTGCTTGTAAAGTTGCCGTTACCCCGAGCCGCCAACACTGGTTGAGGAGATCGAAAATTTCTCGGCGAATGTCAGTCCTTTCCAGTTCAGTTGATGTGGCGTGAATGTCATCAAGTAATTCCCACACGTTCGGTGGCACTGTCAGCAGCTCAAGGCCGAAAGTCGCTTTGGTCCTGGCGTCCGTTTGGGGTTGGCCTAATGCCGCCCATGGTATACAGAAGTGTTTCCAAAGCGCCTCCGCCCCGGTGCACGTCCAAAAGGTGTGTCCTGGTGATGCCATAATTTGTCTACACTCCTCTATGGGACAGCTGACACAATTTCTGGTAGGGTCCCAGCGAGAGAAAGCTCTCAACTTTAGGCGATATACAACTTGCACTCCCCATGCTGTCGCTCCGGTAATCTTGTGGAGCTGTTTCCAGCTAAGTTTGGCGAGCGCGTTAGCTATCATGGTGTTGTCTTGTCGCCACTCCTGGGCGCGCTCGCCAACTTTGCGTAGTCCATGTCTCCGTGAGGTGGCCGTCGCTGCTTGCTTAAATTTACGTCTGGACCTCGTCCACTGCCTGGAATTGGTCCAAAGGCGGACCATCCTGCTCAGGCTGGGGTGTGGATGGATGGCGCGCACCATTACCTCCCCGTTGGCAGCCTTATTGATGAGGTGGTTGGCGTCCTGCATTGAAGTGACCTCTGAGCTCAACAGGAGTTCCATCT
Organism: Phytophthora constricta; assembly: GCA_011947335.1. Classification (NCBI taxonomy): domain Eukaryota; phylum Oomycota; class Peronosporomycetes; order Peronosporales; family Peronosporaceae; genus Phytophthora; species Phytophthora constricta. The sequence goes on from JAAVTI010000760.1 coordinate 65,978, forward strand.
CCGCGACGTTGAGCTGCAATCTCGCTTCAGGTCGGCTCTGCTCGAGTGTCGACACGGTGGCTATGAGCGGATGATCGCGAGGCGTCGCTGATAAGTGGAGCTCAGCGGTGGGCGCCGGTGTATACACTATCTCGGGAAAATGTGCAAGGAGATGGTGCAGTAATATGCCCGCCACTTGCTCAGTGCAGGAGTTAACTTTCGCTACCCGAATCCAGCCGTAACACACATGAGTCCACGTGATGGTATCCCGCACCATAGTGCCTTTCCGCAGCAGGATGCCCGGTGTCGTCGCACCGTCCGGTGCAACCTTGGGGATAAAACGACAGATTTCCACGAAAGGAAGCCATTCGAGACAAGGCGTCCCCCATTGTAGTCGCACTAGACGCCGCTGTACCGCTGTCGGCTACCCCAGAAGCGCCTCCACGTGCACTAAACATGCCTGTTCACTCCACGTCATCTGCGTCCGTACCAGACGGCCTACCTCTTCGTACAACTCGTGAATGGCCGTGGTTAACTCTGGTGACGGGGTTGTGTCCCCGCTGTGTTCACCATGTGCATCCCCACCTTCCACAGGTCCCAGCCAGCAGTGCTCGCTCTGATGGGGCCGTCACAGTGACTGAGAGTGAGATAGACCCCCGGAGCTGCTCCTTCAGCCGTGTCATGGTGTAGTATGTCACCAACCATATGATCAATCAGCGTGCCGTCAGTGGCCCAGTTAGTTACAGTCATTGCCGCCATGGCCACGAGCTGCACTTCGAGGTCTGGAAATGCCACCCCCATCTTCACGTGAGAGCTGTGATGCAGTGGCAGCGAGCCATGGCGCATATGGCTCTATCCTCTTTGAATCTGCCCGTCCACACATAATTCTTGATGTGTGCCTTGAGCGACTTGGTGGTGGCTTTAGAAGGCCAGGCGTGCCTTCCTACGAACAGCAACTTAGGTATAATGATCGCTTTGGCCACCAGCGTTCGTTGTTCGACCGTCAATGTTTTCTGGCTTGCCAGCCTTATCCTGTGAGCAAGTTGCTCTCTAGCAAGTTCCCATGCTGCTTCTGCGTCCTGTTGACTGCCTGCCCGAATGCCTAGGTATCTGTAGTACTCGGTCGGCGCTAGCAGCCGAATATCAGTCGTCCATTCTGCCCCGCAGGCAGCCCGTCCGGGTGTAGTGCTATCGCGACCGTCTTGCCCTTATTGAGTAGCAGTCCAGAGGCAGCTCCGAACTCGTCCACCGCTACCAGCACGGCGGGCACCTCCTCCGGGTCGCGCAGATATGTGGCTGTGTCATCCGCGTAGCCGGCGACAAGGAGGTCCAGTTGGTTCCACTTAGTAGTAAGTAAGATGCCCCTGTGCACGCGACCGCTGTCGAGTCGCTGGTATAGCGGCTCCAAAGCCAGAATGAACAGCAGTGGTGCTAGGGGCACCCCTGTCTGATTCCCCACGTCACTCTCAGACGGGAAGACCTCGCTCCGTTGGCTAGGAAGCGTACCGAGGTTGTCTCGTGGAGACTCGCAATGACTTGCACAAAGTGTTCTGGGTATCCATGTCGTCGAAGCACTTCATATAGCAGCCATGTGGTTCACGTCTCTGGACATGGCTAGTGGTTTCTGAGCAATCATGTTGACGGAACGCGCTAAGTGGATTTCAGCTTTCATTTGCCCCTTTAGACACTTCCTGTGGATCAGGATGCCATTTGGACTCAAGAATGCGCCGCTTATCTATCAGTGCGTAATCAATAACTGTCTATGAGGATTCGTTTGGTTGCCTCCAGATGAAGAAGCTCAGGTTGACCGTGAGGTCCTTGAGTATCTGGGTCTGGACAACCTGGAACATGATCACCCTGAAAGAGTTGAGCCTAAAGTCCCGATCTTGGGAGAAATGATGTCAGTGTTCCAGCATAACATCCATATGCCTTCTCATGTGGGTCCTGGTTTGGGGCGTATATTGACGATATCGCCATGGAACAGAAACCTGGGACAGGTTGTGCGAAGATCTGAATGCATTGCTGTTCAGGCTCAGGTACTGGAACATTTTAGTAAGTTTACCCAAGAGTGAGTTTGAGAAGTTGACGACCCCGTACCTCTCACACGAGGTCAGTGCCGAAGGTATTCGTGCTGTGCCTAAGTTCGCTAAGGCGGTTCAGGAACTTCCGTTCTCGTCCACTTTAAAGGTGCTCAATCATTTTTGGGCGGCCTGAACTACTGTAATAAGTTTATCGAGGACCTGTCTGTGGTTGCCGCTGTACTCTGCGAGTTGACCGAGGAACAGGTGCGGTCTGGCCGAGACCTGACCAAGGCTAAGGAGGCGTTCGAGATCCTGAAGAAGAAAATTGCGTCTACCCCGCTCTTACGCCATCCTGATCGAACCAAGTCGTTTGCAAAAAATTGCATACCAACCCCTGGGCAGTGTCAGCTGTTCTAGATCAGGAACATGACGGTGTTATTCAGCCTGTGCGATTCACGGGAAGAGTCCTGAATGGGTATGAGGTCAAATATCATGTTACAGAGATAGAAGTTGTCGCCTTGCTCCGGGTACTCATACCTTTGATCGCAAATTGTCACATGGTGGTATATACCAGGTACAGTGTTCTGAGCTGGTTACTCAGGTCAAAGTCCCTGGACGGTCGATGTCTACAGTGGGCAGCGATTTTATCACCCTGGTCCATGGAAGTGCACAAGGTCGATCGGAACCAGGATGGTCTCGCAGCTATCCTTGGAGCAGGAATCACTCCAAGAGAACACCTGGACCAGGTTGCAGAATCTTTGATCCCTGCCAAGGGGCGAGTCAGGCCACCTCCTCCGATTAGCTTGGAGATGTTCGAGGCCGACTACCAAGGTTTCGTCATGAGTTTTGATGGAGCAGCCAAGACCTCGACAATCCAAGGGAGTTGCGGTTGTATACTGTGGAAAATACCTAGATGGGAAGTTGTGAAAGCGAAAACATATTTCTTTGAAGATGTGACCGTAAATGAGGCTGAATATTATGGAATGGTCAAGGGGATGGAGTTGGTCCTGGAACACGACATCCAGGAACTGGTCGTGGTTGGAGATTCAAGAATCGCCCTTCAACAGGTTCAAGGTTTCATCAACTGCAATCAACCCAACTTGCAACGTAGACTGGCCGAGGTCGAAGCATTGAAACCCAGGTTCAAGTCGCTCAGGTTGGTACATGTGAAGCGCGACTATAATCAGGCCGCAGATTACCTGACGTCTAAGACACTTGTTCTGGAAAAATCTAGGGAAGTCGAAGATGATGACGAGAAAACACACCTGAAACATGTGTCCAGGATCAAAGAAAAGCTTATTAAGCCCAAGGTAGAAGCTGAAGAACACAATACATCAGATACAGTACCAGTGGAGGATGCTGACAGTATGGTCCAGGGCACCAAAGTTATGGCCGCGGTTACGCGAAGTCAGTCCAGGGACAGTATGGTTCAAGGACAGTCTGATAACCCGCTTGCAATCCAGGATGAACGTTGGCGACGTGTCAAAGCACATCAAGATACTGACCCTCGAATGATTGAGATCAAGCAGTATCTCAGAGGTGACTTTGGGGAATTCTCGCGAGTCCAACTGAAAAAGATTGCCAAGATCGCTGATCCAATGGTTTTGCACTCCCGTGATGTATTGTACTACCTGAACCAGTTGACTGCTAACCGACCCAGGAACAATAACACTGAACCAAGGTTGGTGATACCTGGGACACTGCGTGCGGATATCTTGCACTACATACATGAGGACTTTTAGGGCGGACACCAGGGCATTACCAGGACATATGAACGACTGCGTCGTGAATATTACTGGCCTGAAATGTACGCGGACGTGAAAAAAACTCGTCAAAGAGTGTGTTGATTGCGCGTCCGCCAAGGGGCAACCGCCAAAATCAGGACCATCTCCTGGTAATATTGAACCAAGACGTCCGTTCGAGGTGGTGTCAATGGATTTTGTCACTCACGTGCCTAAGTCCGAATGGGGTAATACTTTATTACTACTGTTCCAGGACATGTTTTCAGGATATGTGATGTACAAACCAATGACTCCCACAACTGCCCAGGATGTAGCCGAGGCTTACGAAGAATGTGTCTTCAGGCACTTTGGAGCAAGCTCTATGATCAGGCACGATCAAGATCCCAGGTTCATGATCAATGTTTTTACCAGGTTCAGGGAGTTCTTGGGTAGTAAGCAGCGAGCGACCCTAGCGTATCGCCCTCAGGCAAATGGCCAACAGGAACGATCGGTGCAGACAGTCATGAGGAGTGTCCGAGCTTATGTAGCTGAACCAGACCAGACTGACTGGGACGACCATGCCGAGCGACTGATGTTTGCCTTGAACACTTCTTACGATGCGACCAGGATGGATACCCCATTTTACCTGGTACATGGCTGGGATGCTTGTGGTACAATATCGGCTATGCTTGGACCTCGTCCATCTAGTGTTCCAGAGAGGACCGCGTTCGAATGGCGACGTAAGTTCCAGAGATACTGTGGTTATGCACTTGCGTGTGTAAAGGATCTCCAGGAACAGGCTAAGCGTACCAAGTCTGACGAACAGACCAGGAAGTGGCGATAATTATCTGATCAGATTAAATCTGGATTTGAGGCGGGCGATGCGGTATGTCTTTATATCCCTAAAGTTCAAACTGGGTTGAGCCGCAAGCTCACACACCTCTGGCATGGCCCCATTCCGGATTGAAGAGGTGCATATTAATTTCAGGGTGAAACTCAAGATCAAAGACACTGGCTACCGCGTGAACCCATGGGTTCATATTAGCCGACTGAAGGCGAGGGCACACTTCCCAGAACGACCAATGAACCAGGTGGACATGAACGAGGATGATGATTTTGACACCGCATTATTACCTGAGGATAATTGGGAGCCAGACAACCAGAACAGTGAGTACGAGGTGGAAAAGATCCTAGATCTAAGATGGACCAAGAGAATCAGAACCTCGAAGCGTATTCGCGAGTACCTGGCAAATGAAAAGTTTATGAGGACCCAGAATGGTTACCAATGACACAGCTCAATTATGGGGCTCTCCTGTACGACTTTAACAAGGGTGCCAAGGCGAGAACCAGGTTCCGGACTATGCAAGCAGGAGACGATCATCCTGATCTGGAAGTTATATGGCCAGATCCGTACGTACCTACGATCTCCTTCTCAAGCGCAGATCCTAGATCGCCCAGAGTTCTCAGCTTGTCCGAGCGTCTATCGCCTCTCAAACCGCAAGATCTCACTAAAGGAGGTGACAAGCATCGAAAAGGAAAGGAAAACTAGAGCCCCAAGGCTACCCCAGGCCCGGATCAAGTCCCGCCCTCCCCCTGCCCCAGATCGGAACCCGGATCTCGAAGATCCCCGATTTGGACAAAAGCGCGGCAGCAGCACGAAGATTCTCGTGCTGTTCCACCCCTAAGCTTCGCCAAGGCGTTCTACGCTTCACGAGTCCGCATCCTCAGCAGTTATCAGAAGGGCGATCCAGCCCTCCGATGGGTACACAAAGGTGACCAAGTTCGGCAAACAGATCACGGATCTATCGGAGTACCCCTCCATCAGTCGGTGTCTGGGCATAGTTGGTGAGTGCAGATCGGGTCTCAGAAATTTGGCCGATCCCACTCCGCCACACACCAGCGACGACGCAAATCCACCGTCCAGTCACCACTGGGCTGCCCTTCGACCTCCATTCGGGCGTAGTTGGCCTCCATCAGGGCCGACACAGATATTCCTTCCTCCCGACGATTGTTGGGGGCGACCATAGTCTGTTTTACAAGCCGGGATGCCACTCGCAGATAATCTGTACCCGCACAACTGTCCGCACGGTCCCCGACAAAACTTAAAAGGTTCTCACGGACCATCGCCCTGACGCGACACGTGAGGGTTGCTGCTCTGACGACGTCGTTGCGGAACGGCGGCTAGCTGGAAGACTGATCCTCACAGCAATTACTGAGCTCGACTAGCAGCGCCCCCATTTCCAGTCGCCGGCGTAGGGTGTAGTCCCGCTTGAGCACTGTGCTCCACTAAGTTGTTTGTGGCGGTGAAGCCAGTCCAGCAGCCTGCTACGTTCAACCACTGACCGCTCATGTACTGAGTCAAGTTCAACAAGCTCGGTATGCTCATCCACGTTTTTACGAAAGCATCTCGCATTCTTGAAAAATCTTCTTCGCAGCGAGCGAAGTGTAGATCGTACACGTCGTACACTATAGCAGCTGAAATAACCGAAGGAATCACCTTGTAGACCTTCCCCATCACGTGGACGAAGCATATGAAGCTCTGGAACTGAGGATTATCTCCAAGCATGGTATTCACAGCGTTGCATATGGCCTTGTCTGTATCAGCCATCGCGCACTGAACAACGAGATCTCGGCCTGCGATCCAAACGTACACGCGCCGCAGTGCCATCAGCATAGGCTGCATGATCTTCTCCGGAAACTACGTATTATGTATTTCTGTTATTTTGGCTATCCAGGCCAGAAATAGTATGTTTTTGTGCGTCGCGCTAAAGAGAAGAATAGGGTTAAGACACAATTTTAAATAAGGTTTTATGCTTCACAGTACAGATTTAGAAAGGCGTACCAGCGTACCTTGGTAATTCCTATGGCTGAGATGACTGGTGCAGCGTTCTTTTTCGAGACCTACGCCCGATTGCCGCCACACACATCGGCATTCAGGCTTTTTGATACAAAGAGATAGTTTTCCAACCTTTCGTTGTTTGAGAAAATGACTTTTCATTAGATATGAAGTGGCGTGGTATTGTACTCATGCATGTATACGATGTTCAGCTGAGTGTGGTGTCGACTGTTCTAGGAGTTTCTGAGAGGAGTCTGACGGTATCGTAGATTCATTGAGACGGAAATATTCTCAAAAAGCAATAACGTTCCGGTGCTACACTTTGCCGCGCGCTAAGGTTTAATCTGGGTCTCACGCGTAAGGTTCTAACCAAGCGATCGACCGAGTGTTTGCCGCGCGAACGAAGTGAGTTTGTCCCAAGACTTGCCTTCTACTATAGCGGGCTGGATCAACTATGTCGACGAGACGTCCAAGGATGGAATTTATGCGGTGCGTCTAAGTTTTTTATTATTAAAAAATGTGTCTGTCGTGCAAGAATTGAGGCGACTGCAATAAACTTACCTTGCTACACGATGTGCACAACACCATTCTGCGTTTGTTATGCTTTCCTGGGGCCGTAGCATGACCAAGGAATCAAATACCACAGTAGTTAGCTCCCAGTTCATGTCGGCAAAGCACGACTGTAAATAAAGTGGCAGCATGCCTCCCCATACTTACGCGCTCGCTCCACCAATAGTCCGGAAGTCCAGCCTCGCTACGCCACGGGCGGGGCTTCTCGAACAATCCCTGGTGCTGTTGCACCACCTGCGAATTCATAATACACAGTAGTTAGCTCACAATCGTCGAACGCACGCTTTGGCATCGACGTACCAGAGTGAAAAGGACTCGTCGTAGATTCTCAGCTTTGTTGTGTGGGTCACACAAAAATCACACTACAATCAATTTTCGATTGAGGCCTGCTATGAATTATGAAGCTCTTGATAACACGTAGAAGCCCGAATAAGAGGCCCGATTAGAAGGCAAAGTATTAGAAAGGCACAACACATCACCACCCGGTGGAACCCACGCGAGCAATCGGATACGCCGACCATGAGTACCGGATAACCATGATTTTTGTGCTTGTACGTGGCGTCCGTGTGTAGGTTAAATCTGTCTGGGGGCCGTATAAGGCGTAGCATTAGGGTCTTCTTCGTTAGACTAATAACGAACGGACGCTCATCCAACCCGTCGCTCACCACTGGTTTGTCCTCGCCATCCAGATTCCACGCAAGGTTAAGGCCTGAGTCATCGACTCTCTTCCTGTAAACGCCCTCGCGTGGATCCACCTCCTTAGGTCTCACACTCGGTCATTCCACGAGAGATGAGTGTGCGAGTAGGAGTTCACGAAGTTCTGCAAGCTTGGAAGGTCCTGCAGCACCGTCTCGAACGTCTTCACCATCGTGTGTCGTGTTCTCATAGACATGAGATGATGCACCGTGAGCTTACGGCTAAACGTCTTCTGCGACGGAGTCAGTCTCTACTTATTGAAGGGATACCGCTGTGGCATGCTTCCCACCTCAAATATGGACACCACGTCCAGCTGCTGGCAGGACAAGGTCTTGCTACGACACGGGCAAACGTGTCCACCCGAGGGAACGGCAGCCTCACAGGCCTGTGACGCGTAATTGAGCATTATATACTGCATATTATTCGGCGCTTCCTCCGGCCAGATGGAGCACGCGTACATGGTGCTCATCGACACTTCGAAGGACTTCATGGCGCTCAGCACCACGTCCGCGTGGATGCTGGCGGTGCCGATAGCTTCGGCATCGTCGGTCGCGTAGGCCGCTCGTGTCCTCGAAGTATGGTGGGAGGTTTGCCCAAGCGACCTCCCAGCTGGCTCTTGTGACACGAACATTTCGAGGGCCGTGGTTAGCTGTAAATCGCCTAGTGTATCCTATTACAGCACTGTCTGTGCGTGGATAAAAAAGACCGGTACGCCGTTCTATTTTGTGGTGACACCACGAGCGATGTATGCCTAGTTTGTTGCAGGCCACGTTCAATGTGTAGAAAGAGAGTAAACGGCACATATTAGTGGTAACCAAGAAAGGCTAGGCAGATAGATGTAAAAATAAAAACTTGTTGACGTGTCTTGTTCTTTTCCTCCTTCTTGCTGTTGCTCGCTTCTTGGATGCAAGGGGGATTCGCAACTGAATTAAAGAAGCAAAGTCCCTTCTGCGAGCTCCCTTAGCATGAGCGCTCATGAATCCTTAAAAATCCAGTTGATCGAGGGACCTACGAGGTCCTATTCGAGATAAGCTGCACATGAGCCCACTTTGACCGCTGTCCTTGTTCTCTACGCCCCCACGGCGTTCACCGCGATCACGCACTCCGGCTCCGAATGACATTAATGACACGCTTCATGTAGATCCCCGGCTGTTAGCCGTTCAGGCGTCACAAACTGTCGTTTGACATAAAATATGCCGTCCTGCTCCGATCTATGACAACACAAGTTTCATGTGGTGACCTACTTTTAATGTGAGAAGGCTACACTGTTGTGTGTGAATTACGCGTTCTCCGTTAAACCCGATGAACATAAGATGCCCATCCGGAGACAATTGCCCATTATAAGCGTCCCTCACGTTGGATGAGTCCATATACAAGAATGTGTGATTTCGCTGCCGACAAAGTCGGCGCGGTAATCTCTCTTCCGGATGTGCGAGCAAATATTTCCTTGCCTCCTGAGCTGGTGATCTCTCGGATCATCGACAGCCAGTCAGCCAGGAGAACTGACTTGGGTTACAAGACCTTAGTCTCGTTTAAGAAAGTAGCTAGCAGCTCGAATCTTAACTCTCCACTCCCACAGGAAACGGAGGAAAATCAACATGTTTCCCCTCATTGCGAGTGTCCCGGATCGGGACTATGATGTAATAGGGGAATTGTCCAGGGTGTCCCATAATAACGTGTGGGACTGCACATTCATTGGCTATTGGACAGAGCCAATCAGCCACTTCAGCAACGGGGCCTTGGCTGGCATAAGAGCCAACCTCGCGCCATATTCGGTGGAAGGCGGGGATCTGGCGGCCGTTGATGACTGGCGGGAGGAGCAACTCGGTGCGACGACGGTGAGGACGGATGGCATGCGGATGGAGAGCACGGCGTGGCTTGGAAAAGGAAGGGATATCAAGCGCCGGGATGGAAGTCGTGGCGGAAGGACAGCGTCGACGCGGCTCGGCGTCGAGCGTGGGGGATCGCGAAGGAAAGAGGGGTGTATGTCTGTGAGGACGGGTAGCGCGCCGAGGCCCACGCCTTCGAGGACGCGGAATGGAGGTCGTGCCCAAGGGTTCGTGGTGGCCGCCCGCTGCCTCACAGGTAAGTAGGTAGACTTCTCATTTTGCCAGGAACAGCACGAGCGACTTGGAACAGCAAGGAACAGCAGGAAAACTAACAGTTTAATCGACTCTATTTCTCTTTACACGCTACTTGGACTACCGCGTACGGGGCTAAGCGTGCCGGCTTGGCGTTTTTCAAGGCGTACTTGGCACGAACAGCAGGGGCGTTCCTCCTTCACCGGAGCTCGAGGGTTACTTCGTCCCGTGGGTCGCTCGAACCCAGCGTTCTGGCATCCCCGCCCCGGGATACGGGACCCTCCATGAAAAATAACCCTGTTCACTCTCGGTAACATGGTCGGACGGTTTGCTAGCCCATACAAATTCCTATATCAATTTGTGCTGGGTTTCCAAGTTAAGCCCAAAATATACATCGCCGCTGCGGCACGCAACCAACAAGATTGAATGTGTGCATCTACCCACAGCCCAGATCGGTCATTCATGTTCGTCGAAGAAACTCTCATACGCGAGTATATGCTGGTCCTTTTCCCGAAGACAGTGCTCAAGAGAATAAGCTCATATTACTGCCAAAAGGTTATATCAACGAAATGAGCCACAATATCTTCATCAAAAGCGCATCAGTTGCTATGACGATCTGCATCTACGACGGACCGTGAATCTTTTTTCTGCGCTGCGGGAATACTGGAACTCAACAACGGCCGCCGCCGCCAGTACTCCAAGAGCCAGATACCAAATGTTTCAAACCACCATCCGTGAAAACGTTGGGACAAAAGGTGGTCGGTCTTGTTCGCCGAATACGATCCTCACAGTGGGTTTGAAACAGTTCGATGCGGGCAGCCCCAGGAGTGCTATCATGGTCGAACAAAACAACACTTGGTTTGCTGTGCGTCGCGAGAATGCGGCCGTAAAACTTAGAGTAACTGACTACCATCAGAAGTTAACCGATGGTTGTGACGTGTCTGTAATAGCTGCAGATCCGCGTCTTGAATCTCTGCCCGATAGACAATAAATATCTTTGACAATCTTCAAACGTTGTTGTCTTCTTCGGTCGAAAAGAGCGGATGATCATCACCAGCGCGCCAAAAGCCACGTACGTAAGTCATGGCGATCTTCTCACTGCCTGGTCCATCCCTATTCGAGATGGTATGGGGCTGGAAGCTTTCGGAATGGGGAGCAGATAATCTGACTCAAACGCTAACATGAAGCACAAGCCACCTAGATGCTACCATGAGGTAGCTTGCTTATGAGAATATATTATTTTCCCGTGGAAATTCGGACGTTTTTCACGGGGGTCTACAGTCACGGAAAAACCAGCCGTCAGTGGCTACTTTTCCCGTGAATTTGCCACGTGGGCTGTAATCCCCGTGGTAACGAAATCGATGCTGCTAACTTTCCTGTGCAAGGAATATATGACTCCGCCACAATTTGTCAGTGTTACAGGTGTAGATTGGTGGTGGTGATCGGGTAGTTGTTGTCAAATGTAGAACTGAATTAAATGTACGGCTCGGCCGTGCGTGTCGTCCATTACCTATGGCTACCGACGCCTCCCTAAGATCCCGGTAATTATTGCGGGAGTTGCTAACTGCCCGAAACCCCTCAGTGGTTTCCAACAACAGGAACTAGCTAAATGAATGCCGCAGCAAACCTTTCAGTTTAGAGACCAAAATCCCATCCCCGGCTAGGAGATCCATTCGCCGAGGTCTTCAGCTCCGTCGCGTAGGAGAGCGCTGACTGGCCCAAGGAGCTGCAAAGCGTTGCCTGAAGTGAAGGTGCATCGGTAGATGCAGTCGGTGGCCAAGGGACGAGCGGCCAGCATTGAAAAGTGCGAACACAAGAGGGAGGAACTGCAGGAACGTCAAACCATGCAGCAGCAGCAGGTGCAGTCGTGCCGACGCCCACTACAAGGAGTAGCAGGGACCTAGCACCAGCAGGGACGACGTGGTGACGCTGGTCCATGAAGCCGCAGCAGACACGTCGTGTTGACCAAGCCTGCATCGACATCGTGACGAGTTAAGATAGGGTGATAGATATGATTATTTGTGTGGTGTGTAAACGATCTAGTCTACATTACTGCTAGCTTGTAGCGGCAATTATTCTCGCAAGCTGATTGCTAGGTACCTGTGCCGCAGATAGCGAAGCAACCCCAATTAGCTATACAAGGAGCAAACGAACCGCTGAAAATCTCAAAGCTATAAGCACGTATAGACCACAGTTGTACGAATCCACTTGTGTACCAAGTGGCGAGCGGTAAGTTAGAAGATGGTAGCGAGTCTTCTCATCTGGAGGAGGCGGCAACAAAGTTAGCATGGCCAGCGCTACAGAGCGAGCATGACCTATAAAAATCGAGCACATCGGGTCGTAAATTTTTAAACGTTATCTTCCATGAGGGTTATCCGGATGCTGCACCAGTGCACCTTATTGCAGTTGAGCGGTATCAATACCTTCTCTTCCGAGAAACTACAAAACAATTGCTCCAGACGCTGTGTGTCCACGCTGATCGTTCCGTCTACGACGATCGACAGTTCTGACGGGGCAATAATCATCGCTGTCCGTAGAGTTGTTTGAGCACGAAGTTTATGAGCCATCACGAAGAGGCGTTTTGCCTGCAAAATCAAGATAAGCAATCTGGAACGACGATCAGTTACTCGAATCTCCTAGAGCCATTGATAGCTTTAGCGATGTCTTCAAAATCTCCAATTGCACGATGCCACTTTTCATTAAGCTGACAGTGCCCGTTGTGACATATCCCACCCACTTATCTCCAAGGCGACGTCCTTTTCAGCGAGATTGTTTTCTATCTGCTGCAACACTGTGACTTAAGCTTCACAGAGTATGATAATTTTCCAAGATAAAATAAAATCAGCTCAATGATGAGCCAAAATGTTATCTTGTGTCAACTCCTTCAGATTATGCGGAAGCACATTAGTTTTTCCTGGAATTTGAGCCGTTCTAAATCTCCGAAACATTCTATGTGACTCAAACGTTCGCGTTTTCGACAGCCACATTTCCTGAGACCTCAAACTTAACTTTCTTGATCTCTTACACTCCACTTGATAGTCTTCACGCTCCACACTATTTTCCTCAGCACGAACCACACCATCTTCCATCATATTCGCCACCATGGTGTCAGTATTATGGCCTGCATAGGACTCCATAGAATGACCCGCATCACACTCCATCACATGCTCCACGCTATTATCCACTTGTTCCACACCTCTCGTCAAAGTCTCCTCATTATATTCGCTGCTACGCGTCGCATGCCCTGGACTCATGTCTTCTTGCTCCTCTCTTCTATCGATGTATCCATCATTTACATCGTATCCCTCTACGATCTCCATTCCCTGTGATTCCTTGCCCCACTGTGCCTTGTCCTTCAAGTGTACTATCCTCCTCCATATTATGTTGCACAATTTTTCTGTTTTTCATGCCGACGTAGACTCCTACCGTAGTATTATCTGACCAGTCACTTGTTTGGTTCGAAACACCAACAGCAAGAAGCGAGAAACACAATATGAACACACAACGATGTTTTCTATAACCAACGCACATTGCTAGCGAATGTATTTATGTATTGAGTTCAATATTGTTGTAGCAGTCCAACGATGCTGCATTTGGCTCGGATCGCACCAATTTGTGAAACGGAATCGGAAGACTGATAGCACGCACCGATGACAGGAACACATATTTAAGAAAACTACATCATACAGATGGTATATTGGTTCACGTGTAAAGATCGAAGGCAACGGGGTTTCAGCCACCCCTGTGAAAAGCAGACAAATTCAGCCCCACGTGAAAATCATCCTCTCGACACGGAAAAAAAATCCGCACCTCTTGCTTATGTCTATCGGCTGGGTTGGGCCGCACGCAGAGGTTCAGATTAGCGAAAAACAATCGATGTATCAGTATTATTGATACTTATTCCGAGGTCAAGATTAATATATAGTAATGTTGTGAGTTCCACTCAAAACTGGATTGGGGCGATTGCCCAAGCCCAATCGACCCGCCAATCGCCCGAGCCATACAAAATTATAACTACCGTCTTACCGCGCACGAGCCGCCTAAGCGCTCAATAAAAATAGACAGCCCACTGGGCGTAGTATTCCTGTATAGCGCCTGGGCGCTCTAATTGAACAGCCCACCAAAACGAGACGAACGGCGAGGCAGAGGAGCAAACATGTATTAAAGAAGCATACCATTCACTTTCAAGGTGTTGTAAGGTCCAAGCTGTGTAGCGCAAATCGATCGAACAGGATGTTCGACATCGTACGTGTACGTTGAGATGACGCGGCAGTCGTTGTTGAGTGTTCAAACTGGGAGTCGTAGCACCTGCTACTTGTGCTCATGGGGTTGCGTGCCACATGGCTACTGCACTAGGCGTTCTATTAGACTACGTGTTCAAATCGAGGGTTTTCACACCGCCAAAATATATGTTTCCTTCAATTACAGCGCCTAAGCGGCTAGTGAGCTAATAATCTCGACTGACATCACGATTTCTCGATGCTTATTGGCCATCCGGTAAGACGGTAGCAGCGAGTCGCACTTAGACGAGATTTTACTGTGGTACCCAATTGGTGCGGGGCAATCCGCAAAATGACTTGGATTTGTATTGGATCGGTTTTGACTTGAGCATAGAAAGGCCCCAGATCTACACATTTGGCCGGAATTCACAATACTTAGCCAAATTTTAAGGTGACTATTAGTATTATTACGAAAAAGATTAATCCTTGTGAAAATAATTTTCCAGAAACACTGTAAAGCAGAGCGCTGCGGTCGCGCCTCCTCTCGGTTGACGGCGTAATCGGCGCAGAGTGTGGTGGCCAAGAACACCAAAGCAGTGCGGATACAGCGACTACTTAATCCCCGACCTTCGCTGACGACGTAACAGTGACCGAACCGATACTTCCGCGCTTAGACCGACACGGTGCCGCCGGTACTGATCACACCAGGTGTACCTGCTCCGACAACACCGACGGAAGGTGCCGAGACACGTGCTCGTCCCTGACGCAAGCAATTCCGGCAGCGATGGACAGATCAAGGACTACACAGCATATAGACTCGACGGCAAGCGTAGTGTCCGCTTTCGAGGCGGTCTGGTCCACCTATATGTCTGTTTGGGTCACGTACGCTTCGCCTGAGTCATCTTCGAAGGTCGTAGATGGCATGGGGGACCGCATCGCTAAAATGTTCAATCGCTTTTTTAGATCGAAATCGTTTAGATCGAGTAAAATTGGAAGAGAATAAGCTATTGCGCTGAAAGGATGTATCTAATAACGGATTTCCGGCGGATATGTCGTTGGATAAGCTCCACGTAGAAGTGAGAAAGAATGCGGCTGGATCATCATGTCACTCGTGGACTGCTTCTAGAGACGAAACTGTTGCCACTACATCGATCACTACCTCCGGTGTGCCGAAGTATTAGAGCGCATTACATCTAATACAAATCCAAAACCTCATACATAATAATATGGGTAATGCAAAATCAGCTTTAAGGAATCGCAGTAGCAGTATTAATCCAATCAATATTAATACGTAAAAGTAGTAGTGAGTATGTAATTGAACCTCTGCCCGCTCCAAGGTTCATACACAGTACAGTAACCAAATCATACACAGCGGTCCGCAGCAAACTCGAAAAGCGTAAAAGGTGCAACAGAGTCAGGTTGCGTTGTTCCTGTTCTGCTTTAATAATTCAACGCGCCGCGGAGTGTTGCTACTACTGTACTAGTAATGCAGAGCAAATTGGGGGGCACTTAGTGATCTACGAGGCAGCAAGGCTGTGTCCGCAAGTTCCGCTAGAAACGATCCTGTTAAAGGCATAGCGATTTCAAAGGCAGTCCGCCCAGTGCATTGTAAGCTGTATATGGTGGAGTTTTACATGCATTTGTTTCTACTGTGGGTCTAGTCGAAACAAATGGAAAGGGTATTCTAGCGGCGTGCTCTTTGCTGCTAAAGAGCGGAGCATCGAGTTCCCTGGTACGGGAACGACTCGAGTGCAAAAACAGATCCATAAAGCTGTCTCTTAATAGCGCTAGCCTCCCTCCATTCATTTGTTTTGCTCTAGCAGCTCGACGTCGCCTAGTGAACTGCTTCGTCACGCGAGACGACTCGACCTTTGACCTCAGGGAGTTGAAGGAAGTGAAGTCTCTTTGGCGCGCTGCCACGTGTTGGTCAAATCTGGCAATCTCGAAAACATTCGTTGAGAGGGCTGATGCCTTTAGTGCGAGCTCTCTCCGAACAAAATCAGCCCCCAACGGTCGATTAGATCTATATTTCCAAAAAGCAGTGCAATAATCCCAATGACTCACGTGGTGCACGTGATATCCTGCCGCCTCCTCCACCTCAACTGCAGCGATGAAGACCACCCTCTTTTCCGACGCGAGTACGCTAGGTAAGACCTCGATAAGGACTCAATACCAACACACGCTATATTGTCTCGTCGTAAGGGAGACTGACGGGAATTCTCTGCACGAACAGGACCAACCGGCAACGAGGCGTCAAAGTGGGTCTTAGTCTGCTACTGTAATTCTTGAGAGAGTGGCGTTACAGGCCGATGGTCTTACTGAATAATGCATTAGCTGCTGCGGTGCTTCCCACACTGCTGCCCGGAGCACGTCACAAAGAGCTACTGCGGCTGCTCTGTCCACGTGCTCGTGACGTTCTCGACGGACGTGAGTGAGGCTGCACTGGGGGAGCTGGTGGTCTGCGCTCGCTTTGAGCCGTCGCGAGCCGCCTCAATGTGGCCTGCTGGTTTCCGTGTAGCAGTAGACGATGAAGAGGGTAACCTCAGACTGCAGCCTGGGGATCGCGTGGATCTGCCCGTCAGTTTGTTCTTTGAAACGGCAAACAAGACGGAAGACCACGGCAATGTGTGGATCCCCACAGAGAGGGAGATCAACTCCAAGCAACACGCATTTCCAAAGGTACGGTAGACAATTGATTAATAGTTGCATCAGCAGACGGCGTTTCTCTGCAGAAACTGGCTTACGTGACGACGCATGTTTTGACTTATGTATTTCAACGATGACTTAACTGCGTTCTTGGGTAAAAAGAACACCATTTTGTACGAGATCAATGGCACTCGGTGTCCCAAGTGGTTCTACGGCTACGACAGCAGTCTCACTCGCACCCATCGAGAAATGACGCACCATCTTGTTGCGTATGTTTTCGAGCTTCGGCAGCATCGTCATCACCTACCAGAACATCTTAAGGCTGTGGTATTGACAAGTCATGCGTCGCCCGGCTTTCGACTTGTATCGCATCGACGGTCGGAAGCTGCAAAAATGCTAAGCGGTAGACATCAAGGAAAAGTAGTGGATAACGTGGATGACGACGTGTCCATGTCTGATGTTGGAGAGGGTTTTTCTGTGTCCCCAGCAGCATTTTTACCAGCGTCTCGAATCGTGTTGGGGCGACAACCTCATGCTGGAAATCTTCTGGATCTACGAAACATCCCGTTGGCTACAGGCGTTGACTTTAACGACTGCAATAACGTCGATGAAATGCAGAGCGAACACAAAAATGAAGTAGACGATGGAGCTGCTTTAAATGAAAACAAGAACGATGCAAACTCGTGGCAGTATGAAGCAGTAGCTCAAGCGCGTGGATTTGGTAAAAAGGGGAAGTATCTCCTCTTGCTGTGGCGCTTTCTGCAGCAGCTATCGTTGGACGACCTCGGCTTAGATCGCGACACGATAGAGGGACATGTCCAGTCGCATTGGTTGTGTGCTGCAGCTGCTCTCCGAGAGAAGTCAGGTCGCGCGCACGTGAAGCTTTCGCATGTAGCGATGCATTTTCTGAGCTGCGTATTCGGGTGTACGATACGTGCATCGACTCAACGTGATCATACTCCATCTCATAGCAGCGACGGCGTCAATACAACGACACATCGAGTCGCCACCGTCGGTCGACAAGTGGTGGGCTTATTTGTGCGAGCACTGACATCTCGATCTGTCCAGAAGCTCGTCTACTCCGCGATTACAGCAATAAGCAGTGGGGACACGAGTAAAGCGCACCTCCATGGACATTTCGTTACGTTGGTTGCTGGCCTTTACGACGTCCTGAGCGATGTGCTGAGTGAGATGTCATCGACATTTTCAAATTGTGTTGGTAATCAAGCTGGGCGTGGCTACCCAAGCGAGCGTCGAAGTGATCATCTTGCTGAACTGATAGATGACGTGTTATTGCTGGTCTATGGTCATAAACGATTCAGTAAGCTACGACCGAAGGTGTCGGCTCTGCTGTTGGGCCAAGAGGAGACTGTCGACTCCCTGTCAGACTCTTTGAATCGTGCATTTCGAGTCTTCGCCGCTCAGGTACGCGAGACTATGATTGCATCTGCAGTCACACATCAAGAAGGCGGTGTTGTGCAGAGGCTAAAGATACAGCAACGCGAGCTTCCCGACCCGGGTAAATTAACGACTACTCTGAGAGATAGGCCTAGGTTACAAGATGAATGGAATCGTCGATGGCTCCTGGCTCCTGGGTCTGTGGACGTAGTGGATATTTCTTCGGGTAGAAGGCGTGATTCGTTGGGCGATCTACGCGTGGTTGATGCTGTTCAGTTTCTCTGTGAGTGTGCTTGTTTGGATATCATTCTTAACGAGAATGTTTCAAGCATTTCGCTGAGATCAGTGCTGCCCTTCGCTGGCGATACGGCGGTCGCACCCATGGAGCTCGTTCTGGACGGTCGACTGCGTATTTTCCGTGTGCTCCCAGTGGTGTGTCATCCATGGTCGCGACAGGTGGAGGATGGTCAGTGGGGGACTACGCAGGAACATTGTCGACTGACGGGCTGACTCTAGATATCGACATCTTCGCTGCGGAGGAGGAGGAAGAGTGCATGGCGTTTGTCAATGGAGTGATGGTACGGCGGATGAATTTGGCACTAGCGTTGGAGCAAGAACCTCGTTTAGCCAGCAAACTAGGTGATGTGGACCCGAGCGATCTTTTGTGCACGCTCAAGGAACTGTGTTCGGGGCGACGTACAAGCCTTCAACTTCATCTACAGGCAACAGACTAAGTGGCTTGAGGCTTTGTGAGATGTCGAATGCTGCTCGAGCATCGATCTGGACGGAGCTGGAGTGGTTACCAATTCTGGAGATGCAACTAGGATACGTTGCTGTACCGCTGGCGGCTCCTTAATGATTTCAGCGGCTTGAAGGCCTCAGCCAACTCGAGACTGTCACCGTGGTTTACAAGTTTGTGTTCCAAGACGGCGGCGATTGATGCAAGTGGCGACAACAGGAGCAACGCTAATATGCACAGCAGCAACAGAGGATGCCGCGAGGAATACGTTGGGAAGTGCTCGCGTTTTCAGTCAGGTAAGTACAGCCATCGATTCAATTAGGATTTTTCTCTCTCAATTTATTGTGTATGTTATCTCCAAAATACCTTCGAGCAATGTTCGTTTTGCTATATATGGCTACATAGTCGCCTGACAGTCGCTTTGAACGAGAAGAACGGATCGTGGATGACGGGGCGTAAGAATACACTGGCACTGATCGACACAGATCTGCCCCGTACGTTCTCGTCGCTGAAGCTGTTCGGCTCGAGCAGCCTACGCGTATTAACTGGAGGTTTTGGAGACGGACGCATGCTACCGACCGGATTTGTGCTACATTCCAGGTACAACAGACACGACCCACAACTCCGGCACACAACCATGTTAAAGTCAGTGCAAGTCGATACGGAAGGTCCAATCATTTTTGAGAGGGGGTGAATTTCGAATCTCCCCGCCCAAACATATCCGCTTCCGCGTCACTGACCAGCTAAACAACACGATGCCTATTACCACCGCTAAGGCACACTCGAAGGACAAATGGCTCTCGATGCTTCAAAGCATGAGATTGTTCCTCACCACAGGCGGTTTCCATCCCTGTCCTGCGCAAAGCTTGCGCATTGGGCAGCACGCAGCTTCCAGCTGGCAACTCCCCACACCGACACGATTCGACCTATTCTGCACGCTGAAGCTGAAGCTATAAGCGCTAGCACATTTGAAAACTTCCATCATACGGGCATTCTTTTTGTAGCTGATAAGGACAGCCAAGAAGCAGCTAGAAACGATGGCTCGATCCGAAGCATTCTGGTGTACTTAGCTCATTTCGTTTCACTGCCATATCCCATAGTCGTCAAAAATACATAACATCTATATACTAAATTTTCGATTTTGACGGAGTTTGTGGGTCGTGTCTGTATATCGTATTTGGGAGCGATGCTGTGTCTGCACATGATCTTCAGCTGACACCATTTATTTATTTAGGATGCCAGTGTCATTGACAGGGGCCACTTGGGGCAGCATTTCATCGTTCCAGTATTCTTGTTGATTGCTGAGTAACACCGTCGCGGTTCGCCCTGTATCCGTTTGCGAGCGTTCCTCGCTCGTCGTCAACAATGGATCTGCACCTCGGCTGGACGTTCCTTTGTAAAAAGTTCATTCAAAACGCCGCTTTACAAAACACATATATAATGTTCTAGAATCGAGGTAAGTTATCTGAAACAAATAGTTTTTACTACAAACGTTTCTTCGAACATACTGTGTTACAAATATTGTTTCTAAAACTAGTTTTACAGAATTTAATACTCCCATCCCTATCTGTAATAGAAGCTTTATTTTCTCGCATTTTTTTTTCCGATCATGGTCAGTTAAAAAAGCAATTCTTCGTACTGAACCCATGAATGTTTCCAAACTTGCACGCCTTGTTGAACACTGACGGACTGAGCTGTAATGACGGAGAAGGACGAAGACCTGAACGAACGCAGAAGAGAGCCCACAACTCTGGTACTGCAAACACGCGTACGTTCTCTTTCGTTCGTCGTTGACTACAGATATCAAAGGACTGAACCAGTCGCTCGCTCTGTGTAGAGGCCAAAACTGCGGTGGAGCACATACAGCACCTACATAGATTTGGTAGTTGTGTGTCGATATCGCTGCTCTAATGATAGAGCATCGAAAATGATTCGTAGGTGTTGAGCCAAACTTTAATGAAGTGTGTTCAAGATTTATCAGGTGAAACTTCACTCAACTAGGGCAGCCATTGTCGTCCGTTAGCTCATTTGGTGCCAAATGATCTACGGACTTGGCATCTATGCGGCCGTGGTGGCGATTGTTGGGGGATTTAGGTGGTGCGTTTGTCCTCAAGGTCGAGGAGGTATGAGCAGTGATGGCTCCAGAAGTAATACCAAGCTCGTGAAGTTCACGCGGAATATGACAAAGTTTGTGTTTCGTAATGGTGTTGAACAAAAAGGGCCTGCACCGCGCTGGAATGAATATTAAAGTTCATGTCAGCAATGACAAAGTATTACAATATACCGCGCCAATAAAAAAGCAAGGGCAATCTGACTTTGAACCGCGATCCTTGGCTACGTGGGTTGTCGTGCAAAATTGCCCCTTGGATGGATGCATCTACGCGTGGTGTGAATGTACGAAGTCGAGTACTGAAGAAAAATATTGGATATGGATACATGAAGGCGTGATGAGTTCAAGCCGATGACAAATGCGACGACGAATCCCCATGAGGACGGAGACTGGAGGAGGTTATAAAATGTAACCGAGCAAGAAGTCCAACCAAAAATCACCGCGGATACCGGATTCCTTTGAAAAGTGGCGATGACGACAGAATGAAAAGGTGATTCAATAATATGAACATTTGGTGCAACAACTTCGGTCTCTTTGAGTTTAATGGTTGGACTACACTCTACAGTGAGATGAAGACGATTGACAACATCTAGAGCGCAAAAACTATTATGTAGTGGTTGCATAAATCCCCACAGGCAGGTCTTGGTACATGCATGTAGCTGGTTCGGATTTTTAACTGTACCAACCAAAGTGAAGATTCGCGATGGCGTTGAACGACGCATTGGGGAGTACGGACGAAAGACTGCGTATTTTTGTGATCTACTTATCTCCGACATGTGTACCCCTGTGAGCTAACCAGAACTTTAAACTTGTGTCTCATGTGATCAAGACAAATACATCACAAATTCGAATGCATGCTACCGAGGTTAGCTACTTTCGGCAAAATCAACATATGAGAGAGTGTGGGCGGCGTCCAAACTTGTAGTTGGGGCTGGATGATTTTGCCCTTACAAGCGCAGTCTCACAACAAAGATGTAAATCGGCTATCCACTTGGACCCCTTCGAGATTGGCGTCGGAAACATCACAGCTTGTCGTTATCTAAAAGTATAGAGCGCGTACACTGTCAACCAGCTGGTTCGCTACCTCTCAACACTAGAGTAAAATTCACGACTAAGCAATAATGAAGCTCCATCGACCAAAGCAAAAGCAAACTGGACAACGTTGCATTTGGAAGTAGGAGGTAAGGATACACGCAACCACTGTGCGTTCGAACACCTGGGATTTCCAGCTATCTTCGTCGCCAAATGCTAAGGTTTTGGTCTGCACGCTCCAATTACGGTAACCACAATTTTACGCTCAGTCGACCCCTTTTAACATCCACTTCGCCGCGGACGAGTTGGAACGAGATGTCCACGCACTTCTCTCACCGCATCCGATTAGGCTTGATATTCCTGTTGCGCATCTACTTCTACAACGCCGTATTTGGATACCGAGACTGTAGCAGCATACTACTTGTAATATTGAATTTGTTGAAGTCTTCATAGCTTAGCATGATAAATATGTACCTATTTCATCAATGTTTTCCTTTCTCACCCTTCGTCAACGACACTCATGCAGTGCCGCGGCTGCTGTGACCACTATGATGTATATCCATTCCCTGAAGTATTTATCAGTGGCGCAACAGGTAGCGAGTCCGTTACTGTATACATTCTCAATGACTGCACGAAGACGCAAAACTTGGCGTCGAAGTGCTTACACATTCAAATACTAGGTTTGTTCAATTCCAACTAATGAACAGCGCTCATTTTGTTTGGTGGTTTGATACAGCAACATAACCACCATGGATCTCGAGTTGCGATGTCCATCGCAGATCTCTCAAAGCCGTGGACCGCTCCGAAGTGGACACCTCCGCGAGTTTTAGCTGTGGATTATACTGGTTCCAAGAACGGCTGCGTTCGCTTCTGTGCATTGCGTCAGCGAAGATGCCGTGAAACATAATGAAGATATCTGGCGGATGGCGCCGCCCTCTGCAGTGGTGTTCTGCTCCAGCAGGAACGTCATTCGTAGTCGCCGTACATGGGTGGCGCATTCGTGTGCTCTGGCTTCAACGCTTGACCACTGCGATGCCGTAATGTCGGCCTCTCTTCTTTGAAAGCATAGAAATCTATCTCAAGCATGCAAGGGCTAGCGAAGTTCCCTGCATAGTCGCCAATAGACCAACCTCCCGCACTCGATACCATCGAGGAAATGCCACTTGGCGCCACGCGGAAGATGCGCAACCGTCCATCCAGCACTAGTTCCATCGGTGATAGGCCATTGACAAGCGAGATCACCGAGCGCATCGAGAAATAAGAGTCCATTCTCTCGAACAGCGATATCAATACAGACAAACTCGTGGAGCCATCGTACCAACTCCGCCACCGACGGCTTTATTGGCAACTTTCGGTCCTGTGGAATCGCGCTTACATGAATAGATCCCGGTTCAAGCAACCATTGCCGACTCCACGGACTTTGTGCAATGCCACCTGTCAAGGAAGAGCATGTGGCTTTGTCTCCCCATACTGAAGTCCCCCCCACGATCATCAACTCTCGGGTCTGAGCTGTGAACCCGTGGAAGAGAAGGTTCACCGCCTCTGTTTCCGAATTGAGATTCATCAGCAATGCCGAGACTTCGGAACGAAGTGCGCTGAACGGCCTCTGCTTGTAGACTAGCGACAGCACTTCATCCACCAGAGCTGACAACGTGAGTTGACCAACTGGTAATAGCGAAGTTGTGGCTGGAGACCCTAACTGAAACAAATCGTTGAGCACGTCGTACAGATCCAGAACCAGGTGGTAAACCGCTGGCGACAGGCTTGGTCGACGATATCGCCATCTACGAGGAACGCCGACTGAAGCACGTACTCAACAGCCCGTGAGGACAACGCACGCAGCAGCAGATGCGTTGCCGCCTGCATGACTAGCATGTCACGCGGAAGAGGTTGGCCAGAGGCACATGATGACAAACCTCTGCACATACTCATCAAGAATGAGCTCAGGACCCCTCCAACAGCGAACCCCTGCGGTCTGGTGGTGCTCGTAGGGCACCGGCGAGGCGCAGCCAGTGAGAACGAACCTCTGTATTGAGTTTGTCCGCAGAAATCCCTGCCTCTGGCAAGGACACGCTGTTGAGAAGCGCCACAAAATCAGCAGATGTTGCGCTTTTTCAGCCAGATTAGAGTGACGGGCACGCTCATCGTACTGCCAAAAGGCTCGATCGCTGTCATGCCTCTCCGTGGTCACGCCATGACCGAGTGTGTCAACCATTCTTGGAGGACCAGGCACCGTGGCACTCTGTGGTCGATGGAATTCACCGACGTGATCGAGAGTATCCGTTGATAAGTCAATATCCATGTCACGTGCTGTCGATCGAAGCGTCATCTCCGGGGAGTCCACATCGATGGCTGCAAAGTTATCTCCTGCACCATCAAGTGCTGGCAGATCACAGCCGGCGACGCTCGAATTGTTGCCCGAGCGCCGATACGAAATGACCTTGAAGCCTGGCGACTGGTGACGGGCCACAACAAGTGCGTCAACGCCTCCTGACTGCGACCTGGCGCCTGTTAGCTGGAAGACGTAGAGTGCCAAATGATGTGTCATCTCTCGCTGCGTCCTCGTGATGCTACTTTTAACCGTATATGTAATGTGATGCACGATGCAAAATGGAAAGTGATCATTGCTGCGCTAATCTCTGCGTACTCTTGCACTACTCGCTAGCTAGAATATTCCAGAACATGTATCCACTCAAGGTCTTCAGAATATTTAGCGACAAGCAATCTGACGTAGCAAGTTGCCTTTTACCTGTGACATGTGACGGTCGTACCGTACACAACTTGTTGAGTGCGATGCCTTCACTCCTCAACTTGCTGTCATCCCGCAGAGTTTGATCAACTTAACCAGTAGTGGCGTGGGTAATGGCTTCGTGAGGAAGTCAGCCAATTGCAGAGCGGATGGTACGTGCTTTAGCTCGATGTCGCCACGCGACATATTTTCACGGACAAAGTGGTACTTAAGGTCGATATGTTTCGCTCGCGGGGAATAGCCCGTGTTTGTAGCCATGCAGATAGCTGACTTGTTGTCCACGCACACAAGCATCGCTGAGGCCGCCTTAAACCCGATTTCGCGAAGCAGCTGACGCAACCAAAGCACTTCCTGGCACGTTGCGGACAGAGCAACGTACTCTGCTTCGGCAGTAGACAGAGCGACCGTTGACTGCTTCTTGCTGCGAAAATGACGGGAGCTCCGGCAACTAGAACGAGCGTCCCTGATGTTGAACGGCGTGTTGACAAATCGCCTCCCAGTTGGCATCACTGTGGGATATTACAAAGCCTTTCAGTGTTGCATTTCGAGCGTATTGAATGCCAAGATCGATCGTTGCCTTCAGATAATGCAACACGCGTAGGGCAGCTCGCCAATGCATCTGGGTAGGCCCTTCGAGGTACTGCGACAGCACCGATACGGGGACACTAATATCCGGACGCGATCCATTTGCGACATACAGCAGTGAACCAATTAGCTCTCGAAAATGCTTGTTGGTCGGCAGCTTCACATTTTCGGTGGTCGGACGTAAGTCCTGTCCAAGCACACGGTTACGAACACCAAAAGCGTCTTCTTGACCAAAACGCTTAATCATGCGACAAATGCACCTCGACT
>JAAVTI010000761.1:0-23620 GCA_011947335.1 Phytophthora constricta
AGAGTCAGGTTGCGTTGTTCCTGTTCTGCTTTAATAATTCAACGCGCCGCGGAGTGTTGCTACTACTGTACTAGTAATGCAGAGCAAATTGGGGGGCACTTAGTGATCTACGAGGCAGCAAGGCTGTGTCCGCAAGTTCCGCTAGAAACGATCCTGTTAAAGGCATAGCGATTTCAAAGGCAGTCCGCCCAGTGCATTGTAAGCTGTATATGGTGGAGTTTTACATGCATTTGTTTCTACTGTGGGTCTAGTCGAAACAAATGGAAAGGGTATTCTAGCGGCGTGCTCTTTGCTGCTAAAGAGCGGAGCATCGAGTTCCCTGGTACGGGAACGACTCGAGTGCAAAAACAGATCCATAAAGCTGTCTCTTAATAGCGCTAGCCTCCTCCATTCATTTGTTTGCTCTAGCAGCTCGACGTCGCCTAGTGAACTGCTTCGTCACGCGAGACGACTCGACCTTTGACCTCAGGGAGTTGAAGGAAGTGAAGTCTCTTTGGCGCGCTGCCACGTGTTGGTCAAATCTGGCAATCTCGAAAACATTCGTTGAGAGGGCTGATGCCTTTAGTGCGAGCTCTCTCCGAACAAAATCAGCCCCCAACGGTCGATTAGATCTATATTTCCAAAAAGCAGTGCAATAATCCCAATGACTCACGTGGTGCACGTGATATCCTGCCGCCTCCTCCACCTCAACTGCAGCGATGAAGACCACCCTCTTTTCCGACGCGAGTACGCTAGGTAAGACCTCGATAAGGACTCAATACCAACACACGCTATATTGTCTCGTCGTAAGGGAGACTGACGGGAATTCTCTGCACGAACAGGACCAACCGGCAACGAGGCGTCAAAGTGGGTCTTAGTCTGCTACTGTAATTCTTGAGAGAGTGGCGTTACAGGCCGATGGTCTTACTGAATAATGCATTAGCTGCTGCGGTGCTTCCCACACTGCTGCCCGGAGCACGTCACAAAGAGCTACTGCGGCTGCTCTGTCCACGTGCTCGTGACGTTCTCGACGGACGTGAGTGAGGCTGCACTGGGGGAGCTGGTGGTCTGCGCTCGCTTTGAGCCGTCGCGAGCCGCCTCAATGTGGCCTGCTGGTTTCCGTGTAGCAGTAGACGATGAAGAGGGTAACCTCAGACTGCAGCCTGGGGATCGCGTGGATCTGCCCGTCAGTTTGTTCTTTGAAACGGCAAACAAGACGGAAGACCACGGCAATGTGTGGATCCCCACAGAGAGGGAGATCAACTCCAAGCAACACGCATTTCCAAAGGTACGGTAGACAATTGATTAATAGTTGCATCAGCAGACGGCGTTTCTCTGCAGAAACTGGCTTACGTGACGACGCATGTTTTGACTTATGTATTTCAACGATGACTTAACTGCGTTCTTGGGTAAAAAGAACACCATTTTGTACGAGATCAATGGCACTCGGTGTCCCAAGTGGTTCTACGGCTACGACAGCAGTCTCACTCGCACCCATCGAGAAATGACGCACCATCTTGTTGCGTATGTTTTCGAGCTTCGGCAGCATCGTCATCACCTACCAGAACATCTTAAGGCTGTGGTATTGACAAGTCATGCGTCGCCCGGCTTTCGACTTGTATCGCATCGACGGTCGGAAGCTGCAAAAATGCTAAGCGGTAGACATCAAGGAAAAGTAGTGGATAACGTGGATGACGACGTGTCCATGTCTGATGTTGGAGAGGGTTTTTCTGTGTCCCCAGCAGCATTTTTACCAGCGTCTCGAATCGTGTTGGGGCGACAACCTCATGCTGGAAATCTTCTGGATCTACGAAACATCCCGTTGGCTACAGGCGTTGACTTTAACGACTGCAATAACGTCGATGAAATGCAGAGCGAACACAAAAATGAAGTAGACGATGGAGCTGCTTTAAATGAAAACAAGAACGATGCAAACTCGTGGCAGTATGAAGCAGTAGCTCAAGCGCGTGGATTTGGTAAAAAGGGGAAGTATCTCCTCTTGCTGTGGCGCTTTCTGCAGCAGCTATCGTTGGACGACCTCGGCTTAGATCGCGACACGATAGAGGGACATGTCCAGTCGCATTGGTTGTGTGCTGCAGCTGCTCTCCGAGAGAAGTCAGGTCGCGCGCACGTGAAGCTTTCGCATGTAGCGATGCATTTTCTGAGCTGCGTATTCGGGTGTACGATACGTGCATCGACTCAACGTGATCATACTCCATCTCATAGCAGCGACGGCGTCAATACAACGACACATCGAGTCGCCACCGTCGGTCGACAAGTGGTGGGCTTATTTGTGCGAGCACTGACATCTCGATCTGTCCAGAAGCTCGTCTACTCCGCGATTACAGCAATAAGCAGTGGGGACACGAGTAAAGCGCACCTCCATGGACATTTCGTTACGTTGGTTGCTGGCCTTTACGACGTCCTGAGCGATGTGCTGAGTGAGATGTCATCGACATTTTCAAATTGTGTTGGTAATCAAGCTGGGCGTGGCTACCCAAGCGAGCGTCGAAGTGATCATCTTGCTGAACTGATAGATGACGTGTTATTGCTGGTCTATGGTCATAAACGATTCAGTAAGCTACGACCGAAGGTGTCGGCTCTGCTGTTGGGCCAAGAGGAGACTGTCGACTCCCTGTCAGACTCCTTGAATCGTGCATTTCGAGTCTTCGCCGCTCAGGTACGCGAGACTATGATTGCATCTGCAGTCACACATCAAGAAGGCGGTGTTGTGCAGAGGCTAAAGATACAGCAACGCGAGCTTCCCCACCCGGGTAAATTAACGACTACTCTGAGAGATAGGCCTAGGTTACAAGATGAATGGAATCGTCGATGGCTCCTGGCTCCTGGGTCTGTGGACGTAGTGGATATTTCTTCGGGTAGAAGGCGTGATTCGTTGGGCGATCTACGCGTGGTTGATGCTGTTCAGTTTCTCTGTGAGTGTGCTTGTTTGGATATCATTCTTAACGAGAATGTTTCAAGCATTTCGCTGAGATCAGTGCTGCCCTTCGCTGGCGATACGGCGGTCGCACCCATGGAGCTCGTTCTGGACGGTCGACTGCGTATTTTCCGTGTGCTCCCAGTGGTGTGTCATCCATGGTCGCGACAGGTGGAGGATGGTCGGTGGGGGACTACGCAGGAACATTGTCGACTGACGGGCTGAATCTAGATATCGACATCTTCGCTGCGGAGGAGGAGGAAGAGTGCATGGCGTTTGTCAATGGAGTGATGGTACGGCGGATGAATTTGGCACTAGCGTTGGAGCAAGAACCTCGTTTAGCCAGCAAACTAGGTGATGTGGACCCGAGCGATCTTTTTGTGCACGCTCAAGGAACTGTGTTCGGGGCGACGTACAAGCCTTCAACTTCATCTACAGGCAACAGACTAAATGGCTTGAGGCTTTGTGAGATGTCGAATGCTGCTCGAGCATCGATCTGGACGGAGCTGGAGTGGTTACCAATTCTGGAGATGCAACTAAGATACGTTGCTGTACCGCTGGCGGCTCCTTAATGATTTCAGCGGCTTGAAGGCCTCAGCCAACTCGAGACTGTCACCGTGGTTTACAAGTTTGTGTTCCAAGACGGCGGCGATTGATGCAAGTGGCGACAACAGGAGCAACGCTAATATGCACAGCAGCAACAGAGGATGCCGCGAGGAATACGTTGGGAAGTGCTCGCGTTTTCAGTCAGGTAAGTACAGCCATCGATTCAATTAGGATTTTTCTCTCTCAATTTATTGTGTATGTTATCTCCAAAATACCTTCGAGCAATGTTCGTTTTGCTATATATGGCTACATAGTCGCCTGACAGTCGCTTTGAACGAGAAGAACGGATCGTGGATGACGGGGCGTAAGAATACACTGGCACTGATCGACACAGATCTGCCCCGTACGTTCTCGTCGCTGAAGCTGTTCGGCTCGAGCAGCCTACGCGTATTAACTGGAGGTTTTGGAGACGGACGCATGCTACCGACCGGATTTGTGCTACATTCCAGGTACAACAGACACGACCCACAAACTCCGGCACACAACCATGTTAAAGTCAGTGCAAGTCGATACGGAAGGTCCAATCATTTTTGAGAGGGGGTGAATTTCGAATCTCCCCGCCCAAACATATCCGCTTCCGCGTCACTGACCAGCTAAACAACACGATGCCTATTACCACCGCTAAGGCACACTCGAAGGACAAATGGCTCTCGATGCTTCAAAGCATGAGATTGTTCCTCACCACAGGCGGTTTCCATCCCTGTCCTGCGCAAAGCTTGCGCATTGGGCAGCACGCAGCTTCCAGCTGGCAACTCCCCCACACCGACACGATTCGACCTATTCTGCACGCTGAAGCTGAAGCTATAAGCGCTAGCACATTTGAAAACTTCCATCATACGGGCATTCTTTTTGTAGCTGATAAGGACAGCCAAGAAGCAGCTAGAAACGATGGCTCGATCCGAAGCATTCTGGTGTACTTAGCTCATTTCGTTTCACTGCCATATCCCATAGTCGTCAAAAATACATAACATCTATATACTAAATTTTCGATTTTGACGGAGTTTGTGGGTCGTGTCTGTATATCGTATTTGGGAGCGATGCTGTGTCTGCACATGATCTTCAGCTGACACCATTTATTTATTTAGGATGCCAGTGTCATTGACAGGGGCCACTTGGGGCAGCATTTCATCGTTCCAGTATTCTTGTTGATTGCTGAGTAACACCGTCGCGGTTCGCCCTGTATCCGTTTGCGAGCGTTCCTCGCTCGTCGTCAACAATGGATCTGCACCTCGGCTGGACGTTCCTTTGTAAAAGTTCATTCAAAACGCCGCTTTACAAAACACATATATAATGTTCTAGAATCGAGGTAAGTTATCTGAAACAAATAGTTTTTACTACAAACGTTTCTTCGAACATACTGTGTTACAAATATTGTTTCTAAAACTAGTTTTACAGAATTTAATACTCCCATCCCTATCTGTAATAGAAGCTTTATTTTCTCGCATTTTTCCGATCATGGTCAGTTAAAAAAGCAATTCTTCGTACTGAACCCATGAATGTTTCCAAACTTGCACGCCTTGTTGAACACTGACGGACTGAGCTGTAATGACGGAGAAGGACGAAGACCTGAACGAACGCAGAAGAGAGCCCACAACTCTGGTACTGCAAACACGCGTACGTTCTCTTTCGTTCGTCGTTGACTACAGATATCAAAGGACTGAACCAGTCGCTCGCTCTGTGTAGAGGCCAAAACTGCGGTGGAGCACATACAGCACCTACATAGATTTGGTAGTTGTGTGTCGATATCGCTGCTCTAATGATAGAGCATCGAAAATGATTCGTAGGTGTTGAGCCAAACTTTAATGAAGTGTGTTCAAGATTTATCAGGTGAAACTTCACTCAACTAGGGCAGCCATTGTCGTCCGTTAGCTCATTTGGTGCCAAATGATCTACGGACTTGGCATCTATGCGGCCGTGGTGGCGATTGTTGGGGGATTTAGGTGGTGCGTTTGTCCTCAAGGTCGAGGAGGTATGAGCAGTGATGGCTCCAGAAGTAATACCAAGCTCGTGAAGTTCACGCGGAATATGACAAAGTTTGTGTTTCGTAATGGTGTTGAACAAAAAGGGCCTGCACCGCGCTGGAATGAATATTAAAGTTCATGTCAGCAATGACAAAGTATTACAATATACCGCGCCAATAAAAGCAAGGGCAATCTGACTTTGAACCGCGATCCTTGGCTACGTGGGTTGTCGTGCAAAATTGCCCCTTGGATGCGTGGATGCATCTACGCGTGGTGTGAATGTACGAAGTCGAGTACTGAGAAAAATATTGGATATGGATACATGAAGGCGTGATGAGTTCAAGCCGATGACAAATGCGACGACGAATCCCCATGAGGACGGAGACTGGAGGAGGTTATAAAATGTAACCGAGCAAGAAGTCCAACCAAAAATCACCGCGGATACCGGATTCCTTTGAAAAGTGGCGATGACGACAGAATGAAAAGGTGATTCAATAATATGAACATTTGGTGCAACAACTTCGGTCTCTTTGAGTTTAATGGTTGGACTACACTCTACAGTGAGATGAAGACGATTGACAACATCTAGAGCGCAAAAACTATTATGTAGTGGTTGCATAAATCCCCACAGGCAGGTCTTGGTACATGCATGTAGCTGGTTCGGATTTTTAACTGTACCAACCAAAGTGAAGATTCGCGATGGCGTTGAACGACGCATTGGGGAGTACGGACGAAAGACTGCGTATTTTTGTGAACTACTTATCTCCGACATGTGTACCCCTGTGGGCTAACCAGAACTTTAAACTTGTGTCTCATGTGATCAAGACAAATACATCACAAATTCGAATGCATGCTACCGAGGTTAGCTACTTTCGGCAAAATCAACATATGAGAGAGTGTGGGCGGCGTCCAAACTTGTAGTTGGGGCTGGATGATTTTGCCCTTACAAGCGCAGTCACAACAAAGATGTGTAAATCGGCTATCCACTTGGACCCCTTCGAGATTGGCGTCGGAAACATCACAGCTTGTCGTTATCTAAAAGTATAGAGCGCGTACACTGTCAACCAGCTGGTTCGCTACCTCTCAACACTAGAGTAAAATTCACGACTAAGCAATAATGAAGCTCCATCGACCAAAGCAAAAGCAAACTGGACAACGTTGCATTTGGAAGTAGGAGGTAAGGATACACGCAACCACTGTGCGTTCGAACACCTGGGATTTCCAGCTATCTTCGTCGCCAAATGCTAAGGTTTTGGTCTGCACGCTCCAATTACGGTAACCACAATTTTACGCTCAGTCGACCCCTTTTAACATCCACTTCGCCGCGGACGAGTTGGAACGAGATGTCCACGCACTTCTCTCACCGCATCCGATTAGGCTTGATATTCCTGTTGCGCATCTACTTCTACAACGCCGTATTTGGATACCGAGACTGTAGCAGCATACTACTTGTAATATTGAATTTGTTGAAGTCTTCATAGCTTAGCATGATAAATATGTACCTATTTCATCAATGTTTTCCTTTCTCACCCTTCGTCAACGACACTCATGCAGTGCCGCGGCTGCTGTGACCACTATGATGTATATCCATTCCCTGAAGTATTTATCAGTGGCGCAACAGGTAGCGAGTCCGTTACTGTATACATTCTCAATGACTGCACGAAGACGCAAAAACTTGGCGTCGAAGTGCTTACACATTCAAATACTAGGTTTGTTCAATTCCAACTAATGAACAGCGCTCATTTTGTTTGGTGGTTTGATACAGCAACATAACCACCATGGATCTCGAGTTGCGATGTCCATCGCAGATCTCTCAAAGCCGTGGACCGCTCCGAAGTGGACACCTCCGCGAGTTTTAGCTGTGGATTATACTGGTTCCAAGAACGGCTGCGTTCGCTTCTGTGCATTGCGTCAGCGAAGATGCCGTGAAACATAATGAAGATATCTGGCGGATGTGTGGCGCCGCCCTCTGCAGTGGTGTTCTGCTCCAGCAGGAACGTCATTCGTAGTCGCCGTACACGGGTGGCGCATTCGGTGTTCTGGCTTCAACGCTTGCCCACTGCGATGCCGTAATGTCGGCCTCTCTTCTTGAAAGCATAGAAATCTATCTCAAGCATGCAAGGGCTAGCGAAGTTCCCTGCATAGTCGCCAATAGACCAACCTCCCGCACTCGATACCATCGAGGAAATGCCACTTGGCGCCACGCGGAAGATGCGCAACCGTCCATCCAGCACTAGTTCCATCGGTGATAGGCCATTGACAAGCGAGATCACCGAGCGCATCGAGAAATAAGAGTCATTCTCTCGAACAGCGATATCAATACAGACAAACTCGTGGAGCCATCGTACCAACTCCGCCACCGACGGCTTTATTGGCAACTTTCGGTCCTGTGGAATCGCGCTTACATGAATAGATCCCGGTTCAAGCAACCATTGCCGACTCCACGGACTTTGTGCAATGCCACCTGTCCAAGGAAGAGCATGTGGCTTTGTCTCCCCATACTGAAGTCCCCCCCGATCATCAACTCTCGGGTCTGAGCTGTGAACCCGTGGAAGAGAAGGTTCACCGCCTCTGTTTCCGAATTGAGATTCATCAGCAATGCCGAGACTTCGGAACGAAGTGCGCTGAACGGCCTCTGCTTGTAGACTAGCGACAGCACTTCATCCACCAGAGCTGACAGCGTGAGTTGACCAACTGGTAATAGCGAAGTTGTGGCTGGAGACCCTAACTGAAACAAATCGTTGAGCACGTCGTACAGATCCAGAACCAGGTGGTAAACCGCTGGCGTAGACAGGCTTGGTCGACGATATCGCCATCTACGAGGAACGCCGACTGAAGCACGTACTCAACAGCCCGTGAGGACAACGCACGCAGCAGCAGATGCGTTGCCGCCTGCATGACTAGCATGTCACGCGGAAGAGGTTGGCCAGAGGCACATGATGACAAACCTCTGCACATACTCATCAAGAATGAGCTCAGGACCCCCTCCAACAGCGAACCCCTGCGGTCTGGTGGTGCTCGTAGGGCACCGGCGAGGCGCAGCCAGTGAGAACGAACCTCTGTATTGAGTTTGTCCGCAGAAATCCCTGCCTCTGGCAAGGACACGCTGTTGAGGAAGCGCCACAAAATCAGCAGATGTTGCGCTTTTTCAGCCAGATTAGAGTGACGGGCACGCTCATCATACTGCCAAAGGCTCGGTCGCTGTCATGCCTCTCCGTGGTCACGCCATGACCGAGTGTGTCAACCATTCTTGGAGGACCAGGCACCGTGGCACTCTGTGGTCGATGGAATTCACCGACGTGATCGAGTATCCGTTGATAAGTCAATATCCATGTCACGTGCTGTCGATCGAAGCGTCATCTCCGGGGAGTCCACATCGATGGCTGCAAAGTTATCTCCTGCACCATCAAGTGCTGGCAGATCACAGCCGGCGACGCTCGAATTGTTGCCCGAGCGCCGATACGAAATGACCTTGAAGCCTGGCGACTGGTGACGGGCCACAACAAGTACGTCAACGCCTCCTGACTGCGACCTGGCGCCTGTCAGCTGGAAGACATAGAGTGCCAAATGATGTGTCATTTCTCTTTGCGTCCTCGTGATGCTACTTTTAACCGTATATGTAATGTGATGCACGATGCAAAATGGAAAGTGATCATTGCTGCGCTAATCTCTGCGTACTCTTGCACTACTCGCTAGCTAGAATATTCCAGAACATGTATCCACTCAAGGTCTTCAGAATATTTAGCGACAAGCAATCTGACGTAGCAAGTTGCCTTTTACCTGTGACATGTGACGGTCGTACCGTACACAACTTGTTGAGTGCGATGCCTTCACTCCTCAACTTGCTGTCATCCCGCAGAGTTTGATCAACTTAACCAGTAGTGGCGTGGGTAATGGCTTCGTGAGGAAGTCAGCCAATTGCAGAGCGGATGGTACGTGCTTTAGCTCGATGTCGCCACGCGACATATTTTCACGGACAAAGTGGTACTTAAGGTCGATATGTTTCGCTCGCGGGGAATAGCCCGTGTTTGTAGCCATGCAGATAGCTGACTTGTTGTCCACGCACACAAGCATCGCTGAGGCCGCCTTAAACCCGATTTCGCGAAGCAGCTGACGCAACCAAAGCACTTCCTGGCACGTTGCGGACAGAGCAACGTACTCTGCTTCGGCAGTAGACAGAGCGACCGTTGACTGCTTCTTGCTGCGAAAAATGACGGGAGCTCCGGCAACTAGAACGAGCGTCCCTGATGTTGAACGGCGTGTTGACAAATCGCCTCCCCAGTTGGCATCACTGTGGGATATTACAAAGCCTTTCAGTGTTGCATTTCGAGCGTATTGAATGCCAAGATCGATCGTTGCCTTCAGATAATGCAACACGCGTAGGGCAGCTCGCCAATGCATCTGGGTAGGCCCTTCGAGGTACTGCGACAGCACCGATACGGGGACACTAATATCCGGACGCGATCCATTTGCGACATACAGCAGTGAACCAATTAGCTCTCGAAAATGCTTGTTGGTCGGCAGCTTCACATTTTCGGTGGTCGGACGTAAGTCCTGTCCAAGCACACACGGTTACGAACACCAAAAGCGTCTTCTTGACCAAAACGCTTAATCATGCGACAAATGCACCTCGACTGGCGCAGGTGCAGCCCCCTTCACTTTGTTGTAAGCGATCTCCACTCCCAAAATGTAGTGCGCGTCGCCGAGCGACTTCTGCTTGAATTTGCCTTCGAGTTGATGCGCGATCGCATCAGCATCTGCTGCATCCATGCACCCAATTAGGAGGTCATCGACGTACAGTGCTAGTAGGATTGGGCCATGCTTACTGCGGCGAACAAAAAGACACCCGTCACTCTTACACTCATGGAAACCAATTGAAATCAGCGTGTCTCGAATTGTTGCGAACCATACGGCTGCAGCTTGCTTCAGGCCGTAGATATTGCGACGCAGCACGCATACCATACCGCTTGGTGCCCGGATTCCTTTTGGTAGCGTCATAAAAACAGTCTCAGTTAGCGTTCCATTGAGAAAAGCTGTTTCAAAGTCGAACTGCTTTATCCAATAGCCCAGCTGGCAGCATACCGCAAAGAAAACGCGAAGGGTACTCTGGCTTACGACGGGTGCGTAGGTGAACAAATAGTCGACGCCAAGTGTCTGTAGAAACCCGAGCGCCACCAATCGCGCCTTGTACCGCGTGATGTTGCCTTTTTCGTCGGTTTTAACAGCGAAGACCCATCTGTGCCCAATGAATTTTATTCCAGGAGGGCGCCGGATAATACCCCACGTATGATTCCTTATGTGGGAACCAAGCTCCGAACGGATAGCAGCTTTCCATTCAGCAGCTTGTGGTGACGCCATGGCTTCCTCATAGGTTTGTGGCATCTCGCTCGCTGAGAGAGCAATTTCGTATCCGACGTCGAGACGAGGGCGCTTACGCTGGCGCTCTTCGGTCAAATCACTGCCTCGTGATTCACTATCAGGGTTATACTCGACATACCCGCAGGTGAGTGTGGGTCGCCTTACTCCAAAGAAAGACGACGATTTTCATTTCCAGCTTCGATAGCGGCGTGAGGCAGATTTGGAAGTGCACTACCCTCATGATTAGACAAAAATCGAGCTTCATCACGTATACGTTGTAGTCCATCAGTATTTCCTCCATGAAATACGATCTGGTTGCCGCCAGAGGAGGGAACTAAAGCTGTCTGCTCAGTAGCGTCAGATTCGAGTGGGCTGGACTGAGGCGGGGAGCTTATCGAGCTCCTTGCAGTTCCAGCATTGGCTGAAATGGGCAGTTCTTGGTTCATCAACGATTGCGAAGGCTGTGAGAGAGTAATGGTGTCCCTATTCTCTTCCGTCGGAATCGCTACAGTCGTTTGATCCGATATGAGCTAAGTGCTCGGAGATGTAAAGGGTGTGTTTGGGTGTATACTACTACCCTCATCAACCTCCATATCCTCCGCTGTAGGATGCGTGTCCACGTCCATTGGTTCTCCACGACGGTCGTCTTCATGCGGGCCAACCTCAGTTGGTTCATCATCACCATATAAAATGATTGGGTGCGTATCACTCAGCTCCGGCATTCACGTCAGTCTTGCATCAGGAGGCTGCTCATTCAGCGAAATCGAACGCGTTACGACTAACTTCTTGGTGTCTTCGTCCCAGACACGATATCCCTTAGTGCCGACTGCATATCCAAGGAAGACGCAACGATGCGCCTTAGCATCCCATTTGCTCCGTTTTGACTTATCCACAAACACGAAGCCGCGAGCACCAAACACACGAAGGTGACCCATCTGTGGTTTTTCGTGGTATAATAGTTGGAAGGGGGTTACGTTGCTGCGTGCAGAATTCGGAAGTCGGTTCGTCAGATACTGCGCCGTGTGCAGTGCTTCACCCCACCATGTCTTATCAAGGTGCTGGTGGTACACCATTGCACGGGCCATTTCCACCAAGGTGCGATTCATTCTTTCCGCTAGTCCGTTCTGTTGTGGAGAATACGGCACAGACGTTTGGCGAGCAATACCATTCTTGGCACAGAACGCGTTGAATGCCTTTCCAGTATACTCACCACCATTATCCGTTCTGAGACAGCGAACTCGCAATCCTGTCTGCGATTCAACGAGTGCTTTATACTCAGCGAATCGGGCCAGCACTTCGGACTTCGCCTTGATGAGATACACATGCACGAATCGCGAAAAATCATCAATGAAGGTAACCACAAAACGTGAACCTCCGCGTGACTTCGGGGTCATCGGCCCCATCACATCACTGTGCACTAGCTCCAGGGGTTGGGACGTCTTCACCTGGCTTCCTGATGTATGCGTGTAGCCACTCATGTGCAT
The DNA here is from genome assembly GCA_011947335.1 of Phytophthora constricta. Lineage (NCBI taxonomy): Eukaryota > Oomycota > Peronosporomycetes > Peronosporales > Peronosporaceae > Phytophthora > Phytophthora constricta. Next base: position 12,327 of record JAAVTI010000761.1, read on the forward strand.
TTTTCCCCTGGCACATCCCTCGCATACAATATTGTCAGCAGTCCCGGGTGAGAAGGCCGGAAGCCCATCTGCAGCACTACTCACAGCTTGCATGCGCTCGGCTGAGGGATGTCCGAGGCGCGCGTGCCACAGCGCTGTATCCGAAGCCTGAGCGGAAGCTGCCACCACCTCATGCTGCTTGTCGTCATCATCGTCGTCAATAGCCGTCATTCTCAGCTCCGCACCAAACTCATACAGCTTTCCACACTTTTTGGCGTAGTTCAGCTCCTCCCCACGAAAAGAAATCGAACAACCGTCGCTTCGAAACTGGATTTCCGCGCCCTTGGCTGCTAGTGCTGAATTGACACCAGCTTTCGGTCTTGCCCAGGCACATACAAAACCCAGTCAACTTAATCATCTTCCCTGCATTCAGCAAGAACCTTACGGAGCCCACTCCAAGAGCCGCTAGATGATGCCCACTTGCAACAGAGATGTCGACCGACCCGTCTAGAGGACGAAAATTACAAAAATCGTCTCGATCACTTGTCATATGCGAACTCGCCCCACTATCCAGCAACCATTGCGCTGACTTCCCGCTCGTGGCAGAGAACACGTACTCATCACTCTCTTCGCTTTGCGACGCTGGGGGCACTGGTCTCTCTTGTGACCGGCTTGACCACATTCATAGCAGCGACCGGAGAATCCACGCTGCTCGCGTCTCCCTTGCTGGCGATAATCGCCCCTACTTTGACGTTGGTGCCACGGACCTCGCCGCACATTGTTCTCTCCGTATTGGCGCGCATCTTGACGGCGATCGCTTCTCTTGTCGCGCCGTCCGCGCCCGTTACCATAACCTGCCACACTAAAAGCCCCTCCTTCTTTGTCGCGCTGCTGCAGTGACTCATACTCACGGCGAAGCATTTCTTTTGCATCGAGAAGGGTAGTGTCGCCCCGGGACTCGATAATCTTGATCATGCCGTCATATTCACGGGGCAGACTACCAAGCAGGATGACGAGGCGCTCATCGTCTTCCACCTTGTCTCCGATAGCGGTTAGACGGACGCACAGGTCGTCGAATGCCAGAAGGTGGTCCATCAAGTTACCACCGTCGTCCATGCGAAATTCATGCAGCTGCTTTCGCAGCTGGACGCGGTTATGCAAGTTCTGTTTTTCGAAGAAGCTGCGCACAGTATTCCATGCGTCCATAGCCGTACTGGCCTCACGAACCATAGACTGGTAGTTCGGACTCAGCAGCCTTGCGATGATCGCCAGAACCTTGGGATCAGCGGCTTTCCACTCCGCGGTCTCCCGCAGCATCGCGTGCTCTGGCTTCGCAGCCGCCACGTGGTCTTCCAAGCCCTTGCGCGCGAGTGCCATGCGGGCATTAAATTCCCACAGGAAGTAGTTGTCGTCCTTGAGAAGGTCGTTCGGGCCGAGCGTGTTTGGGCTCATAACCTTTAACCGTGTATGTAATGTGATGCACGATGCAAAATGGAAAGTGATCATTGCTGCGCTAATCTCTGCGTACTCTTGCACTACTCGCTAGCTAGAATATTCCAGAACATGTATCCACTCAAGGTCTTCAGAATATTTAGCGACAAGCAATCTGACGTAGCAAGTTGCCTTTTACCTGTGACATGTGACGGTCGTACCGTACACAACTTGTTGAGTGCGATGCCTTCACTACTCTCGTAGCTGTAGAACCATTTGTGAAAACGATGGTTGTTGAGCACGTACAGCGTGGCGTTCTATTGTATTTGAGCATAATTACAACACACAGCAAAATCGATTAACATCGTTCCCTCCTGTCAAGCTTCTGTACAGTAGAACGGAAGGGTAAATAAAGCAGCTAACCTTTGGAAGCGCTTGTTGCTTCAATTCGCCTTCTCGATCTGCTCGGATCCATACTGTCTGCTCTTCCTGACGACAACTGGGGGCTAACAGGCTCACAGACAGCGAGATCACCTCCCCCGGCTCCAGTTTTCGTTCATTTTCCTGCTTATGTTCCTCGTACCCGTCGCCGCGTGGAGCGTCGGGAAGATTAACCGGCCAAAGTGGGACAACTCTCGACGGCTCAAAGCGAGCGCACACGACCAGGTTCCTCTGGCTCGATACTGGCAGCTCACAACTGAAGGTCACAAGTGCATGCACTGAGGAGCCGCAGTAGCACCGCTGGATATGCTCCGGACAGCAGTGCGGGAAACATCTCAAGAGCTGATGCCGACCAACACATAGCGACATTCTCGTGTTAATGATCGCGTCGTTGGGCTGTGTAGAAGACCTGAGTGGCGACGCAGCAGTGGACATACCTTCACCCCTCGCTCCCGGTTGCTCCTGCAGAAAAGCGTTCCCCGTCACCATATTAGCACAGGAGAAAAGATTGATCTCTCCGAACCGGATGACGTCATTCCTACCTGGCGTAGTATTGACGAAAGAGCGGGTGGTCGTCGTCGCTGCAGCTCAGGCGCATAAAGCGACAGGATACCACGCGGACCATTGAAATCAATTATATCTTCCTACGAGCTCTCTGTGGGTGTTTGCGGTGTTCGACAGGAGAAAAATCGGAGCTGAAGCTTTAGGAGTTCGAGCGAGCAGTTGCACAGCCAGAACAGGGGGAAAACGAGGGAGAAAAACAACTGCGCCCGCCACATCCACCGTCCCACTCGCTGCGTCTCGGCGGTGTTTGAAACGAGTACAGTGTGGGAGGCTATTCGTGGAGACGGTAGTTTGTCTCTTGTAGAGGGGGATCGAGTTGGTCGGGTCACCCACCAGACGGCAGTTTTACGTTTGCTGGACCGAAAATAGTATAAAGTTTGACGTGAACTATAGTGGACGCAAGTCAACCTGCCATGGAAAACGTGGGCAATGTTCTTACTCACTCCTTATTCGGGACTCATCTCAGCACATGTTCAGCCGACCGACGAGCCACTTGGCGGACTGCCCGGTATTTGTCTGTTGGGCGTCCAGAAAGAAGCATGCCGGTGCGAAGAAACGTTGAGTTTCCTGGGATATATCATACGAAAAGCACTGAGCAGTACCAACATCGAGGACCCACCCAGCCATGTAAGCTCAATTTCCGGTGATTAGTTATTCCGCGAAAACCACTATTGATAAATCAATTGTTTTGTGTCAATACAAAACACATGTATAATGTTCCAGAATTATGGAAATCGAAATATACGAAAAACTAGTTTGTTTAAAACTTATATTTGCTAAAACTAGGTTTTACTGAGGCTTTTTAAAAACATATTTTACATTTTTATCCGATACTAAGTATCAGTTCTGAAAGGTAAACCTTTATACCGAAACCAAAATTAACCAAGGTTCCAAAATTACGCTTTGTGCACATATTAACGCGGTAAATACCGTCCACTCGACCTAACGGATGGTCCGCTCAAAACGCCCTGTTTGAAATCCGCATCAATACCCTAATTCGCGTCGTACGAATACACCACCAAGTTGTATAAGCTCTGACAAGCAGTCCCGTTGCAGTAGCCTCGGTAGCCAAGCTTCTCGTCCTACTCGGTTTATGAGGTCCAAAGGCTCTTTGATGCCGAAAAAGTGTATTTCGGCCTTTTACGAACAGACTACTCAAATCAAACGGTTTGGGTTTCGGCAATATTATTGTATCACTCCAACGGCAAAGCGAATGCTCCGCTACAGTAGCTGGCTGGCAATGGACCCGCAAAACACTACGACTATTCTTCATTCTTCCTCTTGTCTCCAAATTCAACTAAAGAAAAGACTGGACAAACTCGATCATGGACGGTTGGATGGCTTTGCTTAACGTAGTGACCGCTATCGCGCAGGCCATGCAAAATCTCAGCCTCGCGCCCGATATGTACAACATTTGAGACCGCCCCAAACAAAAACGGTCTTACCCAAAACTATTACACTTGAAAAGCCGCTGTGAAGTTCATCCATCGAACAGTCGCCGCTGCGGCGACTGTTCAGGTGGCCGCCCAAAAGATTATCCTGACCCAGCTGCTAAAGCATTGCCTGAAACTACTAATTCTTCCCGTCACTGATCCAAAAACTGCTCAGAGCCGAGCATGATACTTCGGCGACGTGCTCTTCGAACTCTGCATCCTACAGTAACAACATTCCGCCAGCTAACCGCATTCAAACAAGTGGCACAGATTACCTCACCCTTTACAGCGATGACAGCAACGATAGTGGCTGGGCTGAAGTGCCGTACAAACGATTCTGTCCCACCAGAGCTGCAGCGACTGTGAATCCGAGTTGGTGAACGCCCAAGATGTCGTGGTAGAACGCATCGATTTGCTGCTGGAGCAGCCGTCCCGTTCAAAACGCTGTCTCATCCAAAGCCTACATTCGACTACAGCTTGCTTATAGGACTACTGGAAGCTCTGTAAAAAGAATAAGCGGGTCAGCTTAATGACAGCATTGGGTATCTGCTCCTCAATTCCGCCTGCTGGCCAATGAAATGAACGCGAGCGATTTGCCTAAATCCTACCTATGGTAGGATTAGTGTGCATACGTGCCTTTCAGAGTTCGAGCTAAAAAGCGTGCTCGGCGTAACAAGAGATATCGAGAAGACTTGACGTATACAGTTTTAAATTAAAATCCACAGTAACTATTAGCCACTTCCGGTAAATCGCTGTGATCTAAAAATAAAACGAGGTGCATCGTCGCTAAACCTCGGTTGAACGTCTAACTAAAGGCCGAGTCGATGCCGTTTGCACCGTTTTGACAAACTTCTGCTACGAAGTTTGGTATTCCGCAGTCAGATTAAGAAACTGCACGTAAAGCGGAATTCAACGATATGTAATTCCAAAACTCGAGTTTTTGCAACAAAGACGCCTTGTTGCCTTTCACCCTCAATTTCTCAGCTTCTAGGCATGCTAGGGTACCAGTAGATACTGCAAAATAAAGTTGAAACACACTCGAACACGTTGGCATTCATACCTCCAAACGCCAACTTTCTTACTAAGACCATTTTTGTTTTGGGCGGTCTCATTTATCGATGCCAAAGTATCGGTGACACGGCAGCTCTCCCTCTGTCCATCCATGGTCATCAGTTGTTACATTTGGTAAGACGACTGCGAATTTGCTCGCGTTTCATGTCCGTGTACTTACTTATCGTTTACAAGATGTACTACTGATGCCTAACGGGTAACAACACATCCCCTGTCGGTGTTACGCAGGGATTCGGCGAGCTCGCTGCGTTCAGCTATAACGTTGTCTACTTCCTGTATAGCCCCAACGACACGCGCAACGAGCTACGCAAAGTGTACGCGGGTGTGCTCGTTTTTTCACTGCATGATCACACTGTACGTTGTGCTTGGCGTGGCTGGTGTGACGCTGCAAACCCATTTTGAAGTGGGTACGTGGCTTGGATACATCGGGACCGCTGGCACCGTCATTGTGTTCGCCTCCCCGTTTGCTACCTTGAAGCGGGTCGTGCAGACCAAGCTGCGCTGCCTCCATTCCGATCAACCTCAGTTGGATGATCTTCGTGTCCTCGGTCTTGTGGGTTGCCTCGACAGCGACTACTTTATCACGGGTCTGAACGCCGCCGGTGTCTTGCTGGGCTCCATCCAAATCGTACATGTACCTCCCAAGCCGACAGAGCGACGCGCTGAGGGGAAATCGACCCATCGAGCGAGGATTTAACCATCATTTCTCCAAGAGCCAAGACGCTGGTGTGACTTTACAGAGAGCCCCACATACAAGTCGATAGCTTCACCTTTGGTAATCACGGCAGCTTAACAGGCATGACAGTCGTTAGTTAGTTGGTAAATGAGTTGGTGAGGTTCATGAAAATATTAGTTGCATTTATTCTCGCGTCTAAGGTCACTCGTAGACGTTGATGAAGTCCAAGTAGTACTGGAGCTCACACCTCGTCGTCTCTGTAGGTGACGGTAAGGATTGATAAACAGGGCTCTTGATACCCTCGAAAATACCATCCTTCGGTGATACGACGACAGAAATTTGCTTGTCGGCAAACCCCAGACTTTCGTCGCTGTTGATAGTCATCTGCTGCATCTTCGGCCGGAAACGTTTGTACACTGCGATCTGAATGATACTGAGAAAGAACCCCGCGATGTTCAGCGACATGATGATCATATCGTTGTCCACAATCGATATCGCTACCGACAAGGCGGTATTAAAAACATCATGATACTGATGTTGATCGGCAGCGAAGCTGCGGACTTGGTCGCCAACACGTGACGCAGGTTGCCCAGTGGAGACGCGTACATCCAGAGGTTGATCACTATGCCGACATAGCCCAGCGTTTCGCCCACTTGGTCATCGTTCTGGTTCGTGACGTGCGTTAGACCCAGTACCGCGTACGCTGTGATGACCAAATACAGCACCAGTGCTGCCGCTAACAGTCTGTGCAATTGACTGCGACCCGAACTCCAGCGATAGTACAGAGCGGTGAACACGATCGCAGCGATCTCTCCGACGAGTTGCATCACCATGAGCGGGAAAATGCTGTCCGTCAGGTAGCCATACAATACCCTGGATCCAACGCACCGCACAATATCAGTACGAATACTACAGTACAAATTGGTGCAATCACAATGTACCAGAGGTGGTTGTTGACGATCACTGCAATAAGTGGGAGTGCCACCATCTCGCTCGTGCTTTTCTGCTTGCAGGCGTTAATGATGTCGGGTCCGGGACTGAGAATCATGCCGATCTGAGAAATGGACGTCACCACCCGTAGCAGAAGCACCCACGTCCCCATCGTTTCGATGTCGTCTCGCCTTGGTCGAATGAAGCAAATTGAAAAGTGGGGTCGGCATCACGCAGGACAAGTCGACGTTGAAGCACCGGTTGCGTCCATTGGACCAAAACGAGGTGGACAGGTATCTAAACACTTGATAGGACGGTTTCCAACAATGTCACGCTTGGGGCAAATGTGTTCATTGGGCCACACTGAAGGGCGTGGCGTGGCGGTCACCCCACAATCAAAGGCGGCTCGCCGGGCCTTGGAGTGACGTTTAGCACATTTGCTGAGACAGGTTGGCAGCTCCTTTTGCAGTCAGCACCGGGTAGTCTTCGAACGCGTTGGACAGCCATCGACCCATGATTTTGATCTCTAGACGATCAGCACCTGAGTTCAACAGCGCCGTAGCCCTTCGATGCGGACAGAATGAGTGGAGTATCGCGCCGGGTCGAGCCCACTCCGTGATGCTGCTCGTTTAATAATCGATGAGATATCTTCCGACGAAATTCCGCCCCCTCTTAGTGATAGTGCAGGTTCGTCGAGTTTTGTGCCAAGTGCGGCTGCCGCCTTGTGCACCCAGCGGGCAGTTCGCACTGGGCAGATGAGCTTGGCTTCAGTCTTGAAGTGGAATCGCACCACTTCGCGCCCGAATTGATTATTCTTCGCGCCGTTCAATGTGATGCCGACGACTTGAGCCTTCTTCGTTTCTATGACTTGCTCCTTGCGGTCGAAGAATTGGATTGCCGAAAGGCGTAAAATGTAGCTGTGCACCTTCCGCCGATGAACAATACTCCGATCGTCTAAGCAGGAAGAAATAGCCCAGCAGCAGACCACCCCATAAAAGTTGATCGCGTGGGTGCGAAAAATCGATGCCCTCAAAGATTAGGCGGAGTAGCCGCGCGGCCAATGGCTGCTGCTTGACTACGGGATCTGTGAAATGCCGAATTCCTCGCAGTAATATGGCATGACTGGCGTTAACACCAGGATCGTACCCCGCTGTATTGCGATGGTGCCAGTGCACCGCGCACAACTTTGTACGAATTGGCGAGTACGTGTTTCCAATGTGGTTTTGGTTCATTCCGTACTTCCACAGGTACACCACGAAAGCACCGAGCTGTTCCGCGTTCTTGTCCACTTCGGTTGCAGTGAGCCACGGGCTATATCGCATCATCTTGCACCAGGCAGCCCATTGTTCCCAAGCCCGCGAGTAGTGTGCTCTGGATGATTGAGCTAGAGCCCCTGCTCGCAGTAAAGCTCCCAGAGCCGAGAGAAATCGCGCGAGTCGGTCGGGATCGGAACCTGTTGCCAGTTACGATACAAGTTAGAGAATGTAAGAGCTAGTGCATCGACTGCCACATGCGTCCGCCATCTGGTCGGCTACACCAGCCACATGAGATGCCGTTGTATAATATCCATGCTTGACCTCACAAATACCGAGGATACGAAGTAGCATCTGCGCAAATCCGTTGCGGCTTGCCTTGTGGTTGTTCCATGCGACTGCTGAAACATTGTCAATCCAGAAGCAGATATGCGTGTCGGAGTCGAGCTGCGTACGTGCCCACAGATGACCCCACACAATCGAAGCAAAGACTGCGCTCATCAGCTCCCGAACGTTTATACAGAAGCGATTTCTGCCGGACTCGTTGAACTGATTGATGAGACTCCGCTCTTCCTCGTTAAACTCACTTGTAGGAATTGTTTCCGCGCCGGAAAAAGGGCACATAGACCACGATCGCTGGCATCCATGTGGATGTGATAGTCGGAATCATGCCGCCGAGTGAACCGTGCCAGTGGGATGGCGTTTAGTTTTCCAATCCCCAAAATGACGCCAAACCATTTGAGGTCGTCCTTAGCTGCGTCAGACACAATGATTGAACCATATCGTGGCGCACGTCGAGCTAATGCAGCCACTCGTTGGAAGAAAGGTGCTGCCGGACGAATACACGTGACGAAGTGACGAAGACTGGCCATGAGTTTAAGCAGCTGCGTCCGCGTCGTTCTCGTTCGTGTAAGCATATCTCTAACACGTCCGAGTGCTTTTGTCACCTTAGTTGCTGGCATGGACACTGTCAGCGCTCGCAGATCCCAGTCCAAACCTAGCGCTCTGCCTTCAATAAACCAACCCGTGAACTTTTTCTCGTTGCAGGCCTCGGGTCCTAAAACTGCCACCATCGCTCTGCGCAGAGCAAGATGAGCTTCGGATAGGCGAGAGCCAACATCAGGCTCAATAGCTGTGTGATCATCGCACCATGCCTTAGCGTCAAAGCTATCACAGGCTGATGACGGTTGAAGGGGCCAAGCTGGAGCTGAATTGGCGTACAGATGATTGATCGCAGCCCCGCAATCCAATATGATGACGGAGAATTGCTCCAACCGAACGGGCAGCACAAATCGATAACCAATATCCCCAACTCTGGAATAGTTCCTGCGAAGTGACCGACTACATCCGCTGACAACGGAATGTGCCTGAACGCTCCGTTGACGTCTCCCGTCATCATATGCTGCAACTCTGGGAATGCTTCCGCGATGTCCAGAATGAGGTTCGATAGTGCCTCAGCGCCATCGTAAGATATTTTAACATCAATGTCTGGTTCAGTGTGATCGTTCACGGATTCTCCAGGCAGAAATGACAAGTCATGAATGACTCGAGCGTCGACAGACATATCGACTTCTCCTTTTGCCACAGCTCCGAAGGGGCTACAGGTCACATCTTCCAACAGAGGGAGTAAGTTGATGTCCAAGACCAGATAACGGTTCGTATCCTGGCCCGCTTGCAAATTCTTGACTAATGTTCAGCGCACGCTGGGCAGATCCGTGGTTCGGCGGCGGATCAGTCTGAGGATGAAATGGTTTAGTCCACTTAGGTTGCACACCGTTCTGAACAATCTCTCCCCAACGACGCTTGTGTCGATAACTCATCCAGGCAGAATGTGAACTTGGTATCTCAAGGCTCTTGTTTGGCCGCGGGTCAGAAACAGATTCACCGCGCATCAGCCGAACAAAGGCTGGTAATTGCAACCCTGCACGGCGAATAAGCTCGCTATAGAGCGACTGCTTATGCCGATCAAGCAGATGAGTAAATTTTCCTCATGGACAATTGAAGCGGGTGTCATACTCGGAGGTTCCAACCCGTGTGCTCTCAAAGCATCGTTAAATCCAACCGCTGTTGTTTCTGCATGAATATCAGCTAGTCTCCGACGAACGAGTAAGATTTTGTTGAACCGTAGTTGCTGCGCTCGTACGAAGTCATCCATATTAAGAGATCGGTGTTCCTGTTTACTAGCTTCCCACTCCATTCGTACTGGATGACTTGGGGGCGTTGACATTTCAATGGGCTGTCGGACACTCTGCGAGTGTTCTGTCAATAGACGGCGCAGTGCACTGTCGTTTAATGAGGGTGCAATCGGTGACTCTGACCTGCTGTGTAGCGGACTTATTGGCATTTCTGACACATGTGACCCGGACGCAGTCAAACACGAGGGCTTTTCCCTGTCGTGGCGGTCCTGAGTAGATGGACACGAGAGCATTTCCCAGTCATGTGGCACCGAGATAGGAGGACACGAGGGCCTTTCACACTCGTGTGACTCCATGGTGCGAGGACACGAGGGCTTGTCCCTGTCGTGATATTCCAAAGCACAGAAGCGCGAGGGGGTTTCCCAGTCGTGCGTGCTAGTAGTGAAAGGCGACGACGGCTTAATAAATTATTGATATTAAACACAATAAAAAGCGTAAATTATTGATATTAAACATAATAAAAAATATATCCTGTCGTGCTCATTAATGCCGGCATGTCTAGCGGTGACGGATACAGATGCCGCACTCACTGGGCATCCGCCATGCGAATTATCCAGAATCCCGTGACTGCACGTTGTTCGGCCATGATCCTGGGAAGTGACTCGACCGTACTTCACTCTAGGCCCCGTCACTTCATGTCCGCCGACAAACCTCCGTAGTTTTGGTCATGAAGTCGTGCACAATATCGGGCAATGCTGCTGGCTTACAGTAACTGAGGTTCTCGATAATGCAGGACCCATTCCTGCCACGACAGCCTTGGGCTGACAGGAACCGCAAACAGATCTGCTTTTGGCCTTGCTTGGGTAATGCATTTCGAACCGCATTCGGAATCCGTACGCGCGAAGTTGATCCATTGCGGTGCTTAGGTCGGAACGGAACTTCTTGACGATCAGCCACAGGTTTCAGCGCCGCAGACACATCTTCCCGCAGAATCAACTGGTTGACGCGAATAAACGACTCGTACGAAGCACTAAAGTGAGTCTTGATCTTGTCCGCTTGGGATGAACTTGCCTCGGAGACGTGAACCCGAAATAAGTCCAAGCGTTCGTCCACCCAAGCTGTCAACTCTGTCACTGCTGCCGCCGAGGTTGGTAGGTCGCTAACACGTAGTTCGCCTAGAAACATCGCGGCTGCGTCAAATGTATCTGCCACCAGTGGCTGGTACAGTTGGCGCACAATATTGCACAGCACGTCAATAGCCCCAATCAAAGCAGAGAACTCCACTGTTGCTGGAGGTGTCGGAAGAGAATTTTCCTCGAGAAATTGCTCATATCATACAGTCGTTCACCGGACGTTTCTCCAACTCAGTAACACGGACAAA
>JAAVTI010000762.1:0-58010 GCA_011947335.1 Phytophthora constricta
AAATCAATTGTTTTGTGTCAATACAAAACACATGTATAATGTTCCAGAATTATGGAAATCGAAATATACGAAAAACTAGTTTGTTTAAAACTTATATTTGCTAAAACTAGGTTTTACTGAGGCTTTTTAAAAAACATATTTTACATTTTTATCCGATACTAAGTATCAGTTCTGAAAGGTAAACCTTTATACCGAAACCAAAATTAACCAAGGTTCCAAAATTACGCTTTGTGCACATATTAACGCGGTAAATACCGTCCACTCGACCTAACGGATGGTCCGCTCAAAACGCCCTGTTTGAAATCCGCATCAATACCCTAATTCGCGTCGTACGAATACACCACCAAGTTGTATAAGCTCTGACAAGCAGTCCCGTTGCAGTAGCCTCGGTAGCCAAGCTTCTCGTCCTACTCGGTTTATGAGGTCCAAAGGCTCTTTGATGCCGAAAAAGTGTATTTCGGCCTTTTACGAACAGACTACTCAAATCAAACGGTTTGGGTTTCGGCAATATTATTGTATCACTCCAACGGCAAAGCGAATGCTCCGCTACAGTAGCTGGCTGGCAATGGACCCGCAAAACACTACGACTATTCTTCATTCTTCCTCTTGTCTCCAAATTCAACTAAAGAAAAAGACTGGACAAACTCGATCATGGACGGTTGGATGGCTTTGCTTAACGTAGTGACCGCTATCGCGCAGGCCATGCAAAATCTCAGCCTCGCCCCCGATATGTACAACATTTGAGACCGCCCCAAACAAAAACGGTCTTACCCAAAACTATTACACTTGAAAAGCCGCTGTGAAGTTCATCCATCGAACAGTCGCCGCTGCGGCGACTGTTCAGGTGGCCGCCCAAAAGATTATCCTGACCCAGCTGCTAAAGCATTGCCTGAAACTACTAATTCTTCCCGTCACTGATCCAAAAACTGCTCAGAGCCGAGCATGATACTTCGGCGACGTGCTCTTCGAACTCTGCATCCTACAGTAACAACATTCCGCCAGCTAACCGCATTCAAACAAGTGGCACAGATTACCTCACCCTTTACAGCGATGACAGCAACGATAGTGGCTGGGCTGAAGTGCCGTACAAACGATTCTGTCCCACCAGAGCTGCAGCGACTGTGAATCCGAGTTGGTGAACGCCCAAGATGTCGTGGTAGAACGCATCGATTTGCTGCTGGAGCAGCCGTCCCGTTCAAAACGCTGTCTCATCCAAAGCCTACATTCGACTACAGCTTGCTTATAGGACTACTGGAAGCTCTGTAAAAAGAATAAGCGGGTCAGCTTAATGACAGCATTGGGTATCTGCTCCTCAATTCCGCCTGCTGGCCAATGAAATGAACGCGAGCGATTTGCCTAAATCCTACCTACCATGGTAGGATTAGTGTGCATACGTGCCTTTCAGAGTTCGAGCTAAAAAGCGTGCTCGGCGTAACAAGAGATATCGAGAAGACTTGACGTATACAGTTTTAAATTAAAATCCACAGTAACTATTAGCCACTTCCGGTAAATCGCTGTGATCTAAAAATAAAACGAGGTGCATCGTCGCTAAACCTCGGTTGAACGTCTAACTAAAGGCCGAGTCGATGCCGTTTGCACCGTTTTGACAAACTTCTGCTACGAAGTTTGGTATTCCGCAGTCAGATTAAGAAACTGCACGTACAGCGGAATTCAACGATATGTAATTCCAAAACTCGAGTTTTTGCAACAAAGACGCCTTGTTGCCTTTCACCCTCAATTTCTCAGCTTCTAGGCATGCTAGGGTACCAGTAGATACTGCAAAATAAAGTTGAAACACACTCGAACACGTTGGCATTCATACCTCCAAACGCCAACTTTCTTACTAAGACCATTTTTGTTTTGGGCGGTCTCATTTATCGATGCCAAAGTATCGGTGACACGGCAGCTCTCCCTCTGTCCATCCATGGTCATCAGTTGTTACATTTGGTAAGACGACTGCGAATTTGCTCGCGTTTCATGTCCGTGTACTTACTTATCGTTTACAAGATGTACTACTGATGCCTAACGGGTAACAACACATCCCCTGTCGGTGTTACGCAGGGATTCGGCGAGCTCGCTGCGTTCAGCTATAACGTTGTCTACCCTGTATAGCCCTAACGACACGCGCAACAGAGCTACGCAAAGTGTACGCGGGTGTGCTCGTTTTTCACTGCATGATCACACTGTACGTTGTGCTTGGCGTGGCTGGTGTGACGCTGCAAACCCATTTTGAAGTGGGTACGTGGCTTGGATACATCGGGACCGCCGGCACCGTCATTGTGTTCGCCTCCCGTTTGCTACCTTGAAGCGGGTCGTGCAGACCAAGCTGCGCTGCCTCCATTCCGATCAACCTCAGTTGGATGATCTTCGTGTCCTCGGTCTTGTGGGTTGCCTCGACAGCGACTACTTTATCACGGGTCTGAACGCCGCCGGTGTCTTGCTGGGCTCCATCAAATCGTACATGTACCTCCCAAGCCGACAGAAGGACACGCTGAGGGGAAATCGACCCATCAAGCGAGGATTTGACCATCATTTCTCCAAGAGCCAAGGACGCTGGTGTGACTTTACAGAGAGCCCCACATACCAGTCGATAGCTTCACCTTTGGTAGTCATGACAGCTTAACATGCATAACAGTCGTTAGTTAGTTGGTAAATGAGTTGGTGAGGTTCATGAAAATATTAGTTGCATTTATTCTCGCGTCTAAGTCTACGCGTAGACGTTGATGAAGTCAAGTAGTACTGGAGCTCACACCTCGTCGTCTCCGTGGGTGACGGTAAGGATTGATAAACAGGGCTCTTGATACCCTCGAAAATACCGTTCTTCGGTGATACGACGACAGAAATTTGCTTGTCGGCAAACTTCAGACTTTCGTCACTGGTGGCAGTCATCTGCTTCGTCTTCGGCCGGAAACGGTTGTACACTGCGATCTGAATGATACTGAAAGAATTCCGCGATGTTCAGCGACATGATGATCATATCGTTGTCCACAGTCGATATCGCTACCGACAAGGCGGTGTTAAAAAACATCATGATACTGATGTTGATCGGCAGCGAAGCTGCGGACTTGGTCGCCAACACGTGACGCAGGTTGCCCAGTGGAGACGCGTACATCCAGAGGTTGATCACTATGCCGACATAGCCCAGCGTTTCGCCCACTTGGTCATCGTTCTGGTTCGTGACGTGCGTTAGACCCAGTACCGCGTACGCTGTGATGACCAAATACAGCACCAGTGCTGCCGCTAACAGTATGTGCAATTGACTGCGACCCGAACTCCAGCGATAATTCAGAGCGGTGAACACGATCGCAGCGATCTCTCCGACGAGTTGCATCACCATGAGCGGGAAAATGCTGTCCGTCAGGTAGCCATACAATACCCTGGATCCAACGCACCGCACAATATCAGTACGAATACTACAGTACAAATTGGTGCAATCACAATGTACCAGAGGTGGTTGTTGACGATCACTGCAATAAGTAAGAGTGCCACCATCTCGCTCGTGCTTTTCTGCTTGCAGGCGTTAATGATGTCGGGTCCGGGACTGAGAATCATGCCGATCTGAGAAATGGACGTCACCACCCGTAGCAGAAGCACCCACGTCCCCATCGTTTAGATGTCGTCTCGCCTTGGTCGAATGAAGCAAATTGAAAAGTGGGGTCGGCATCACGCAGGACAAGTCGACGTTGAAGCACCGGTTGCGTCCATTGGACCAAAACGAGGTGGACAGGTATCTAAACACTTGATAGGACGGTTTCCAACAATGTCACGCTTGGGGCAAATGTGTTCATTGGGCCACACTGAAGGGCGTGGCGTGGCGGTCACCCCACAATCAAAGGCGGCTCGCCGGGCCTTGGAGTGACGTTTAGCACATTTGCTGTGACAGGTTGGCAGCTCCTTTTGCAGTCAGCACCGGGTAGTCTTCGAACGCGTTGGACAGCCATCGACCCATGATTTTGATCTCTAGACGATCAGCACCTGAGTTCAACAGCGCCGTAGCCCTCCGATGCGGACAGAATGAGTGGAGTATCGCGCCGGGTCGAGCCCACTCCGTGATGCTGCTCGTTTAATAATCGATGAGATATCTTCCGACGAAATTCCGCCCCCTCTTAGTGATAGTGCAGGTTCGTCGAGTTTTGTGCCAAGTGCGGCTGCCGCCTTGTGCACCCAGCGGGCAGTTCGCACTGGGCAGATGAGCTTGGCTTCAGTCTTGAAGTGGAATCGCACCACTTCGCGCCCGAATTGATTATTCTTCGCGCCGTTCAATGTGATGCCGACGACTTGAGCCTTCTTCGTTTCTATGACTTGCTCCTTGCGGTCGAAGAATTGGATTGCCGAAAGGCGTAAAATGTAGCTGTGCACCTTCCGCCGATGAACAATACTCCGATCGTCTAAGCAGGAAGAAATAGCCCAGCAGCAGACCACCCCATAAAAGTTGATCGCGTGGGTGCGAAAAATCGATGCCCTCAAAGATTAGGCGGAGTAGCCGCGCGGCCAATGGCTGCTGCTTGACTACGGGATCTGTGAAATGCCGAATTCCTCGCAGTAATATGGCATGACTGGCGTTAACACCAGGATCGTACCCCGCTGTATTGCGATGGTGCCAGTGCACCGCGCACAACTTTGTACGAATTGGCGAGTACGTGTTTCCAATGTGGTTTTGGTTCATTCCGTACTTCCACAGGTACACCACGAAAGCACCGAGCTGTTCCGCGTTCTTGTCCACTTCGGTTGCAGTGAGCCACGGGCTATATCGCATCATCTTGCACCAGGCAGCCCATTGTTCCCAAGCCCGCGAGTAGTGTGCTCTGGATGATTGAGCTAGAGCCCCTGCTCGCAGTAAAGCTCCCAGAGCCGAGAGAAATCGCGCGAGTCGGTCGGGATCGGAACCTGTTGCCAGTTACGATACAAGTTAGAGAATGTAAGAGCTAGTGCATCGACTGCCACATGCGTCCGCCATCTGGTCGGCTACACCAGCCACATGAGATGCCGTTGTATAATATCCATGCTTGACCTCACAAATACCGAGGATACGAAGTAGCATCTGCGCAAATCCGTTGCGGCTTGCCTTGTGGTTGTTCCATGCGACTGCTGAAACATTGTCAATCCAGAAGCAGATATGCGTGTCGGAGTCGAGCTGCGTACATGCCCACATATGACCCCACACAATCGAAGCAAGGACTGCGCTCATCAGCTCCCGAACGTTTATGCAGAAGCGATTTCTGCCGGACTCGTTGAACTGATTGATGAGACTCCGCTCTTCCTCGTTAAACTCAGCTTGTAGGAATTGTTTCCGCGCCGGAAAAAGGGCACATAGACCATGATCGCTGGCATCCATGTGGATGTGATGGTCGGAATCATGCCGCCGAGTGAACCGTGCCAGTGGGGTGGCGTTTAGTTTTCCAATCCCCAAAATGACAGCAAACCATTTGAGGTCGTCCTTAGCTGCGTCAGACACAATGATTGAACCATATCGTTGCGCACGTCGAGCTAATGCAGCCACTTGTTGGAAGAAAGGTGCTGCCGGACGAATACACGTGACGAAGTGACGAAGACTGGCCATGAGTTTAAGCAGCTGGGTCCGCGTCGTTCTCGGTCGTGTAAGCATATCTCTAACACGTCCGAGTGCTTTTGTCACCTTAGTTGCTGGCATGGACACTGTCAGCGCTCGCAGATCCCAGTCCAAACCTAGCGCTCTGCCTTCAATAAACCAACCCGTGAACTTTTTCTCGTTGCAGGCCTCGGGTCCTAAAACTGCCACCATCGCTCTGCGCAGAGCAAGATGAGCTTCGGATAGGCGAGAGCCAACATCAGGCTCAATAGCTGTGTGATCATCGCACCATGCCTTAGCGTCAAAGCTATCAGGCTGATGACGGTTGAAGGGGCCAAGCTGGAGCTGAATTGGCGTACAGATGATTGATCGCAGCCCCGCAATGCAATATGATGACGGAGAATTGCTCCAACCGAACGGGCAGCACAAATCGATAACCAATATCCCCAACTCTGGAATAGTTCCTGCGAAGTGACCGACTACATCCGCTGACAACGGAATGTGCCTGAACGCTCCGTTGACGTCTCCCGTCATCATATGCTGCAACTCTGGGAATGCTTCCGCGATGTCCAGAATGAGGTTCGATAGTGCCTCAGCGCCATCGTAAGATATTTTAACATCAATGTCTGGTTCAGTGTGATCGTTCACGGATTCTCCAGGCAGAAATGACAAGTCATGAATGACTCGAGCGTCGACAGACATATCGACTTCTCCTTTTGCCACAGCTCCGAAGGGGCTACAGGTCACATCTTCCAACAGAGGGAGTAAGTTGATGTCCAAGACCAGATAACGGTTCGTATCCTGGCCCGCTTGCAAATTCTTGACTAATGTTCAGCGCACGCTGGGCAGATCCGTGGTTCGGCGGCGGTCAGTCTGAGGATGAAATGGTTTTAGCCACTTAGGTGCACACCGTTCTGAACAATCTCTCCCCAACGACGCTTGTGTCGATAGCTCATCCAGGCAGAATGTGAACTTGGTATCTCAAGGCTCTTGTTTGGCCTCGGGTCAGAAACAGATTCACCGCGCAGCAGCCGAACAAAGGCTGGTAATTGCAACCCTGCACGGCGAATAAGCTCGCTATAGAGCGACTGCTTATGCCGATCAAGCAGATGAGTAAATTTTCCCTCATGGACAATTGAAGCGGGTGTCATACTCGGAGGTTCCAACCCGTGTGCTCTCAAAGCATCGTTAAATCCAACCGCTGTTGTTTCTGCATGAATATCAGCTAGTCTCCGACGAACGAGTAAGGTTTTGTTGAACCGTAGTTGCTGCGCTCGTACGAAGTCATCCATATTAAGAGATCGGTGTTCCTGTTTACTAGCTTCCCACTCCATTCGTACTGGATGACTTGGGGGCGTTGACATTTCAATGGGCTGTCGGACACTCTGCGAGTGTTCTGTCAATAGACGGCGCAGTGCACTGTCGTTTAATGAGGGTGCAATCGGTGACTCTGACCTGCTGTGTAGCGGACTTATTGGCATTTCTGACACATGTGACCCGGACGCAGTCAAACACGAGGGCTTTTCCCTGTCGTGGCGGTCCTGAGTAGATGGACACGAGAGCATTTCCCAGTCATGTGGCACCGAGATAGGAGGACACGAGGGCCTTTCACACTCGTGTGACTCCATGGTGCGAGGACACGAGGGCTTGTCCCTGTCGTGATATTCCAAAGCACAGAAGCGCGAGGGGTTTCCCAGTCGTGCGTGCTAGTAGTGAAAGGCGACGACGGCTTAATAAATTATTGATATTAAACACAATAAAAAGCGTAAATTATTGATATTAAACATAATAAAAAATATATCCTGTCGTGCTCATTAATGCCGGCATGTCTAGCGGTGACGGATACAGATGCCGCACTCACTGGGCACCCGCCATGCGAATTATCCAGAATCCCGTGACTGCACGTTGTTCGGCCATGATCCTGGGAAGTGACTCGACCGTACTTCACTCCTAGGCCCCGTCACTTCATGTCCGCCGACAAACCTCCGTAGTTTTGGTCATGAAGTCGCGCACAATATCGGGCAATGCTGCTGGCTTACAGTAACTGAGGTTCTCGATAATGCAGGACCCGTTCCTGCCACGACAGCCTTGGGCTGACAGGAACCGCAAACATATCTGCTTTTGGCCTTGCTTGGGTAATGCATTTCGAACCGCATTCGGAATCCGTACGCGCGAAGTTGATCCATTGCGGTGCTTAGGTCGGAACGGAACTTCTTGACGATCAGCCACAGGTTTCAGCGCCGCAGACACATCTTCCCGCAGAATCAACTGGTTGACGCGAATAAACGACTCGTACGAAGCACTAAAGTGAGTCTTGATCTTGTCCGCTTGGGATGAACTTGCCTCGGAGACGTGAACCCGAAATAAGTCCAAGCGTTCGTCCACCCAAGCTGTCAACTCTGTCACTGCTGCCGCCGAGGTTGGTAGGTCGCTAACACGTAGTTCGCCTAGAAACATCGCGGCTGCGTCAAATGTATCTGCCACCAGTGGCTGGTACAGTTGGCGCACAATATTGCACAGCACGTCAATAGCCCCAATCAAAGCAGAGAACTCCACTGTTGCTGGAGGTGTCGGAAGAGAATTTTTCCTCGCGAAATTGCTCATATCATACAGTCGTTCACCGGACGTTTCTCCAACTCAGTAACACGGACAAAATGCACCACGGAGAGACCTCGTGTGCCGAAGTCCCATCCAAACAGCGCACGCAGCACAGCAGGGTGTGGAAAGAAACCAAACTTTCCCCAGTGTATCTGTACAAACTCAACAAATTCCTGCGGAGTCATTTCCGCGTACTTACCGTTGACAAGAGCTTGATGAATGGCAGTCTGCATCTCAGTCGGATTAAAGTGGCTCTTATCCGCCGTCCCTGCAGCTGGTCGAGCGTGTGTTGTGGTAGACCCGTGACCCACAAAATCTCTGCGATGAAGCGAAATTATTTGGTCGACGTCTTCTTGAACATGTCGATCACCACTCGCATGAGCAACCAAGTCGCGACGTGGTGGTGCCGTTGTTGACGCTATGACTTCCACACCGCCAATCCGACGTCGTTGGATGAAGGCTGATTCACAGGCCTTGTGGTCGGCTGAGTGAGCTGCGCTCCGGGCAGTTCGTCTTCAGAATCACTGAGACCGTCACTGAGGACCATCTCGGTTCTCGTAACAGAGGCATCAGCCCCACCGGCGACACCACTCGCGGCCACTTGGATGTCAGCTGGGCATCGAATATTGTTTCCCCCAGCGTGACCCCGGCCGGAGGTCTCCGTCCACCATCCTTGTAAAAGACGTAGTCGAGGCCGTGCTGTCTCGGCACAAGCGTTACGTCGAAACTTCCAATATCCAGTAGCGGTATCTTGAAAGTCTCGTCTAGCCGTCTCCCTCCTACCTTCGCAAGCAGGACAGTCGAGTCCCGCTCAGCTGGCTGATCAATACCATGGAACCCGTTGTAAACTTGCGCATGCTTCTGCCGCATTTCAACTGGCATCACCGTAACTGTCACTCTGCCCCCACAGGTCCCCATCTCCACTGCTACCTCTTGAACTGCGATTGGGTTGTGAAGAACGGAGACCTCGGCCCCGTTAAATTAACGGCTAACAGGCCTTGGTGCTGGTCGACTTCCCACTTGTAGCCAACAACAAGTCCATAGTCCCAGCCTCGAGCACCTCCAGGGAGCACCCTAGATGCGCAAATGACACCCGCGACGAACGTACCAACCCCATCCAGCGCTTCCGCTTCCGAAACCGCTCTCGGAGCCAAGTCTGTCGACAACGCCTCCACCGTCTGAGCTTGCTCCTCCGACCAACGGCCGCTGCGCACTAACTTGACCTTGGACTTGCCGCTGCGTGTTACAGTAGCCTAGTTCTGCCCGTAGGTGAATCCTACCACCCCAAACACTCCAGGGCGAAGGTAGAAGTAGTTGCTGGGCATAGCAGTTGGGTGCAATGTCCGCAAAGGCGTTTCTTGGAGGCTGTTAGCTGCGGCGAGGGAAGATCGAGATGAGAAGGCATCTGCCTCGCAGGCAGTGACTGCCTTCATCGAGTCCTTTGCCGGACCTATCTATAGTCCGCTGTGACGCTGGGAAATTATGCCTTCGTCGACAACTGCTACAGCTATGCTATTTCTGTTGCCTCCGCAACCTACAATTTCATCATACTGACGTCAATGGCCTCTGGCCAGAGACGGCAGATCCGCCAGGAACCAGCCAAAATCCAAACCGAATCTGCAGGTCCGTTATTGAGCTGTGTCACGCTGGTAACGCCTTCGTTTTACCCCAGGAGAGCCACCGGATTGGTGGTGTGCGGACGTCCAGTATTTGCCTGCGATCAAATCATTAAGTCGACGAAGGGACGTCAACGCCGGCCATGGCGTTTCGCTAGTCGAACCATCCAGACGCAACGACCGTCTGCACGTGAGGTCCAAGACTAGGATTCCAAGTTGAGCTACAGATTTTTGCTGTCATGTGATAGATAGGCATCCTGCCAGCGAAGTTCTCTCTCTTCTCGCCGTTTCTAGGTCAAGAAGCGACCAAGCGTCCAAGTGTAGCCATCGCCTCTTCTTTGCTTACTTCGAAATGTATGTTCCAACGTTCAGCAAACCTCATGCTTCGAGTCGTGTACAAATACATTTCCCTGTTGGATCATGAGTAGGTTGTTGAATCACTGAAGACTGTAGTCTGTAGGGAACAAATGATAAGCAGTGATGGTCGGAAGCGGCACAGCACGTTATTCACCGTGCCGGTCTTTCACACCATCTTCCTATCATCGAATTTACGACTACACAGCGGTACTCTATCCAGCCAATCACCGGTAGGGCCATCCTATCGTCGTTGCTTGGATGATTTTCGCGAAGCACTTTGAAACGGGCTTTCAAGGCCAGTCACACATTGCTCAAAGCTTGGCCATGCACTTTAATCCACTTTGTATGAATGTCACTTCGGAATTCGCAATCTCCTCGCCAAGTTCAGGTTTGCAGGCGACAACTTCACCATGAGTTCGTGGACGACTCTCCTGGCAGTGGTCACAGCCGTTGTGGAGCGGCTTTTCAAACTGAGCCCCATCCCGGACATCTACAAGGTCCATTGGCGCAAAAGTATCGGCGAGATGGCAGAGTTGCCCATTATCGCGTTGGTTGTGAATTGCAATCTATGCTGAGTGCTGTGCACTAGGTTTAACGGAGTGATGTCGTGATGCTGACCCTGCACTTGTGTGCTTCCAGGACGTGGTATGGCCTTGCAAATGACAATACGTTCCCACTGTTTGTCACCCAATTGATTGGCCAACTCGGGGGATCGTGTTCAACATCTTTTATTTTCAATGGAGCCCGGCAGACAAGCGCAAACAGCTGCTTAAGTTGTACACTTGGTCCTTCGCGACGTACTGCGTGGTAGATCTCTACTCAATTCTTGGCCTGGTCGGTGTTTTGGGCATGACGAAGCATGAGCTGGGAACTTCTCTCGGATACTTTGGGGTCGTGTTTAGCACGGCGATGTTCGTGTCTCCCCTGGCCACGCTCAAGAAAATTATTGAACTCAAGTCTGCTGCTTCTATCCCGATAAACATGAGCGTCATGATGACGGTGTCCACGGGGTCGTGGGTAGCAACAGGAGTCGTGGACATCGACTGGTTTGTTGCAAGGGTGAACTCAGCCGGCGTTCTGCTGGGCTGCATCCAGATCTTCTTCTACCACATGTACAGGCTTGGCCGATACGACGGAGCGGTGCTACCGGCGAGCAATCTGTCTGTTGTTATCGTATCGCCTAAGGGCGAGAACGGTGGCACTGTCTCCACCGACAGTCCCGCATACAAGTCAATGACGTCACCACTGGCAGCTACCGCTGTTTAGTAGCTGCTTTTTCCAGCGTAGATCTGGAACTCACTCAGCGAATACGCAAATAAAAGAGCTTGGGAACATGACTCACCAAGACTCTGTCGGAGATGTGGGGTTTGCTGGCCCCTATGGCGTTTCCTTGCCAATGGGATCCAGGCTCGTGCTTCTCTAGCCACGGCATGCCCAGGATCAAGTCATACTTGTCCATGTTGACGACAATGAACGACTCATCGCTGTCAAAGTCCTCGAACTTGACGCTAAGATATATTCGGACCTTCGGTACTCCTACCACCGTACCATCGGCCAGTCTCACAGAGACCAGCTCGTTTCCTTCGCTCTCTTGGGGGACGCCGGTGAATTTGTTGCCATTCCGCGCAACATTTTGCCTTCGGGCACAGTTCTTCGACGCCCCAAAGTCGATCAACACTCTAAGGGGGTGATCATATCCCCGTACCACTAGCAGCCCACCGCTGCTTTTCTCCGAATAGAGAGAGCACAGTCTCTCGGGGCTAAGTCCTGGTACGCGCTACCCGCGTACCTCTCAGGGAGACCTAGTTCTTCCCCAGCAGGGCGCCCCGCCCCTAGTGGTGTCCGGCGTTCCCCTGTCCCCTGGATCGCGGCTTCTGCCAGCGACCTCTCGGACCTTGGGGTGACCCTGGGGTATCGTGAAGGGTTTCCTTCCACGTCCCGCCGAGGGACAGGCACGTTGCATGTGCCCGAACAGGCCACAGCCAAAGCAGCGAATATCGCTCTGTTCGGCTGCGCTCAGGTCCATTGGTACTGGTGCCGTGTTCGTAGGTGCCTGTCGAGAGCCGGAGATACGAGCCTGCTTGTGGCTGTATTCCTCTTGGAGAGCGGCTTGAATCGCCTCTTCCAGAGTGGCCGACTGGGCACGGAACATCTGTGTTCGTCCCGGGCCTACCCTTAGGCCTTCCATGAAGATGGTCACTTTAATCTCTTCGGACAGTGGACCTCCCACCATCGATGCGGCTAGTACGCGCATCTCTTGCATACTCGTGCCGTTCGCGCTTCCCTTGCTTACAGGCGAGGAAGCGCGAACGCTGGCGGTACTCCACGTTCGCCGGGAGGAACGCTGCTCGCAGTTATTCCACGAAGTTGAACCAGAATGTAAAGCATCCCGGGGATGTAATTTCCCTGGTGAGCGCCCATGTCTTGGCGCGTCCACCCAACTTGGACATTCCGAAGGCCACTTGGAATGTCTCTTCAGAGATGAGACCCGCCTGCATGGCGATCTCTACTTCTCGAACCCAGAAGGGAAGGTTCTCACCATCATTTCCCTCGTACGGATTCACGTTCAGCCGCAACGGCTTAGGCTGCACCGCCTTAGGTGCGGCCGCGGCCGCTTGCATGCTGCCTCGAACGTGAGCGATTAGCCCACGTTCATATTCGTCAAGCATCTTTCCCAAAGATGTCTCCATTTTCCTCACAGATTCCCACTGGGAATCGCTTAAGTGAATGAATTCACTTCGGTCCATCTTGGTCCAGGTTCTTGAAACCACAGAGGATTCAGGTAGTCCAATCTACCCACGTAGGTGCAGGATTGACTACGAGTGCTACCAGGTGTGACGGGCCACACAGCACGTTGCACAGAGGAAGCGCTAGGAGTATACAAACTCCAAGTGAACGGCAGTTCACGGGATTCCTGGTCGTAAGGGAACCGGTGGATTTTAAAGAGTAGATATAAGACTGAATAGATTTATAGTTAAGGCAAGTTTGGCCTGTAATATAAACTTCCTATGAACTATACTAGATCTAATCAACGTAGAATGGTTGGCTCTTAGAGCCCAACGGTCTATGCCACATCGCTCGTACATGCCACACGACGGTAAGGTTGTATGCAGTTATGCAGGTTCATAGTATTTATGAACCAGGACCAGCGGTCCGAAGAGTGACGCGTGTCACTCTTTATGTAACCAGGGTACAACTGAGGTTACCCCGTTACAACGACAAAGTGAGCTCAATTATTGAAGAAAACTATACGTTTATGCCACGACTTACTCTGCATGCTCATTGCGAACGCCTTCAGCAAATGGTATTTTCCAATATGCAGGCACGCGTTTGGAGATGCGTTGATATGCTCTCATGTGTGCGGATCTGCACAAGGCAACCAGAAGGACTATCAAACGTCACTCCTTTAGACCCCCAGCCCGAGCGAAAGAGTTGCGCCTGTCGGTCGAATTATCGTTATCAAAGGGGAAGGGCTACACTAGTAAACCCAAGGTATACATTTTCGTGTCCCGTTACAAAGCTCAGGCAAACCCCACCCCTTGATAGTACTGCCGATGATATCGTGTCCTAAACAATCTATCTTGTCCAACCAACCAGCTATCAGACAGGATAAGGAAGTTAAACATCTCCAATGCGCACAGAGACATGGCATGTTGGCACAGAGACAGCGTGCAAGCGTGAAAGAGACAATGATTTTCTCGATATTTAGACTTCAAGAACATGTGGCACTCAGCTCATCAGTTCCATACTCAAAACAAGACACGTTACCGGTTAGAAGAGCCGACGTCCACGCATCAACGATTGCTTAAAGGCGCTTACTGCTGGGAGCCACCCACTCGGCGCAACTTTCGTTATGAGTGGGCAGCTTCTTCGCCTTCCTCGTCGTCGTCCGAGAGACGCAGCTACGGAAGCTGCCGCCCAATTAGAATGTAAAAATGCAAAATAGCTACGTTTAAAGTCGAAGTGATGGCATGTGGCTTCCATGGCCCAGGTACTTTGGCCGGATGGCATGGTACGAGAGCCAGAAAGCGGCGTGCAAGGCCAAGCGCGGCGTGTGACTCGCCGAGGATGTGACGCCGCACACGGGGGTCTACAGCATTCTGCCCGAGTCGGTGGTGTCGGTGCAGAGTATGGACCGGTGCGATGTGCTGCAGGGTATTGCCTTCCTCAAGCAGCATACACCAGAGAGACAGGACGATCAACTGGCCGTCGCCTTGTTAGGCGAGAGGTTGGTGCTGGACGACAAGTCCAAGTGGACCAAAAACATTGAGCAAAGCTCAATCAGCGAGATCTTGGTCTTGTTAACGGTAGTGCAGGCGCGATTGAATCCCATGAAAGGCTCACTACAGTGAGTTCGATAAACGCCAACATGATACGTTTCTTGAATCGGACTTTAGGATCTCAAACGCTTCTCTTCCGACTAATTTTTTTGCTTCAACAGTTAAACCCGCAATCCCTCGAACGGCTACTAGGTTAACCCCACGTCGGGGGTATCCGCAGTGTCCTCTCACTCAAGCACCCCTTGCATATTACGCTCGAGCTCTTCATCATTGTTCCCGGAGCCGTCATCATCCTCTCCTTCAGAATCAAGTCTAATCAGCAAGAATACAAGGTAGAAGTGTCTATCATGAATCTTTATAGTGTATAATACATGGTATCATACCTGAAGAGCAGTCGTCATTGCTGACAGCAACAATGGCAATGACTTCTTCCGAATCACTGATGAAATCGCTGTCAGGAAGATAAGAAGACGTTGAACAACACATCTGCGCATTCTGGTCACCATCGGAGGCAACGTCAGTATGCTCATGACTAAGTGTCGGCGATTTTGCGGTACGCTTGGAGCCCGACCAGCTATACGACAGTACACCAACCACAGTAAGCGCTTATAACAACCCCAAGTTATGGATGCAATGCGGTTACCGTTTGAATGCGTTCAAGTTTGATTTGGCGTGAGATCAGCATTTGCATCTAAAGTGGCATGGCAGTATCCGTTGATTCTCGTCGTCCATTCAAAGCACTGCACAGTACACGATATAGGTATGATGAGAACATATCCAGATACGATAGATTCACGATTGCAAACGTACCAGTACAAGTACCCATCACTGCAACAGACTGAGCTTCTGGGCCGGACGGATTCATCGAAGCGACAGCAGTCGTTGTCTGTCTAGGCGATATCTCATCATTAGATGCAACTGTATTATACAAGATACCATCACAGCGTTAGCTTGTATTAGACACGATTATCAACCACACATGACATACCAGATGCCCTGCCTTCGAGCTGCCTGACGTACATTGTTGCGCAGGTTCACGATTGGATGCCTTCTGCTTACCCTTCAGCTCTTCTGCAACATCCACGATTAGCTCACGCAACGTTTGCGACGGCGATACGCATGCTTACCGAGATTCTGTTTGTCGAGTTAATGCATGAGTTCCGCCTCACCCACTGAGTCATCCTCGCCTCGAACGTCCTTCTTCGTCTTACCCAGGCGGACGTATGTAAAGTCGTGTGATAGACCCTGGATGTCGCCTTAAATTCCAGCCACTTCTTGCCATCTTGGTCCAACGCGAGGAAGCCGATCTCGTCTTCTGGTTGCAAATTGTCGAATGAGAGAAAACTCGTGGCCTGTGTTCGTTACCTGCTATCCCCAATGGAGGAAATTGCGCGCTTCCCGCTACCTTCGTGAACTAATATTTTGAAAAGCGAAGTACCAAATGTCTATGCACAGACAGTGACCGCTTATGCACAAGAGTGGACTTCTCCACACACAACACCTTCCCCTTGTTGACGAAAAATGTGTATACCTCAATACAAAAATCAAGTCTAAAATTCCTTATCATGTCTAATACAGGTTAAGCCTTTCGCCTTAGAGCATCTCCAGCGGCAGGTCTCAAAGGCAGTTTTAACGTAAAAGTAGCGCGGTTAAGATTTGCCGGAGTCTTAAAACTCCCAGCAGTAGGTCTCAACACGGGTTTTAACTTCACCAAGTCCTATCCGTTGGGACCTGAGTCTTAAAATAAGACTCGAGTTTTAACGATCCGATCGGTACAGGTATCAATCATCGCAAGAAGATCGCACAGCAGCATGGACAAAGGCGCAGGATGGAGCAGTGATGAGAGTAGCAACTATGTCACTCGTGGCTGGCGACGTCAGAAGACCCGATGCGCTCAACAGGTCAAAAGAAGGCATCATTCTTTGATAGGGTCTATCAGCACTGGCTCGAGATTAAGAGCTCGGGGGCGGATGAGCGTTCCGTGGTGGCGATAGCAGGTAGATGGAAGAAGCTGTAACCCGAAGTGACGAAGTTCGAGGGCATCTACGCGAAGCTGAAAAGCCGGGAACGCTCAGGATGGAGCGAGGACTTGTACATCGAAAACGCGGCAAAGATCTATGCTGAGCGTTACATAGTACTCGTCATCCGAGTCGCCGTCTGCGCCTTAATATTCTGGCAATCTCGAAGTCCACTGCGCCATTTGGCTTCCCCCTCGCTGTGCCTTTTCAAATTGGTTCGCAACAGAACAGGATAGGCCCTCGCTGTAAGACTTGCCGCTGCGAGAATGAATGGAACACGAGGTCTTATTTTAAAACCCGGGGTCTTAAAGGTCACGTTAAGCCTTAGGATAAGACTTGCCGCTGGAGATGCTCTTATCGTGGCTAATACAAGGCTTCGGGTTGGGGGTAGGTCCCTCTGGCTCGCTTCAGGCGGCAAGAAATCTTAACAAGTACTGAATTTAGCCAATCGATCTGATTGGCTAATCCATTTTATGTAAATTTGCCTTCAGGTCGACTGCAATCTTGGGTATGTGAAATTTATTCCGGTAATGTAGGACATTTTAGGGCGTTTAGGATCGTTGTAGTACAAATCATCCATACGGCCACGATGAATTTCTATCCAGAGACCAATCGAACTTGACAACGATACAGTAGTAAGTAGCATTGCAAGTCTCTACCAAAGTTGGTCAAGGGACTTATCTTTCATGCTCTTAGTTTCAGTAGCTCTGACCAAACGGACGCACGACCTCTCGCTTCTAAAACCTGACATCAACGCCCACCAGGTGAATGCCAAGAGGGACACGAGCTTCATTTTGTGACGACGGTTAGAGATAGATCCACCAAGAAAAAATGGTCCACGTCGTGTCCTGCCGCTTTTTGCGTCTGAGCTGCAGCGAAGATGCCCACCCGCTCTTCCGACGAGAGTACGCCAGGTACGAAGTTCGTCGACCCGAAACATTCGATTTCGGGCACGACTTTCTAAAAACGATTGTGATACGCCACAGGAGCAATCGGGAACGAGGTGTCAAGGTAGTACCGTGTTCATGTGTCATCAATGCTGTGAAAAAAAAACTAAATTGCTGCATTTAAGCATTCGTCACACAAACTAAAGTGAGATTGCTGCTGTCTTGCTGAAAAAAGCTGCTCCGGTGCTTCCCGCACTGCTGCCCAGAACACACCAGAAGGAGCTACTGCGGCACGTGCTCGTGACGTTTTCAACGGACGTGGGTGAAATGGCGTTGGACGAGCTGGTCGTGTGCCTCGCTTCGAGCCGTCATGTGTAGCAACTACGGGGTTGAGTGATAATTCCAATGTGAGCGCCCAACGGAATTAGCACAGGTTGGAACCAGGCGAGACCGTAGCCTTGCCAAATAGTTTCCTTCCGTCAACTTGTGCGCGGGTTGTCGGACACGATAGCAGCAACGTTTGGATACGCGCAAGTACGGAGGGCGACATGAAACAGCGCGCATTTCCAAAGGTACGTTTCCTACGTGACTACTGAAGTTTGTTTTCTTGGTCACCACTATCAACGTGTGAGTGGCAGCTTGTCGTCAAAACTCACACGCAATCCAATGTGTTGTGTTTGATTGTGGTGGGATTAAACGGCCATGTCGTGAACCTCTTACGGGCACTGAATCAAAAGAACTCAATGCTGTATGTTCTCAACAACCGAAAATCCCCAGGTGGTATTACGGCTACGACAGCAGCAGCACACGCATGCAGCGCGAGTTGATGCATCGCCTAGTTGTGTATGTCTTCTCTCTTCGGGTGAAACGCTTCCATTGTGTACTTCCCAGCAAGACCGACAACGACAACAACACGAGCAAGTTGAACAGGAATTTGTGCGTTCTATAGTGCTGGCTCGGCACGCATCGCCCGGCTTCTTGCTTGTATCGTACCGACGATCCGGTGCTGCCAGTAATCCTGGCTGTGAACTGCCAGCAGTAGACAACGCCATGGAGAAAGAGTCTGCGAAAACCGCATCCGAATCTGTTCGTGAAATGTCGGTGCCAGAAGCAGACCTCTTATCTGCGTCCTGGATCGTGCAGGAGCACCAGCGCCAGCAATCCCAGCAACGATTATCCGAAGAGAAACCTCGGCATTCTACATACGAGTCATTGTCTGCACAAGCACAAGAACACTACCACAATAGAAGCGAGGACGATGCTAGAAAATACACCGTCGTGGAACCAATGAAAAACGTGTAATGCTTGCAACACAGGGCGGAAGACCACTTGCAATGACGATGACTCGAGCTGGTGGCAACGGGAGATCGACTCGCGTAAGTATAATTTCCGTGAAAAGGGGATGCATCTACTGGTGCTGTGGCAATTTCTACAAAGCCTATCGTGGGGCGATCTCGGATTCGAGGCTGGTACCGTAGATGATCACGTGCAAGCGCACTGGTTGCGTGCTGCTAATGTATTCAGAGCTGCATCCGGCGCAAGTGTGGAAATTGATACTGTGATGATTCGTTCCTGAATAGCCTCTTCCAAAGCATGCCAGCAGAAGCGGTGGCTCAGTCAATTCCGAGTTCATTGTGGAGTGCGAGAGTGCCAGGGAGTGCAACGGCATCTCAAGATGAAGAAAAGTTAACCGTTCGAGCAATAGTGTGGCTATTCGTGCGTGCACTGGCATCTCGTTCCATCAAACAACTACTCGAGCAGCACTTGCGGGAGAAAAGGGTTGCACGATAAGCAAGAAACAGCTCAAGAATCGATTCGTATGCTTAGAGAATGATGTATACGAAGAGCTGAACGTTCTGTTGCGAGGGCTGGATTTGGATGTGTCGAGTCGTGGTGCACAAACACGAAACAAATGCCAAAGAGGACACGAAGAGCACCAAAGACGTGCGTACAGCTCACTGGTTGCACTGGTCGATGATGTGCTGTCCCTTGTTTACGGCCAAGCGCGTGTCCGAATGTTTCGACCAGAAATCTCGGCCCTGTTGTTCGATGAAGGCCAGACTCCGAGCTTATTGTTTGACGAACTGAGCAGCATCTTTCGCGTGTTTGCAGCACAGTCACGGGAGGCCATGATTTTATCTTCAATGCCATATTGCGCGATCGATCAGCAGCAACAGCACGATTCTTCGCGACATTTTACGGCCTCAAAGGGTGAAATGGATACCTTCTTGTCAGGATGGAGGCATCGTTGGTTGCTGGCACCTGGGTCCCTGGACGTGTTGGATATTGCATCTAGCACAGCGCAAAGCTCAATAGTTGATCCAAACTTCGTCAGTTTAGCTCATCTTCTGCTCGAAATCGGCTGTATAGACCTGGATCTCGTAGACGATGTGTCGAGTATTTCGGTGCGACCAGTAGTGCCATTTGCAGGCGCTATGTCGGTACCAGGTATGAAGCTTGTGCTGGACGGCCGACTGCTCGTATTTCGCGTACTTCCAAGTGGCTTGTCGGCAATGATCGTCGTGGCAGGTGGGTGGGCCGTCGGCGACTACGTAGCGCAGATCTGGGCAGATATGCATTCAGTGGACATCGATTTGTTTGCAGTGGCTGAGCCATCTCCTTACATATTCACTGCTGATGAAATTGCTGCTCCACTTGGAGAAGACCCACAAGCTGCTAACTTCCACGCAGATGCCGACATCAGAAGCGTAATGGTGCAGCGTGTGAGCTTGTCGCTAGTGCTTGAAAATGAAGCAAGGTCTCACAATCAATCAAGTAGAGTAGATCCAAGTGATCTCTTCATGGTCGTGAGCGGAAACGTTTCCGAAGCGATGTACATATCACCAAATTCGACTTCACGGATTTCAGAAGCCAAACTATCTGAGTTGACAAGTGGAGATCGCGCTGCGATATATATGAAGCTGGACTGGACGCCGCTGCTGGAAATACAGGCAGGATATGTTGTCGTTCCGAGAGAGTCTTTTGCGGAAAAACATTAAAAGTAGATCCCAGTGCGCTGTAATAGTGGCCAAATCGCACCTTCAATTGTTCATGAATAAGAAACCAAACAATTGCTACGGCGAGGGTCGCGAGCGCACTGGTATGAAATTTACTTATCCTTGGGCTGTTCAGAACTATTATCCTTTGTTGTTTATTTAGCAAGATACTATTATAGACTTCGATACCAAGGCAGATCAAGCAAGACCGTGTCACCGAGAAACCCATCTTAACTGGAGATAATTTGGCATCAACTCTTACAGCGAACCCCAAATGTTGTGTTGCTGGTCGGCTATTGTGATGCCGCGTACACCGTTGTCTGATGATGTGCGATAAATACCTACTGCAGTACTTTCCGTACTGCTGCACGGAGCGGGCCCAAAATGGAGCTGCAGCTGCATACTTGTGCACAAGCTGATCGCTGGTGAGTGTTTTCGTGCTCTGTTCTGCCAGTTTATTTTGGTGAGATAACATCGTTGCAGGGATAAGTGGTGTTATCAGTAGCCGAGAGCAATGAAAGACTACGGTAGAAATGTTAGAAAGCTTTGTATCAAGCACTTACGTTGACAAGCAGACCCATCTTCCTGGCAAGACCTCCTACCACGAGTACTAACAATAATTTTGTGCTAATTGCTTTGCTTAGTGCTAGTCATTAATTGTCCATCGGCTGAGAAAACTGTGCCAACCCAGCAAAATACAGGTATTTTGTTTTAGGTTATCGTGTTGGTGGAGTTAATCTAGGGTTTGCACATGTGCGAGGGGCAAGAAACGTCAAGGTGAGTATTTCTTTTTGCTTTAACCCGACTTTTCCGTGTTTTCAATGCATACACTCAGCTTGATGACTGTCCGAAGACAGCAAGGTCTTTAGCACCTCTCCGGGCTGTACTTCCGTTCGTTTTCCAGGCTGTGTGCCGTCATATTTTATGTAGGACATCCGGCCATAGTGGAAACATTCTTGATGGCTCAAATCGAGTACATAGTCAAGCTCTTCTGGTCACCGAAGGTAGATCAGCATTGGAGCGTGGATACTAATGCCACAGCATAGTTTTTGAGATCGTTAAATCCCACACTATGGTTGTCCGCCATGGGTTGCCATTGAAACGGTTGAGCATTGCTTTTTTCAGTGTCCAAGTGTGGCGAGATCCCATTATAATACATTTGTGGGCTCATTGTGGCGATGTCGATCCCATGGGTAATGTGTTTGTGGGCTCATTACGATGGCGACTACTGTTGTTATACAAAATCCGGTGATCTTCGAAGAGCTTGGCGATCTCAAGTAATTAGACGAACAGCAAAATACTGCGTCTGTGCTGCGCGAGTGTTTATGATGCTCATCCGTTTTCCCGAATTACATTCAGTATATTCACTGTCAGGAAACTCAAGATGACCACCAAAAATATTTGTATTCCTCGTAGCTGGTCAAAGCACCACTATGCCGTGTGACGAATTGGTTTTATTTTGTGGTACTATTCAAGCTTTTCTCGGAGATAGAGACGACTTACTTACCCATCAATATCTAAAACATGACGTAAAGAACAAATTCGCTACGCTGCCAATTTCAGAGTGAACTGGTGTATCATGATTTTGTTTCGTTTCTGTAGGGAAGGTGGTCTTCTGAAGACGACTTCGAGAAATATGTGCGTTGCGTTGGTGAATCTGCGAGCAACGATGAACAAATATCCTGGATCTCTGAAATATCCACGAAATACCCTGCTGGAGATCTAGGCGGAGCAAAAGTGCTCAATGCTGTTTTTAACATATGCAAAAAACTATCAGGCTGACCTTGCTAGCGATGCAATCTTCATTTACTTCAGCGGTATCAACTCGATTTGCTAGACTTCTGTATCTCAAGAGATGTGGACTGTCCAAATGGTGGTCTATTTGTATCTCTTAGCTGCTCAATGCTGTGCGACAAAATGAACTGTTCATGGTTATGTGGATTTTTCTCGTGAGTTTGCTTAACTCAATGGGTAGTTCGAAGAATTCATCAAGTTCCAGCAAGTTCCGTGCCAGTGAGATGCCAGTGAGATGCGAGAAATGTAGTCATCAATGAACCGACAGTAGATAACTGTAAGCTTCCCTCTGTTTTTGGTAGCAGAGTCATCGTTGATTTCACCTTGTGGCATCCATTGAATACTGTGGACCACAACGCAGCCAATTCTGAGAGGTAGAATCGAGAGCCGCTTTCTTCACCACTGTATCGCGATGCTGAGCTCTCGTCTTGGTAAGTGTAGATTTGATTTGAAGCATCAAGAGCTGATAAAACGTCCTTCGTAGTCACCAATAGTAGCCCCCATAAGTATCTGTTTTATGTGTCCGACTTGTTCCTGTGCCAGGAAACTCGGCTATTCATTTGTGATGCTCTGCTCGTTAGTATCGCAATGCATGCCGCTATCGAAAATTATTTTTTTACAAATCGCGGGTTATACTGTTCGTCAAAGATGCAGTTTTACCTACACGCGGTGGACTTGCGCAATATCATTGATAACGGCATGATTACCGCCTTGTAGAGAGAAAATACGTAGATAAACAAGGAGGAGGATTCCTAAAAGCAAAGACTACAACGATCCAATACCTTTGTTTGTGTGACACCCCCACTTCCCGCATTTTGGCTCGTTTCATTAGGAAGAACAAACGATGATAAACACTAGCTTAGCGTGTTTATCACATTTAGTGCAGTCCTTACATATTATGTTTTTCAAATAAGAAGTTGAAGAATCTTCAGTGCTTAGAAATATATGTTGGCACGCGTTAGAACACCCGAATGGGATAAAATGTGACGAGACACGCGAACCCGAATGTGCCCGAATGTGCCCTTTAACGCCCGAATGAAAGAGAGTCAGCGCAGTGTCATCATTTGATGAGTCTCCAGAGATATACGAACAGGTCGCGTATAGCTGGTTAATGTCGAACAGTAAGTTTGTGTTTCGTACTTCAGAGTTAGATTAATGCCAGCTTGGCGTCGTGACGACGGACGATATCATCGAGTAGGATAACCCGACGGCGCGGTCGCTGTCGAGCAAGCAACGCCAAGTGATGAGCGCTGATGCCTGTACTGCCGTGACAGGGAGGTGGGGTAGACTGGTGCACTGAGAGGTGGAAATAGAAGCGAGGACCTGCTGAGGCCGCATGAAGCGAGCTTAACGCATTTACGTGTACCATTAATAGTATCACAACTAGCGGCGAGCAAGGATATACGAAATATGCTGTATTGGAATGTTGAGGAAACTCAGGCCGTCAAACACATGTAGCAACACGCTAGTCGGGACACGACACATAAGTAACATGTAAAATTCACCACCACAAGAACATTAACATACCTTTGCCTGCATATCCTCGACGAATATACGTCCGACGTTTCCTGGGGCACCACAGAACTCTTGCATCCATTTCTTGAGTCGCTGCTTACTGCTCAGCAAACCACGTCCCTGTTCGCCCTGCTTCAGACTTCTACGAGGTTCCGCACTTCTTGAATCGACGGCTTCACGTCTGCATTCTCAACAATAAACTTCATGATGTTCTTGCTCTTAGCTCCCGCTTTGCGTAACATGTTGACCGACTCCATGACATCATTATCCAAAGCCTTGCGAATCGGAGTGAAGCGATGAAATGTTCCCCGGTTGACGCTGTGGTTATGGACAGGATTGCACTTGGTGATGAAAACAGCGAAGGTTGACTTAGTTTTATCAACAGGACGCACGCATGCGTTGATCTGTATCACATTCATTGATCAGTTCCCGTATTGTTAACGCTTATGCCCGAATGTGCCCGAACAATACCGAACGGGCCCGAATAGGCCCAAACGTGCCCAAATAGACCCGAACGCACAGCCACACCTCAACACTGCACGTCGTACCTGTGCTTTGCAACCCGAGAGCCGCGTCTCCTGCCGCGGCCGCTTGCCTTGACCTCTGGACTTGTATTTACCGGAGCACGTACAGACGAGGGTCTTTGCGTGATACTTCCACTCAGACGGGATTTCAGGTGCTTTTGAGCCCTTCTTCCTGATTCCAGCGTTCCGACACTTCACTGTTGTGTTGGTGCGAACCCGAAACACCTTCTCGAAATTTGTACGCATACATATCGGTTATTCCGAACGACAAGTGGGGAACCTTTGACAATCAAACTGACCTGGTAGGATTCAGCAAAGTAGCGTTCCAAATGCGAGTCGAATGCCTCCCACGAGGGACACTGGTGCTTGTCTGGTACCGCTAGCGTCATTGATCAGACCCAGAGTCATCTGTAGTAGCCCATTCGCTGGAGTGACAGCTGTGGTCTCCATTCACACAGTCGCTCGAGTTGCTGCTGTCGTCTGGTGACTCTATCGGGATCGACGCATCGGAGAAATCATCATCGCTGGCCTCCATCGAGCCTGCAGAGTCAGCATCATCGATTCGTGTTCCTGGACCCCGACGCTTGTGGCACGTCCGCTCCCTCAACTCCATGTGTGGCGCTCGTCCTGCAGCTCAGGTGTCCGTCGAGCAGTATTCGAAAATGAGTGGCCCAAGAATCCCAGGTATACGATATACGCTGTCCGGAAGACAGCCACCCTACCCCTCATCTGAGTTGGATGAGATATGTCTGGAAAGGGTTAGGGACGAAGGTGAATGTAATTTCCATTCGGGTGTTCTAATCACTCTCATATATGTTAAGCTTTTGTTTAGCATATGTAGTGTACCATTAAACTGGTACACCTTTCAATTGGAATACCCTTTTAAACACGAATATTTTATCGTCTCCCGATGCAATGACTAATTACAGCGAGGAGTTCATGCGTCGGCGCATCACAGTGATGTCTGTCATCTCGCTTTGCAACTGTATCTTCAAGCAGATGCCGACAGTGAAGGACTTTCACCTTGATTCTAGCTATTAATAGCCTCCTGACCTAAAAAAGTTCCGTCTTGATTTTAGCCCAAGCCACGCCTTCGGCAGCAGTTGGACTGAAGAACCAATTCGCACTCGTGTATTCTTGACGGACGCATCGAGACATTACGCACCAACTCGTTGTGTACGTGTTTGCATCTTCGCATAGCTCACAAAGGAGAGCGCATCAGCACAGGATTCGCGGAACCGCAGCACATCGATGTCATCGTACTGGCTCGGCTTGCGTCGCCTGACTTCCAGCTTGTGTCGTACTGTCGGCCAAGAAATGCTGGCTGTGCGCTTTCAGCAGGAAGCAAACCCGGGAAATTTGACCCAGAACGACAACGTGGTTCAGCAGAAGAACTGCGATCAGCATCTCAAATAGTGTTCCCCAGCGGCAGCAGCAGTCGTTCTTGAGCTCCAGTACACATGCAGCACAACAAAGCCAGAACACCTGCAGCATAGCAAAACGCGTTACGACCGGCCGTCGCTGCAGTTCATCACAGTAACGGGTGTGTTCGCGTTGCAAGCCCTTTTGATGAGCACAAAGACACAACCTTATGAAAGGTGTATTCCATAGCGCAGCAAGGGAATTGTTTTTTTTCACTTTAAGGTACATCCCAATACTGGTATACCCCGTGGTCGTGTGCTCGCCGCTCGCTGCCGTGCTTGCTGTTCTCCCTCACTTCGAGTTTGGTGAACAGCAGACCACGCAAGAAAGAAGGGGTACCCGACAAGACTACAAGCCGACCATGATCACCCGCGGAGCAACTGACCAGCCAGCGCGCCCGACTCGCCTTCGTCCCGGGCAGGCACTGCCCCGTCGGATAGTGAGACTCCAGCGGCACCGGCGGCTGCCACCGACGTCGTTGGCGTCACCGGTGCAGAGGAGCCGTGGGAGGCCGCCCCAGCGAGACGCACGACGAAGCCAACGCCTCCGAGCCCAAGCAAGCGAGCGCCAGCGAAGGCTGTGACCGGTGCGCCCCTGGCCGAGATCCGCAAGGGAAAGAAGAGGCTGGTGCGGAGCCCCGCAGTGACCAGCGCACCTACGAAAAAGGGCACGATTGATGAAGCCCAGAGCGCGGACTCCAGTGCCGAAGAGAAGGTTGCTCCCCGGCTGTGAAGAAGGCTCGCAAAGGCCCCGGCTATGACGAAGGTCCGTGCGAGTGAGGTGGCCCCAGCCGCGAAGAAGACGACAAGGGAGAACGGTGACTTCGACCTGAGCGCCTTCATGGCGTCGTTCGAGCCTGGCGCTCCGAGAGCTGACGCGACCTCGTCTGGATCCACCTTGCCTGCTGTGGTTGCTCCCGCGTCAGCGCACGTGGCTCCGATGGGAGCCGAGATGGCAGTACATCTGTGCGCGCTGCAGGCCGAAGTGGAGCGTCTGCGCGCCATGGTGTTGAGTCGACCTCAGGCTTCAAGCCCCACCGCTGTTGCCCCAAGTTTCGTCTCCGCGTCTCCCACGGCACCGAACGCAAAGGGCGAGATGCCGCCGGCGGAGGTATGTTACCTCACCACGGCAAGTTTCCCCGAAGGCGCGAAGAAGGGCAAGGACGACTATAATCCGCCGCAAGCGCACATGCTATCAGCGAGCCGCATGTTCCGGGGCTTCGGCATGGAGACAGGTAATGCCCTGTCTGCCATGTCTTTGTGCTGTCGATGCGAGAGTTGGAGTCGGTCAAGTTCCATGTTACGCCGGCCGTGCTGATGGCCATCTTCAGCGGGCGCCTGGGATCACGAGGGCTGACGCTGATGCACTTCAAGGAGTCCTTCGAGATGGCATCTCTGGAGGACGGTTCGTCCAACGCCAAATTCGCGAGCGACTTTAACCCGTCCGCGACGCTGGTTCCAGCCACCATCCGCTGTCCCACCTACGAAGATATCCTCGACGGGCTACACGGGCTGAGTGCACTGGGCCAAGACGTGTGGTGACACTACATCTGGAAGCTCACCACACGTCTTCGCATCTTCGTGGCGAGGAACAAGTCGGCTGACCCCGGCAACACCCCGGCGCGGGTTCGGCTCACCCTCCTGTATTTGAACAAGTTCATCGGAGCGGCGCTTGGACACCTGCAGGCCGACAATCCGCAGTGGTGGGGCGTATACTCCGAGGCCTTGCGTGGGATCGAGTACCAGACGCCGGCGTAGACGATGGCGCTGGTCGGCGCCCTCACCCAAGAGACCGAAGGCAGAGCTTCGTATACAGCCGACAAAACGTCGCGCGAGTGGAAAATTTTTCCCGAGGGCCTCTATTTCCCCTTCGCCCGACCTCACCGGACGCCCCGGCACCTAGTCTACTGCGCGGCAAGTAAGGCCTCGTTGGAGCCGCCGCGGGTGCGCGGAAACATTGACCTTACGGTCCGGGTGGCCATACAGCCATCCCCAGCTATACCAATGACTATACAGTCAGGGTGTACTATACAGTCACCCACGGCTATCCAGCCCGTTCCGGTCATACAGCCGGAATAACCCTCAATATCACTTGATGGGGAGTCATACCCACCTCGTCTTCTTGAGGCGGTCACCATTGCCAAAGAAATCGGTGACGAGACCACGGGGCCTGCTGGTGTACCACCGACGGTGAGCCCTGTACCAAGTCATCCCAATGAGAGCCGCGCCATAGATCACGCGATATTTGATGACCGCTCCTCGGTACGACCGTCGTCAGCCCTGCAACTGCAGCAACCATTCATGCGAATGCGAGCGCGAGAAGCGACTTACTGCGCCCGAACGGCAGAGCAACGTTCCCGAGACTATGGCAAAAGTGGGAGTCGTGCTTCCGACTGGCGACTACCCATTGTCACTCGACGGTGCTGCGGGTCCAGAATTCCTGCTCAGCAAGCCGGTACAGCATGCCCTCTCCGAGTACACATGCCGGTCGGGCGCATCGTTGCCTACTTTCGTGGAGCTGGTGCCCGGGCAGACGGCGAGTGACTATCGCCCAAAAATAACCTGGTACCTGCAGTC
This sequence comes from Phytophthora constricta, assembly GCA_011947335.1. Lineage (NCBI taxonomy): Eukaryota > Oomycota > Peronosporomycetes > Peronosporales > Peronosporaceae > Phytophthora > Phytophthora constricta. The sequence goes on from JAAVTI010000762.1 coordinate 28,132, forward strand.
CTGAACAACCTGTGCAAGGATTACAAGCACCTCGAAGCACTCCAGAAAATTGTTCACGAAGGTGTTGAGGTGTGACTAAGGAAGACACCACCACCATTACAGGTGCAGCGGCCACCAAACCACGGGTCCGCGAGAGACCGCCTCAATGTCCTCCGCAAAAAAAAAAATTCGCAAAGAGCAAGATGCAGGTCGGTGCCTGGTGCTGGACAAGAGTCTTCTCGAGCAGTGGCCTGAGATTTTCATCAGCCCATTCGGTGTGGTCGACAAAGGAGACATGAATGCTGCTACTGCTGGCCGCACGATCGATGACCCGTCGTTCCCTGAAGGCACGTCAATCAACGATTGCACCGACCAGGACAGCATCATCAAGCCAGACTACGCTTACTGTGACGCTGTAGCCAACGAGATTCTGCGACTGAAGCGCGAGCACACGGAAGCAAGGATTTGCGTGATAGCTGGTGACGTCGCGTCGGCGTTCCGCAACATTGGTATCCACAGCAACAGTGTTTATCTGTTTGCCGGCCACATCGCGGAGGACGACGCTATTGTGATTGAGCTAGCAGCACCGTTCGGCTGGACTGGATCACCTGGCTTCTACGAGATCTCCGATGGGGCCATCGCGCACATACACGGTTCTCATACCAATGACGTGTCCCCGACTTGTTTCTTCAACTATCAGACACGATGTGATCTGAGTTTTTCCTCTGGCCAGGATCTTTCGGCTACTATTGGCCCACCATAAGATTTTGTCGGAGGAGCCTAGGGCGAAGGGTCATCTGGGAGCAATGTCCCAGATCGAAGCTGCGCGAAGAAGCCACACAAGTATCACCCAAAATGTTTCAAGTCCAAGTGTTCCAAATGCCCAATGTTCCAAGTCCAAGTGTTCCAAGTGCAAAATGCTCCAAGTGGCGGATGACCAGGAACAAGCTCCTTGAAACAAGTCACCACAAACAACCCTACCAGGATAGAAGGTCGCCCGAGATCTTTTCAAGGACCGCCTGAAAAGCCATGAAATCCAGGAGGGTGTGCGAGATCGCTGAACGCGTGTGCACTGGGCACCCATACTGAAACAAAGTCAAAGTCAAAGATGTGAACGAATTCCAAGGAAACGCAAGGTAGCTGAGCCTCCGCGTCAGATCCCACTGAAACCAAGTCAAAGTCAGCGAAGTGTTTTTGTACCCACCAACAGATAGCAAAGTTAATATTCAATCAGGGTCTGTTTTTCTCGAGCACGCAAGTGGCCTGGACAAGTGTGCCTGACGAAAAGAAATCGCAGGACACCCAAGATGATTGCTAGCGAATCGAGGCACGCCGACTAAGGACTAGCCGTCGTTGGGGCTCCGCTCTCTCAAGTCCAATTAAGTGGGGACCAGGAGCGGTGCTTCTGGAGTGAACCACTTATTCCATATTCTAGTTGGTCCTTTCTTAACGCTGGTGTGCCATTTCATGTTTCAGATTTTGGGCGACTATCTGTAGTCGTTGCCTGAGGTCTTTGTGGCCGATTGACTGCTGTGTGAAAGGATTGTATGTGGTTTGTGACTAGAAAAAGTCCCCCTGCTTCAAAGGGGTGGTGCGCGTATTACTACGTCTGAGCGCCTAGGGACAATTTTTTTTTATTTTGCCAAGAGCCCTAGGATCAAATGCTCAATTGCGCTTGGCACTTTCTGCCCGTGTCTCTGGGCATTGATTAAACAATAAGAGACTTGTATATCGTTTTTATTTCATTATATATTGTGGCTGGTGGTTATCTAACCTCATTGATACAGACAACCCAGGAAAGGGAGTATCGGCATTAACCTCACTCGTATATTTCTCACTGAACAAACCAGGAACAGGTGGGTGGAAGCCGCAAAGGTAAACGTACCTAAAGGGGATTGACACAAGGAGCGCACGCCACCCTGGAACAACTGTTCCAGGGGTACTTCTGAGGGTCGGTGTTCCACGTATCGTACGTGGAGGACTTCGACCTCTACCAGAAGGCACCTGCACTGTACTTCTAGGACGATCAAGGTTTCACCGCCTCGCCTCATATCACTGGGTCGAAGATCACATTAGTGTGGCCGCCGACATTGACGCGACATGCGACGACATGGACTGATATCTCCGGTTTGCCATAGTGTCGATAATGGGTGCGGATGCAATCAACACCAAGAAGTTTACGAGCTGGGACACGTGTCAACGTGTGGTCGGGCTCGAGTTCGACTCCGTCGCCGAGCTGGTATCGATGCCAGCTGCAAACATTGAGAAAGCCCGGTGCATCGTGGCAGCCGCGCACACCGCCCCAACGCTATCAAGGAAAGCATACCGATCCCTAATGGGCAGTCTTTGGTCATGTTCATTTCCGCATTGACAACACCTCTGCCGTGGCATGGCAAAACAAGCTTGCCTCACGCAATCCACGCGCGCAAGTGATCCAGCTGCTCATCTGGTGGGAAACATCTTACGGACTTCGATTATCCGCTTCAGACGTCGCTGGTGTTGACAACGAACGGGCCGACGCCGGCTCTCGCATCGCAGCTAACCCGTCGTTCTCGACCAAGTTTGCATCACTAACCCACGGCTGGTTGCAGGTCTTCCCGGCGATAACACTTAGGGCCTGACCGACATTTGGCTGCGTATCTCAGAGCTCACTCGGTTGCCGACTCCATGTTTGACCAGTACAGACGCGCGTTTAGCAAGTGGACGACGTGGACTTCACGTCGAGGTATTCCACCTTCCTTCGTCGGTGTCCTCCTAGTTGACCAAGTGCAGTACATATCGGACTTCATCATGCACGGTTTCCAGTTTGGATTTTATTCGGGAGGGCCCATTCGCAGATACTCAGTCCTGGTAGTTCTTCAAGGTATTCGTCATTTCTTCGCTGCATCTGGTCATGGATTCCCCACTGCACACCCGCACATTCGTATGCTCCTAAAAGGGATTAGTCGTGTCGACTCTCCACGGCAACGGAAGTCGCCCGTGTCACCCATCCATGTGCCCCGTGTTCGGTGCGTTGATTATCCTTCAAGCCCGGAAAAACCTTACCAGTCGATATTCTTGCTGCAGTGTTCACGAGCCGCAGCGGAAGTTCGGCCTGCATCACGACTGCAGATGTGTCAGACGCTATCAATCGAGCGGCTGTCAAAACAGGCAAGAATCCACGCCACTTCAGCTCTCACTCACTGCGCGCCGGTGGTGCAACCCATGTACCGCTCGGGTACTGACGCACTCACGATCCAGTTTCATGGCAGCTGGGTGTCAGACGCGTTCAAGACCTACGCAAGACTCGGTGGTCACGCTGTCCGCGAGCATGGTGGTCGGCTCACTGGGTGATTCGACGTTGCATTAGTGGGGGCTGCCTGCATGATCCTATTGGAGGCACCGCTCTCATCGTCCCTTATCGGATTGAGCTGGCGGTCATGCATAAACTCCGATCAATGTAGTTTCGTCTGACCCCTACATAGAGTGGAAATATTAGCTCTATGCTCGGTCTTCAGGAAAACGGCCGGCCTATGGTCATACTATGGCAGTTTCTTTGACGAGTATCGTGATCGATTTTGGAATGCGGGTATTGAATCTCATTGGTCATCTCGATCATTTGGTTCCTGGGAGAGCTTGAAAATGTGGTGATGTATGTCCTGAAAACACTTTCGAGCTGCAGTTCAACACTCTGGAGTGGAAAAACTAAGGGCATTTTGGCTCAAAAACATACGTGGTTATGAATGGTGACGTCTGTTTTTGTGCGAGCGCTTTCGTTAACTCATCTCATCAGCTGACTGCATTCAGCGTTGGTATTCAAGCCAAAGGGTGATGCGATCAGCAATGAACAATAACGAGCGCGTTTTGTAGAACTGGGTGTACAACTTCTGGGGCGGTGTATTGCGCCATACGAAGTCCTCTGAGCACGGACGTTCATCCGAAACACACTAACCAATCCCCGCCGGGCTTTTTGCAAAAGCGGAGCCCTCAGCAAGTTTCTTGCTTATTGAACTCTTTCTTGCAAAAGCAGAGCCATTCCTACGTTGTATTGCAAATTGCCCTCTTTGCAGTAGGAGCCTCCTCGGTCCGCCGCAGTCATAGAAGCAGGGTGTCGCCATGCAGGTGGTCTTGCACTCTTTTGGGTCAGCATGAAGTCCCATGCAAGCACTTCATAGCCGAGCAGAGCCTCCTTGAACCAGGCTGTCAAAGCCAAGCGTACGATGAGATCCAGCACTTCTGGCACAACACACATCGGGGACGACGAAGCAACGATTATCGCCGAAGAAAATGCATCGCCACCTTCGCCAACTCCATAACAACTCAACCAGTCAGAGTAACTTGCACACCGGAATCCGGCCCATTTTGCAATGCAACGTAGCAATGGCTCCGCTTTTGTGCCTCTGGGCTGGACGGCGCAGGTGCACGAGGACCAGACGGGAATACAAAGATCAAGTCGCGGCAGCGGCGCTTCGCAAGGCTGCGAAGAAACTCGAGCTACGCAAGGCAAAATGGGCAGCGCAAAGCAGAGTGGCGGCCAAAGGCCTGGAAGAATTAGAATGGAGGCGCATCAGACGGGTGATAGGTCTAGGGCCATGGGGAGAGCAAATGTTGCTCAGGCTTAAACTTCACGCTTTCTCTCTTTCGACATTACGCACAGCAAGATGGGGTGCCCACACGACGGATGTTTGCATCGCCACGATGTAGACTTACATCACGGTTTCTGGGAATGCCCGGCATCGACGGTATTGCGCCGTGAGATGCTGCATCCATGGCGGGGGCTGGGATTACGGGACCAGGACTGCGAGCACGCCATGTTCAGTCTGGCGTTACCCTCCACTCCTGCAGGGATATGGAACCTAGCTGACGACGTGGCGGACAGACGAACTATCTCCTCACCGGAATTTGCGGAGGCCCTAACGGCACTGATGGATAGCTGTTGGCGGATAGGAGCGGCAATTTACCTCAATGCGGTTTGGAGCTGGAGGGTCAATCATTTTGACGAACTCAACAACATCACAGTTGCCTACCAGAAGGCGGTGTTGTCGGCAAAGCTGAATCAGGGTACCGTACGGTACACCTGCACTTACAGAATACAGCTCAGAATGGGCATAGCGAACTAGCACACATCATCATGCGCAGGACGCTAACGCGGAGCGGCGATGCATTGTACAGCGAAATTGGAACCGGCTCGCAGACAGTGTACTTGCTCCTGTTTGACGGGGGATCGCGTGGGAATCCGGGGCCCAGAGGCAGCGGGTCAATCATAATAGGGCTGGCAGCAACATGACAGAGGCGTCGGTGTACTGGCTAGGCCACATGTCTTATGCAAGCAAGACAACAACAAACAATATTGCGGAAAATATGGGGTTGCTTGCAGGCCTCCGTGCGTGTGAGGCCAGGAAGTATACCCCTCTTCATGTAATTGGCGACAGCAAGATGATCATCGTGCAGCATCAGCGGCGCAAACCGCCCAAAGCGCTGCAGCACCGACACATTTACTGGAAATGCAGAAGAATCGCGGAATAAACTCCACGTGATAAAATGGCACCACCATCTTCGAGGCAACAACAAGATGGCGGACGCGCTCACCAATTTGGCGATGGACACTCAGAGGAGTGTGCAGGAATATGTGGACGGACACACGCCGAATCACCAGCGATGGGGGGCGGTTTTCAGCATTTAACTGGAGACATTGCACCATGGATAGATAACATGGAAACTGCGGAGTCTAACGACATCGTAGGCGGGCTTTCTTAGGGAAAGTCGCGACCGATCTTCAAGATGGAAGGCGGAAATTAACGGTGGAGCTAGCTCGGGCCGAGACGGAAAAGCTAGTGGGCGATGTAGGGACGACCACTAGGACGGACATAGGAAGTCGTTAGTAGCGCTAAGTGACATCAATTTACCTCACTGAAAAACAAAACAATGGCTCCGCTTTTCGCAAGAAAGAGTTCATAATGCAAGAAACTTGCTGAAGGCTCCGCTTTTTGCAAAAAGCCCATCTCCGCCTCACAGCCTGCTGTTCGATATCCACATGAGTCGTCGGCAGATCTAGTGGATGACGTGCTGGGCTTTTATAACGGGGTGGACAAAGATGACGTGCTCGTCTTGGTACAGATGAACCCCTCATTAGTAATCTCAGACTTGGAATTCCCGCTCAAATGGAATAAAATGTCGTTTCCCGATGACCAGCTGACACGCGTGGTATACAAAGCTAAGCATTATTAATAAATCCCCTCTGACGTAATATGAATTAAAATAGATAAATATTCCTACAAAAAGTTCCTTACTATAGAAAAGTATCCTTGTCCAGGTTGATGTGCATTGACACCGGCATTTCCAACCTTGCGTATCCCAATTCATCTCAGAATACTCGCTGAATGCCACGAAACCAGCTCACAGGTCCGTCCGTTACTCCTACACTATTGGCACAAGCTAAAACGTGTCCCATTCATTTATATAGCATGGTCTAGATGTCCCAATAGTTAGGTTGAGTTTTCCTAGGATGTTGCATATAATGACAAATTTACAGCTTTAAGCGTTGCTGCACGATATTCGAGATGTTCTAGTATGTGACGATACTGACGAGCACCTTTCGACACTTTTTTGGGCCGGTTTGCGCTTTGCAGGATGAATGGCTGATGAAAGTTACGGTTGCGCTTTTGACAGCAAACAGTTATGGTACCACCAAAATGGTACACCCCTGAAATTGGAATAATTTTGCCGTTCCCGACGCTATGATAATTGAAGGGTTCATCTGATATGGTCTCTCCCATTATAGTGTGCTTCGACTAAAGGTGTCGGCTTTGTTTCTGGGACAGCAACCAGACTCGTTGTCAAATATGTGTACATTGAACCACGTTGTCTGAGATTTTGTCATTTAAGCTGCTTGAATCAAGCGCGAAAAAATGGTACGATGAGCAGAACTCAACCAGTTGTTGTAATCTCAGCTATCTACCGGTGAAGAATGGCCCCGGTGCTGGCTGCTGAAACCCTGGTCGATGCAAGTGGAGGACATAAACTTTGGAAATGATTCGCGATTCGGTGTCTAAGCAGCGTATGCTCGACGTCGCACACTGCGTGCGTGAATTTCGAAAAAATATGGTGGCTTGTGCAACAAGCACATCGCTACGTTCAGGACTGCCCTTTAGTGCTAACACAGAAGCTGTTGATATGGGTTTAGTGCTCAACGGACTGCTGCACGTGGTTTGAGCGCTTCCCAGTGGTCTGGCTCCTATAATTTTCGACGGCTGGAGGGTGGTTTCTTGGTGACTACGCAACAAGGTTTTCACGGGATAGACAGTTGCTGAGCGTAGACTTATTCGCTGTGAAAGACGGGTTCGTTGATGGCCGCCAAGGTGAATATATTGCCCTCAAGGGTTAAATAGATACGATGAGTTAGTCTACTACTGCAACTGAATAAGGAAGGAGTGTAGCGGATCGACAAGATCAACCTCAAGCGAACTGTTTGCAGTTGTGTACGGCGCAATTTGTGGGTCTACATGCCTGTCACCAACTGGATCTACTACTGGATCTACTGGTCTTCGATCTAGTGACATTAAGATGCTAGAGCTGTCGACAATAGATCGATCTGCGATCTTGGCCTGAGGATCCCTCTCCATGATACACGCCGAAATAGACTTGATAAATGTATGGACCTTGTTGAAGTTGCAAGCACACGCTATCATCGATGCACTGTCGAAGCGAATGGTCAAGTGGATTCACGAGCACGCCTCGGCTCACTGATCTGCAACAGCTTTGGATGGTGCCGCCAAGGGTAGATATGTGCAGTAGTGCAGTGGCTGCACGAGAACCGGTCTAAAGGATGCACGATATCGGCACGAAAAACGCCTTCAGGGCTGTTCCGCGAGGGCGATAGACGGCGCTGCAGGTAACGATCACGTCGGCGTTCTGCTGTTCCTGGCAATATTTTTTATCTATTAAAAGAATGTGATTCTCAAGCAGACAGAGCCCCGCAGATTTGGACAACAGCTCGTAGCTAACCGCTACATCAGCTTTTGGGTTACAAAATCTTTCCGCAGCGCACGGAATAAACGACGAGCTCTCGTATGCGGCAAACGAACACTGCTCAGAAGCATTTGCACGAAGATAACATACCCAACAACATGGAAAAAGGTGTATATCCCCCTACCAATTGATGGTTGTCGTGACCTGACGGGAGACGTGAGCACTTTCAAACGTGTTCCTTGCGGCATCCTCTGCTGCTACTGTTCGTCGTAGCGTTATCGCCACTTGCATCGAACGCCGCCGCCTTGGAAAATAGAAAGTGTGAATCACGGCTATAATCTCGAGTTAGTTGGGACTTTCAAGCCGCTGAAAACTAAGAAGACGGGGTTGTACGCGGTACAGCAACGTATCCTAGTTGCATCTCCAGAATTGGGAACCACTCCAGCTCCGTCCAGATCAATGCTCGATCCACATTCGACATCTCACAAAGCCTCAAACCATTTAGTCTGTTGCCTGTAGATGAAGATGAAGATTTGTACATCGCCCCGAATATAGTCCCTTGAGCGTGCACAAAAAGATCGCTCGGCTCCACATCACCAAGTTTGTTGACCGCAGTTTGTTCTAGATCCAGTGCTAGTGTCAAATTCATCCGCCGTACCATCACTCCATTGACAAACGTCCTGGACCCTTCCTCCTCCTCCGCAGCGAACATGTCGATATCTAGTGACAGCGCGTCAGTCGATAATGTTCCCGCGTAGTCCCCCACCGACCATCCTCCACCTGTCGCGACCATGGATGACACGCCACTGGGGAGCACACGGAAAATACGCAGTCGACTGTCCAGAATCAGCACCATGGGCGCGACTGCCGTACCACCAACCAGTGGTAGCGCTGATCTCAACGAAATGCTCGAAGCATTCTCGTTAAGAATGATATCCAAGCAAGCACACTCACAGAGAAACTGGACTGCATCAACCACGCGTAGATCGCCCAACGAGTCACGCCTTTTAGAAATATCCACTACGTCCACAGAACCAGGAGCCAGGAGCCATCTACGATTCCATTCATCTTGTAACCTGGGCCTGTCTCTCAGAGCGGTCGTTAATTTACCCGGGTGGGGACGCTCGCGTTGCTGCAGTGTCTGCCTATGCATAACACCGCCTTCTTGATATGTGACTGCGGATGCAATCATAGCTTCGCGTACCTGAGCGGCGAAGACTCGAAATGCACGATTCAAAGAGTCTGACAGGGAGCCGACAGTCTCCTCTTGGCCCAACAGCAGAGCCAACACCTTCGGTCGTAGCTTACTGAATCGCGTATGACCATAAGCCAGCAACAACACGTCATCTATCAACTCGGCGAGATAATCGCTTCGACGCTCGCTTGGGTAGCGGCGCCCACTTTGGTTATGCAGCTCTTGTTCACCGCCAGCATGGCTGGAAAATGTCGATGACATCTCACGCAGCACATCGTTCAGGACGTCGTAAAGGCCAGCAACCAACGTAACGAACTGTCCATGGAGGTGCGCTTTACTCATGTCCCCACTGCTTACTGCTGTAATCGCGGAGTAGACGAGCTGCTGGACAGATCGAGATGCCAGTGCTCGCACGAATAAATCCACCGTTTGTCTAGCGACGGTGGTGACTCGATCCGAAGTTGTATTGGTGTCGTCCCTGTTACGAGATGGAGCACGATCACGTTGAGCAGATGCACGTGTTGTACTCGCAAAGACGCAGCTCAGAAAATGCATCGCCACAAGCGAAAGCTCCATGTGCGCGCGACCTGTCTTCTCTCGGAGAGCAGCTGCAGCACACAACCAATGCGACTGAACGTGTCTCTCTGTCGTCTCGCGATCTAGGCCAAGGTCGTCCAACGATATATGCTGCAGGAAGCGCCACAGCAAGAGGAGATACTTCCCCTTCTCACGAAACCCACGCTCTTGCGCTAATGTGTCGTGCTGCCACGAGTTTGCATCGCTCTTGTTTTCATCTAGCGCAGCTGCATCATCTATTTCATTTTTGTGTTCTCTCTGCATTCCATCGTAGTTATTGTAGTCGTTAATGTCGACGCCTGTAGCCAACGGGATGCTTCGTAGATCCAAGAGATTTTCAGCATGTAGTTGTCGTCCCAACACGACACGAAGCGCTGGTAATAGTTCCACAGGAGACACAGAAAGACTCTCTGCAGAATTAGATGCGGTTTCTGCGCACACGTTATCCGCGTTAGCCATCAGGGTTCCTCCACTTTGAACTTTTGCAGATTCCGACCGTCGATACGATACAAGTCGAAAGCCGGGCGACGCATGACTTGTCAACACCACTGCCTTAAGATGTTCTGGCTGCTGGGGTCGATGCAGCCGTAACTCATGACCGGCAGTCGAAAGCAAAAACATACGCAACAAGATGGTGCGTCATTTCTCGATGGGTGCGCGTGAGACTGCTATCGTAGCCGTAGAACCACTTGGGACACAGGGTGCCATTGATCTCGTACAAAATGGTGTTCTTTGACCCAAGGAAGCAGTCAGTAATCGTTGAAATACATAGTGAGTCAAAACATAGAAAGTTAAAACATGAATCATCACGTAAGTCAGCTACTGCAGAGAACGCCCTTCCACTCATCCACTAATGCGACTATCAATCAATTGTCTACCGTACCTTTGGAAATCCTTGCTGCTTGGAGTTACTCCCCTCTCTGCGGGGATCCACATCCCGCCGTGGTCATGAGCCTGGTTTGTCGTCTCAAAGAACAAACTGACGGGAAGCTCCACGCGATCCCCAGGCTGCAGTCCGAGGTTACCCTCTTCATCGTCTTCGTCTGCTACATCGAGACTGGCAGGCCACAGTGAGGCGGCTCGCGACGGCTCGAAGCGAGCACAGACCACCAGCCCCGCAGTGCAGCCTCACTCACGTCCGTCGAGAACGTCACGAGCACGTGGACGGAGCAGCCGCAGTAGCTCCTTGTGACGTGCTCCGGGCAGCAGTGTGGGAAGCACCGCAACAGCTGATGCATTAATCAGCAGCTTTAACAGCACGCAACATCATTCGTTCAGGAAGTAGAGTAGACTTAGACTCACTTTAACGCCTCGCTGTCGGTTTGTCCTGTTCGTGCAGAGAACCCCGTCAGTCCCTCACGACGAGACAATAATAAGACACGCTGTACTGCTGCTTGTATTGAGTCCCTATCGAGTCCTTACCTAGCGTACTCGCGTCGGAAAAGAGGGTGAACTTCATTTCTACAGTTGAGACGTAGGAAGCGGCAGGACACCACGTGCATTGCGTGAACCATTGGGATCAGCTATTTTCTGCGCTGCGTTTTCGAAAGATGTGGTGCGAATCAAATCGACCGTTCGGGACCTGATTTTGTCCACAGGGAGAGCCCAGCGGGAACGTTTCCCTGACTACCAGATTCAACCAACACGTGGGCAGTGCAGCAAAGGGACTTCATCTCCACTAAGTTCCTCGTTGGAGAGAGTCTAGTATGCTAGTATGATGCAGTTTAGCGTAGTTTGTAATTCGTGACTCAGCAACGTCGAGCTGTAAGAGCAAAGGGGAGGAGGGTGGCGGTATTATCGATCGTTTTGTGCTCGAGTTGCTCCGTACCAGGGCGCTCGGCTGTTTGTTTGTGGTGCTCATCGATGCTGCCACTGTTTAACATCGCAATGATTGCCGCTAGACATGTAGAACATTCTTCTTTTTTTCAAATCATGGGTTAAACTCCGCTGAGCGTCTAACATGCACATTTACCCGGGATTTGTAGCATGTTAACCCCTTGTAGATAAATACATGTACCTTAATTGACCCTAATTTCGAGGTGAGGGTTTCTCCTCTTGCTAGAAGCAAAGACTACAACGAATCCAATATCCTAACAGCAAAGTCGGCGTGAAGCACGTGAGTGAGAATTTGGTTCTAGTACAACCGCTGTCGAATGAGTGGCTTGGGTCGTTGGGTCGCAGCACGCAAAATCAAGGCGGAATTTAGAGGAATTTAAATAAACCAGTAGATATCTACTGGTTTCGTTTTTCAAAGCATTCTACTGATTTTGATTTATTAAGTTCGTTTTGTGGCGGATAACTAAGTTCGGGGATTAAGTCTTGTCGCGTTGGAGCTTGCTGTCGGCGTGTGCGTCGTCTTCCGCATGTGGACTGATACACCCAGACGAAACGCACTGATTCTCGCTCGAAAGGCAGCCGAGTTCTCGACGGGATGTTTTTTTACGGTTCCCAGGTTAGCTCTCGGTAGCCATACCCATTGGATTAAATAATTCACTCAGCGCTTTGCATAAATTTTCTCTTCTTGATATAATTGGGCTCCACGTCCTCTACGCGCGCGATTATCCTGTGAAAAAAGCCACCTCCCCGCTCCCTTTCCTTTTGCAGCCCACCACCAATTTATCGGTCCTCATGGTCGTTTGGCATTCTGTTGATAAGTACGCTGATAAGCGTCCTGGAACGTTCTGATCGAACTTAACGGACTTCTACTGTTTTGCACCCCGCTCACCCACGAAACCAGGAGATATCTACTGGTTCATTTAAACTCCTCGCGGAATTTAGGTTAGGATGGCTATCTTGAATCAAGTGGAAGGTCCTTCACTGTCGACATCTGCGAAAATAGCAAATCCAGATGGCAGGACATCAGACTCCATGAAGGAAGGCATCGGACAGTGTCCGATGCCCTCCGGTAGCTGTCCGACGGACAGCTACCGGAGGCACATGGAAGTGCCAAGTTGACATGACAGTCTGCGTCAGGCTGCTGTCATGGTTCGGACGTCATTGTCGTTAGGTCAGGCTTTGGTTCATTAGTTGAGGATCGAGTTGGCGAAACGGTGTAGGTGACATTTGATATCTCCGTCTGTGGGATTCACCTTGACATCCTGCCCATTATTCTAATCGCTAGTTTTGAGGGAGCACATTGCCAATTCGCCCAGGTCCTTGAACGTTGTGGTTATAACCTGGTGCACTCACACCGAAAAGAGCAGATGGTCGTCCTAGGCCGAAGTGATTCTTCTGTGAAGGATGCAGATATACAGACAACGACAATAAAAGCAGGCAACGCAAAAGCGGGCATTCGACACTGGGTTTTATGCACAAACTGAAAAGTATTTCCGATAAGTAGGCTTATTTTTGAAATAATTGGCCGGTTTTCGTACAACATGTGTCATTTTGTAGGTTTTATGAAGGTTTTTGACCACTTTTATCCAATCACGTGTCGCTTTAGCAAGGCAATGTGACATTTTTTGCCATATAGATGTTATTCAGTCATGCCTGCTTTTTTGTCGTTGTCTGTAGTAGTAGTATTGTGCATTTCGGCCAAGTTTGACGATTATGGGCTATAGGCCCAATCGCTCAATACAACCTCTAGTCAATTGGCAATCGCCGGATATCATAGAAAGTGCATGATTCAGCTGGAAGACCAAGTTCACATCGTACTTAAACGAATTTCTATGCCTTTGTAAACCTTGGGCGATTGCCTGGCGATTCGGCCCCGGCGATTCAACCAATCGCCCAATGCAATTTTGAGTAGAACCTACAATACTATTACTGTAGTAGCTTCTAGTTCGCAGGTTTTTTAACTACTGATACTATAGTAACCAGCTTCGCTGTTCCAATAGTACTATTTTGTACTAATGCCGTGCGCTGCCCGCAGAAGCTCTGGATATTTGTATCGCTGGCAAAAACATTTTCCAGAAATGGTCACACTTTTAAGCAGCTACACAACTGAAGTACGAGCAGCAGGAGCCTCGATCCAAGCAGCTGCACCAGCGACCAAAGCAGTACCAGCGACCGATGTGTCCACTAGCATCTTTCGTGTCCGTCTTATGAAAAAGATCGAAGACCGCTTCCGATTCACGACAAAATGCTCGCAGGGCTGAAGTATAAACAATTTTATTAAACAATACTTCAACCTTGCGAGCATTTTGTCCTCCACTTAAATTGTGTTTGCCCAGTGTGCAATCTTCAATAAGAGTGCAAGTTAGCCCCGCTCATTGCGCTCAGGCACCGCGGCAGAAGTCTAATAAGTCAATTAGTGTTTCTCATGTTACATGAATGCTGCACGAATGTGGCCTATTGTGAGGTCGTATGAAGGTTGTTAGAGTCCGGATGGGTCAACATTCACCAATTTGCGATAAGAAGTGAGACAGGTATTCGATTTCCCGACCGTTAGTGGTTGTGTACAATAGAGAGTCAGGTTTCGTTAAATTACGAAATGTACTGCAATATGCGTTTAAACAAGTTTTTGGCGAGGGTCAGCGATCCCACCTAAAACTCTGGATAATAAATATCCAGAGAACTGCCGGAGATCCAATAGAGGTTTTTACCAATAGGAAGGCTTGTAGAAATGCACACACACCAAAGTCAATCAATGTGGGCTGCTCCCCCTTCAAGTTCAGTGCCCCGCTAGCAAAGACCTACACGGAGGTAGAGGCGAGAGCTCGAACCTGCAGTCGGCGTTGAACCTTAGAAATCGGACAGTTGAGGTCAGCTGTGTGACCTATTCCTGTTAAGTGCGATTTATTCGAGAGTAGTGCGACAGTACTACAGTACTACAGTACTACAGTACTACAGTACTACAGTACTACAGTACTACAGTACTACAGTACTACAGTACTACAGTACTACAGTACTACAGTACTACAGTACTACAGTACTACAGTACTACAGTACTACAGTACTACAGTACTACAGTACTACAGTACTACAGTACTACAGTACTACAGTACTACAGTACTACAGTACTACAGTACTACAGTACTACAGTACTACAGTACTACAGTACTACAGTACTACAGTACTACAGTACTACAGTACTACAGTACTACAGTACTACAGTACTACGACGAGCGCCGTGCAACTCCACCAAGTTTTTGGTAGCCATCACCAATGAATTCGATGCTTGTCACTCACCACGAATCCGTGTAGTTTCACCAACGCAACTGTGAAGATCACCTAGGGAAATAACGTTGTGCGTCGTCCTTCCGTCCTGCAAAGTGCAAAGGGCCAGCTTCTTTCGCTTTGTTCCTTCGTTGTCGCTAGTTTCTTTGAGTGCACGGGCCTACTACATCACCTAAGTGTGAAGCAGCTGCAACGGGCGAAATGCTGCACCTGGACCTGTAGTGACGCACTCACCCCACTTCAACTCGTCCAATTATTAAGTCTACAACGTGCAGTTATCCCCTGTAGGTGCTGCTGCTTCAAGCGTAAACCTCACAGGACAGGAACACGCCTCTGTCAAACTCCACGCGCTCGTGAATCTCGCCAGCAAGCACTCAAGCGAGCTAGTTCGTACGCTGTTATAGGCGTGGCAGGCGATAGTGAATCCAGCAGTCAGGTTCCAACCATATCAGCACCCCCCTTGGCCAGAAGGTAGCAAAGGTTCCTACACGCCGAAAAACACAAGCTGCGGGCACACATACTAGGAGGGACTACAGGAAAGCAAACAGAGGACCTACATATTTACTGATAGATTCTATGCACGACGTATATTATTAATTAACATGGAAAGTTGATGGAGCAAGGTTGAGATCACTAGGACGCTAGCACGATGTACTTACTGGCTGAGAACGGACGGCTACGTGATCTGTATTGATGAGAACTGGTGGTGGTATGTATTATTTCCTTGGTGATATGTGCTACTTCCTTGGTGATATGTGCTGCTTCCTTGGTGTGGTGCCGTTGATGAGTTTTCTTGGTGATCTGTGCAAAATGCTTGGTGATAGCTACAAAAACTTGGTGGAACTACACGATCCTCTACTACGACTGCAGTAGTCCAGAAGAACGACATCAAGCTACTGATTACTATAGTACTGTAGTACTGGCGAACTACTGGCAGTAGTTCGCCAGTGCCAGTACCGGTACTGCCAACCCCTACTTGTATCATGATAGTATCAAAGTGAGGGTTGAGCTAAATGCTTGGGCATCAAATTGATATCCCTATTGCACAACTACTTCACACCGAATGTGACTGTGTAATCTTGGATTTGCCGTAGTCTCTTTTTTTTAGCAGCTATATTTTGAATGTCAGTGTGCGATAAGGCGGTGTTTTAATTGGTTAACACTCAAAAGTACTGATTAGATTACTGTATCAACATATTAGATCACTAAATGCACTTCTGTTATGATATCAGTATATCAGTGTATGGCACTGGGGCACCGACTGCGATAGATTGGGGCGAAGCGGTAGGTTGGTTAGCGGAGTGCACCGATCAGGAGCGAGGCTGTAGATGTTGAGATAGTGCAGTGTGCCTCGCTTGTTTATTAATATCAACAAGGCACTGTTACATATCGCACAAGTCCACCAGTGAAGGGTAAAACTGCCTCTTTACGTCCAGCGGAGTTAAACCCATGATTTGTCTAAATGTCAAGCAGCATGCATTACGAATCGTAATGTACAGTACGATGCTAACGAGCGGAGCCCGATGAGCACCACAATCAAACAGCCGAGTTCCCTGACACACAAATAAGTCGGACACAGTCTCTTCGCGCCATCCTATTTACTCTTGCAGCTCGACGTCGCTGAGTTTCCAAATACGAGACACACTGAAGTTCATCATGCCAGACGACCCGACCTCTCTCCAACGTGGAACTTGGTCTAAAGAAAGATGAAAAGATCCTGTGGCTGTGGTGCACTGCCCACGTATTGATTGAATCTGGTAGTCAGGGAAACGTACCCGCTGGGCTCTCCCTGTGGACAAAATCAGGTTCCCAACAGTCGATTTGATCCGCACGACATATTTCCAAAACAAGAAGATAGCTGCTCCCAATGGCTCACGTGGCGCGCGTGGTATCCTGCTGCTTCCTGCGTCTCAACTGCAGAAATGAAGATCACCCTCTTCTCCGACGCGAGTACGCTAGGTAAGGTCTCGATAGGGACTCAATACAAGCAGCAGTACAGCGTGTCTTATTATTGTCTCGTCGTGAGGGACTGACGGGTTCTCTGCACGAACAGGACAAACCGACAACGAGGCGTCAAAGTGAGTCTTATTAATAGGCTACTGTACTTCCTGAACAAATGATGTTGCATGCTGTTAAACTTGCTGGTTTATGCATCAGCTGTTACGGTGCTTCCCACACTGCTGCCCAGAGCACGTCACAAGGAGCTACTGCGGCTGCTCCGTCCACGTGCTCGTTGTTGTCAAGGAGACGCCTCGAGCAGCTGCGGTATACCGGTAGGGTACCGGTATGACCTTCACTCAGTGGCACTGCAATCACTCTGGCGATTACGGGACGAAGATTACTTCCCACTGATTACGCCATAAATGATTATGCTGCACGTGGGTCCAAGATTGTGGGTACAAGATGGGCATCGACGTGGCGCTCTGCGATTGGCTGAAATAACTCAGTGTACCCAGCAGGAAATCCAGTAGGCTTAGAGGTAGCAAGGAGTTTGTGAACTAAGGACCTAAATCAATCACTTTGCATTTTGCCAACAACGACCCAAGCCTTTAGGTTATGAGCCCAAGCTCTACCTTCCTGCCCAAGACCCCGACTACGCCTTCGCCATGGACGCCACGCCGCCTTCCGCCTTCCGCATCAACAAGTTCGACGGAGCTAACTTCCACACGTGGAAGTTCAAGATGCAGATGGTGCTGGAAGAGCGCGAGCTGTGGGAAGTCACGTGCGGGGATATCAAGCTGGAGAACTGCCAGACGGCGACCGATCAAGCGCTCTTCCGGAAGAAGTCGCGCAAGGCGCTGGCGATCATCTGTCTTGCGATGGAGGACTCGCAGCTGCCGCTGGTGCGGTCGGCCAAGGACGCGCATGATGCATGGTCAAGACTGGAAGGACACTTCGAGAAGAAGAGCCTGGCGAACAAGCTCTTCCTTCGTCGTCGATTCTTCACGCTCATGATGGAGGAAGGTGATGATGTGCTGCAACACATCAACAAGCTCAAGACTCTGGCGGAACAGCTCGACGCGGTCGGCGCTCCAGTCAGCGAGGACGACTTGGTGATCACGCTTCTCGGGAGCCTGAGCGAGTCGTACCAGTTCCTGATCACGGCGTTGGAATCAAGATCCGACACGCTGACGTGGGAGCTGGTGACGTCTCGGCTGTTACATGAAGACATGAAGCGCAAAGGAGCAGGGTGGCGATGGAGATGGCGCCGCGCCTGGTCAGGCGTTCATGATGAGGGACAACAAGCGCAAGGGCCGACCGTCGAGGAAGAGCGGTGCGTGCCACAACTGCGGCAAGTATGGACACTGGATCGCGGAGTGCCCTCGCGGATCCAGGACAACATGGAGCGGCAGCGCTCGCAGCGTGCCAACGTCGCGCATGAGGACGACTCTGGCGACTATCTCTTCTTCGTAGACGGCGATGGCGATATGGCCATGGCGGCGTTGGCGAATGGTGCATGGCTGGTCGACTCGGGTGCGACGCAACACATGGCGCACTCGAAGAAGTTCATGAGAAACTACAAGGCTTTCACTCCGGTCGACGTGCGTCTCGCAGACGACGGTGTGGTTCAGGCGATCGGCAGCGGCGACATTGTCATGGTAATGAAGACGCCTCGCGGCACCAAGAAGGGTGTGCTCACGAACGTGTGGCACATTCCCAAGCTAACGCGCAATCTCTTCTCGATCGGGCGTTTCACCAAGGACGTCGGATCGGTGACCTTCGACAGCGACGGATGCTTCATCGAGCTGAAGGGGATGAAGTGCACGATCGGCGCACGTGAGGGCAAGCTGTTCAAGCTGTGCATGACGCCCGTGCGCCTGAACGAAGCGAATTCGGCGATCCCGAACGGGAGCCAAGGGGACATCAAGTCGTACCTCTGGCACCTTCGACTCGGCCACATTGGTCACGCTGGACTCGACGCCATCGTCAAGAAGAAAATCGGCGTCGGCATTGACCTCGGGTCGGCGAGCAAGTGGGAGATGTGCGACGGATGTGCGCTCGGCAAGCAGACGCGAGTGCCGTTCCAGTCGACATCACCCAAGCGTGCCAAGAAACTGCTGGAGGTTGTGCACAGTGACGTGTGCGGGCCCATGAGCACCCCGACGTTCGGGGTATGCGCTACTTCGTCACCTTTATTGACGACAAGTCGCGCTACTGCATGGTGTACCTGGTGAGGAACAAATGGGAGGTAGTCGACAAGTTCGCTCACTTCGTGGTGTTTGCGGAGACGCAAACCGGCAAGCGCGTCAAGGAGCTTCGCAGTGACAACGGCGGTGAGTACAAGTCCGACAAGATGGCCAAGCTCTGCAGCAAGCGTGGCATCGTGCAGAAGTTCACGCCGCCATACACACCGCAGCTCAACGGAATCGCGGAGCGCATGAACCGGACGCTAGTGGAATGCGCTCGGTGCATGCTGGAGCACGCGAAGCTGTCCAAGGCATTCTGGGGGAAGCAGTCGTGACGGCCATGTTCCTGCGCAACCGCTGTCCGACACGCGTCCTGGACAACGATAAGTCTCCCTACGAACTGTGGGCCGCCAAGAAGCCATTGCTGGCCAACCTCAAGGTGTTCGGTTGCCACGCATACGTGCATGTGGCGAAGGAGAAGCGGACCAAGCTGGATGCGCGGTCAGTGCGGTGCAGGTTCCTGGGGTACTCGGACCACGAGAAAGCGTATCGGTTCGAGGAGATCGAGAGTGGTCGCGTGCTGGTGAGCCGCGATGCACAGTTCATGGAAGATGTTTTCGACGGTGGAAGACGTGACTACAATCCAAAGGAGGCGCTGGTGAGCCTTCAAGATGCGGAAGAATACACCACGGATGAAGATGAACAGTCAATATCGAACGACGAAAATGAAGAGGCTGCGCGGGATGATGATTTTGAGCCCGGCAGCAAGAGACACCCGCGGACGCAGTCGCTGGAGGAAGCGGTAGAGACCCCGAGTGCCAAGCGATACGCGTCAGAGAATCGACGCCAAGGACTGGATGAGATGTCTGCCATGGCTCGGGACAACGACAATAGCTTTGAGGCGGTGTACGTCGTGGATTCAGTGGGAGAAATGCCGACCACGTTCAAGTCGGCGATGGAATCCAGCGACGCACGCAAGTGGAAGGAGGCCTGCGACTCGGAGTACGACTCGCTGTGCAAGAACGACACATGGGACGTGGTGCCGCTGCCCAAGGGACGCAAGGCAATCGGCTGTCGATGGGTCTTCCGCGTAAAGGAGAACCAAGCCGGCGAGATCGAGCGATACAAGGCGCGCCTGGTGGCCAAGGGCTTCTCGCAGAAGCACGGCATCGACTACGATGAGACCTTCGCGCCCGTGGCCAAGTTCACGTCCATCCGGATCGTGCTAGCGATAGCTGCCAAGTACGGGCTCAAGCTGCACCAGATGGACGTCAAGACGGCCTTTCTCAATGGCGTCCTGGATGAAGACATCTACATGCAGCAGCCGGACGGATACGCAGACGAGGGACACCCGGATCATGTGTGCAAGCTCAAGCGCGCGCTGTACGGTCTCAAGCAGTCGCCGCGCATGTGGAACCACACCATCGACGACTTCATGCTCAAGCTGGACTTCGACCAGTGCGAGACCGACCACTGCGTCTACGTCAAGCGCAACGGTGACAGCATGGTGCTCGTGGTGCTATACGTAGACGACCTGGTGATTGCGAGCAGCGATGACGACATGCTCAAGGCGACCAAGAGCGCACTGAGCAAGCGGTTCGAGATGACGGATCTAGGCGAACCGAGCTACTTTCTCGGAATGGAGATCAAGCAAGACGTCAAGGCTGGCGAGGTGACCATGCGGCAGACCAAGTTTGCGCGGAGCATCCTGAGCAAATTCAGCATGGAGAACAGCAAGCCCGTGAAGACGCCGCAGGACCCTGGACTCAAGTTGACCAAAGCTATGTGCGACGGCGGGTGCAAGCATGACGACACCATGGCAGGCGTGCCTTACCGGAACGCTGTGGGCTGCCTCATGTATTTGATGGTGAGCACCCGACCGGATCTGGCTGCGGCAGTGGGCACGCTGAGTCAGTTCGCTGCAGACCCGTGCCCCACGCACTGGCAAGCACTCAAGCGCGTCCTCCGCTATATCCAAGGCACGGCGACGCACGGCATCGAGTTTCGCACCAAGGACCAAGACGGCGTCTGCGGCTACTCGGATGCGGACTGGGCGGGCGATGTGGAGTCGCGCCGCAGCACGAGCGGATACGCGTTCATGATGAGTGGTGGATGCGTGAGCTGGCGCAGCAAGAAGCAGAGGACAGTGGCGCTATCATCGACGGAAGCCGAGTACATGGCACTATCGGAGGCAACACAGGAGGCGGTGTGGCTCAAGGCGTTTCTGTGCGAGATAGGCGAAGCCACAGAGGGCAAGGCGATCAAGATCTACGAAGACAACCAAGGATCCATCGCGCTGGCCAAGAACCCCGAGTTTCACAAGCGCACCAAGCACATCGACATTCGCTACCACTTCGTGCGCGAGAAGGTCGAGGACGAAGAAGTGGTGCTCGAGTATTGCCCGACGCAAGACATGCTGGCGGACCTGATGACCAAGCCCATTCCAGCGGCGCAGTTCGATTTTCTCCGGAGCCAGCTCGGCATCGAAGCGCCAAAGGCTGTCGAGTCGAGTGGGAGTGTTGTCAAGGAGACGCCTCGAGCAGCTGCGGTATACCGGTAGGGTACCGGTATGACCTTCACTCAGTGGCACTGCAATCACTCTGGCGATTACGGGACGAAGATTACTTCCCACTGATTACGCCATAAATGATTACGCTGCACGTGGGTACAAGATTGTGGGTACAAGATGGGCATCGACGTGGCGCTCTGCGATTGGCTGAAATAACTCAGTGTACCCAGCAGGAAATCCAGTAGGCTTAGAGGTAGCAAGGAGTTTGTGAACTAAGGACCTAAATCAATCACTTTGCATTTTGCCAACAACGACCCAAGCCTTTACTCGTGACGTTCTTGACAGACGTGAGTGAGGCTGCACTGGGGGAGCTGGTGGTCTGTGTTCGCTTCGAGCCGTCGCGAGCCGCCTCACTGTGGCCTGCCAGTCTCGATGTAGCAGATGAAGACGATGAAGAGGGTAACCTCAAACTGCAGCCTGGAGAACGCGTGGAGCTGCCCGTCAGTTTGTTCTTTGAGACAGCAAACCAGACTGAAGACCACGGCAATATGTGGATCCACGCAGAGAGGGGAGTAACTCCAAGCAGCAAGGATTTCGAAGGTACGGTAGACAATTGATTGATAGTCGCATTAGTGGATGAGTGGAAGGGCGTTCTCTGCAGTAGCTGACTTACGTGATGATTCATGTTTTGACTCACTATGTATTTCAACGATTACTGACTGCTTCCTTGGGTCAAAGAACACCATTTTGTACGAGATCAATGGCACCCTGTGTCCCAAGTGGTTCTACGGCTACGATAGCAGTCTCACGCGCACCCATCGAGAAATGACGCACCATCTTGTTGCGTATGTTTTTGCGCTTTCGACTGCCGGTCATGAGTTACGGCTGCATCGACCCCAGCAGCCAGAACATCTTAAGGCAGTGGTGTTGACAAGTCATGCGTCGCCCGGCTTTCGACTTGTATCGTATCGACGGTCGGAATCTGCAAAAGTTCAAAGTGGAGGAACCCTGATGGCTAACGCGGATAACGTGTGCGCAGAAACCGCATCTAATTCTGCAGAGAGTCTGTGTCTCCTGTGGAACTATTACCAGCGCTTCGTGTCGTGTTGGGACGACAACTACATGCTGGAAAATCTCTTGATCTACGAAGCATCCTGTTGCTACAGGCGTCGACATTAACGACTACAATAACTACGATGGAATGCAGAGAGAACACAAAAATGAAATAGATGATGCAGCTGCGCTAGATGAAAACAAGAGCGATGCAAACTCGTGGCAGCACGACACATTAGCGCAAGAGCGTGGGTTTCGTGAGAAGGGGAAGTATCTCCTCTTGCTGTGGCGCTTCCTGCAGCATATATCGTTGGACGACCTTGGCCTAGATCGCGAGACGACAGAGAGACACGTTCAGTCGCATTGGTTGTGTGCTGCAGCTGCTCTCCGAGAGAAGACAGGTCGCGCGCACATGGAGCTTTCGCTTGTGGCGATGCATTTTCTGAGCTGCGTCTTTGCAGTACAACACGCATCTGCTCAACGTGATCGTGCTCCATCTCGTAGCAGGGACGACACCTGTAACACAGTAGAGCCGAGGAAGCGTTGCGTGGGGGGCGGCGACGAGCTGAACAGGCGGAGGTCCTGTGCTGGGAGGCGCCTTGGAGGTTGGTAGGAAAATGAGAAGTGAGATTGATCAGAGCTCTTACGGTTTTGGTGGCTAGCTGCTTGCTCTTGGGAATCAACTAGCACATCCTAAAAGCTATCGTTCTCCTATCACAACTGGTATCCTAAAACTACCAATGAATTCTTCCTAAAATGAAACGTAGCTTGAGCTTGATCGATCCTTGAACCGATCGTAATCAAAGATCCAGTGGCAACTAGATTCTTTCAAATCGGTAGGGATTTTGGGCCAATGAGGCCGCAAGAATCCCAATGTTGACGCCGCATCCTAGAATGCTTCAGGAAGCGTAAACGCTTGGCCAACTGAATGGTCACACTCTCGACCAATAGAAATGCATGTTTACACACTAGATGCAATGCGGCATCCAGCATAATCTGGATAGCCTACATTTGTAGTCTGACGTGGCTGGCCACTGCCTGCTCATTGGCAATGCCAGCTACGTCACATGACCTCCTTCAAGAAGACGCCTATTTCGAAATTGGCTTCTTGCCCTTCTTGGATTTCCAGTAGAGGTCAATGAGTCCAGGTATCTGCTTTAGATTCTCCACTGGCTCCCAGGTGGCGTCTGTCTTGGTTTCACCAAGCCACCAAATCTTGTACTGCGGTTTGCCCTTGTACTTGCGATGCCCAATAACGGCCTCAACGAGTTGTCCCTCGGAGCCATCGGCTAACACCACTTTGTTCACCTTCTGTTTGCGGTTGGTGTCCTTATGGTAAGGTTTTAGTAGTGATGTGAAACACCGGGTGCATCTTCAATCCTTTCGATAGTCCTAACTCGTAGGAATCTTTGAAATCTTCTTCAACACTGGAAACGGTCCAATGTATCTTGGAGCAAGTTTCTTCGACTGTGCATATCCTTTGTGACGGATGTCCAAATTCTTTCCATCTAATAGCACCATGTCGTTTACTTCGAAGTTCTGAACAAGTCTGTTCTTGTCGTAGTAATACTTCATACGCTCCTGCGCTTCGCTCATACGGTCTTGTGCGACCTTGAGTAGAGTTTCTTGTCGCAGCAAAAACTCTTGCGCTGCTTTCTCCAATTTCTTAAAGCCTGGATCCGATGCCATATCATCTGGCATGTAGGGTACATACCCTAGATCCGCTTCGAACGGTGACATTCCAATTGTGGAGTGTACGCGTCGATTGTAGGCAATTTCTGCCAAATGGAGATATTCATCCCAATCATTCTGTGCTGGGTTAACGACACCTCGAGATAGTCTCCAATAAAACGGTTAGTTCTTTCCGTTTGTCCATCCGTTTGTGGCCTGAAAGCTGATGACAGGTTGTGCTGCGTTCCTAAAGCAGTCACAATTGCTTGCCAAAACTTGGACGTAACTTGGTGTCTCGATCGGACACAATAGTCTTTGGCATGCCATGGTCCTTCACATAGTTCCTCATGAACGTATGTGCTATTTCTGACGCATCGTCTGTCGTCTTTGTAGCAATAAACTTTGCTCTTTGGTCAAACGATCTACGATAACCATGATGGCGTTGAAACCATCCTTCGTCACTGGTAGTGACACAATGAAGTCCATCGAGATGTCCATCCATCTGCCACTTGGAACATCCAGCGATTGCAGCAATCCTGGTGGCTTCGTTTGTCTAGCCTTGTTGCGCTGACACATTTCACATGTGTTGACATAGCGCTGGATATACTTCGACATCTTCGGCCAGTAGTACTTTTCTCGAACAGCCAAATAGGTTTTGTAAAACCCTGGATGACCAGCTGACATGGAGTCATGGTTCTCACAGATGACTCGATTCTTCAAGTCTTCATCATCTGGAATGTACAAGCGAGGTGTTTCGTCTTCTCCAGTCTGATAGTACAGTACACCATCGTCTATTGAGTAACGAGGTATCTTCTTGCCTTCATTTAGCCTCTTGACGATCCATTGTAAGTCCTTGTTCCACGAGTACATTTGCTTAGCTGTTTGTGCCACAGTCACCTTCGTCGCAATTACCGTAGCGACTATCTCACGATTCTGAGCCGTTTCGAGTAGCTCTTTCAAACTGACTTGAGCTGCTTTATGCTCAAAGTCGGGTTTTCTTGATAATGCATCAGCTACCGTGTTGGTTTCCCTGGAATCCACTTGAACAAGGGCTGGAACTCGGCGAGTTCATTGAACCATCTAGCGATCCTTCGGTTCGTCGTCTTCTGAGTCAGAATCATCTCAATGCTCTTGTGGTCAGTTTCGACTGTAAAAGGCTTATCTAGCAAGTAGACGCGCCAAGTCTTTAGAGCATGCATGATGGCCAGCAGCTCTTGTTCGCGAACAGGATAATTCAGTTCTGCGGGCTTCATCTTACGACCTGTAAAAGCGATTGGATGTTCCAACTCTCCCTCCTTTTGAAATAAGACTCCCCGATTGCGAAGTTCGAGGCGTCCATTCGGATTCCGAAAGGCTTCGAAAAGTCAGGAAGTCGGAGAACTGGTGGGGAAGACAAGCGACGCTTGAGTTCTTCAAAACATCGTAACTGATCTTCGTTAAGCTGTATAGCTTCACGAGAACGTTTTCCCTTGATGCTCTCATGCAGTGGTCCTGCAAACTGTGCAAATCCTTGCAAAATCTGGAGACGTACACTGTAGTCCCCAAGAAGCTTTCCATTTGCTTCTTTGTCTTAGGCACTGGCCAGTCCGCAATGATTTTGACCTTGTCAGGGTCCATGCGAACGCCATTGCGGCCCACGAAGTCGCCCAGGCATGGAATTTCATCCACGCAAAACTGACATTTGGACAACTTGATGTAGAGCTTCTGCTCTTCACATCGCTTGAGCACTCGATCCAGAGCTTCGAGGTGCTCAGAGACATCTTCACTCTTAGTGAATACATAGATGTCGTCGAAGTAAATTCGCATTACGTCACGCAGATCCCTAAATACCTTTTGTAAGAGGCGATTGAAGGTTCCAGGACTTCCACTAAGCCCCATGGGTGTGACGAGATATTCGAAAAGACCGTCTGGAGTCGAAAAGCTGTAAACGGAAT
Source organism: Phytophthora constricta (assembly GCA_011947335.1). Classification (NCBI taxonomy): domain Eukaryota; phylum Oomycota; class Peronosporomycetes; order Peronosporales; family Peronosporaceae; genus Phytophthora; species Phytophthora constricta. Next base: position 54,241 of record JAAVTI010000762.1, read on the forward strand.
ATCAGATTCCCGCAACTTGACTTGATAATAACCCCAGAGTAAGTCCATGCACGAGTACCAAAAGCTTCCTGCCATAGCGTCAAAAGTGTCCTCTTTGCGCGGCATCGGAATCGCTGGTAAAATCGTAGCTAGATTTAGCTGACGGAAGTCGTGTACAATACGCCATCCAACTGGTTTCTTCACGCAAAAAGTTGGTGCACAGTATGCTGACGTACTTGGACGGATAATGCCTGCTTGAACCATCTCTTTGGTCCAATCTTGAATGATTTGGCGTTGCTCAGGACTTTGGCGCCACTGCTTTACCGAAATTGGCTTGGTTCCGGGTTTAAGCAGAATTTCATGCTCGATACCTTCACGTACCGGCGGTGTCTCATTCGGAAGTTCCGTGCGGAAAACTGTGTCCGCATACTTGCGTAAAATTGGGTACGCAGGATTATCCTTGAGAGCTTCCCATCCTTGACTCTTGAAGCGTTCTGCCCTCGGAGTCATGCGGATTAATGACGAATACAGCCTCAATGTCCTTGTCTTTGCGAAGCATTCGCTGAAACTGCTTTGACGAGATGATCTTCGTCCTTCCGTGTGCTCCTTCATGACCATGATGCCGATAATAGTTGAAGATCTCGCGGTTTTGGTTTACACGAGCATGGCGTCGTCCAGCAATCCATCGGGCTGAACGTTTGGTCGGGGTTTGCAGTTTTACTGGCATAGGACTGACAGCACTGTTACGAGGTTTCATCGTCAACTTATCCCAATCAATATCTGGGTTGTGCTCACGGAGCCACACCATGCCTAGTACGATGTCCTTGTTCTCCGGAACAGGCATGACTTGGAATGTTCTTGACATCACTGGAAAGCCTGGTATATCTAAGCTCAGGTCTACCGTACGACGTGGACGATAAACGACTTGATCATAGCCTAGGTCGACTTGCATCAGCTCGTGTTCAGTGACTTCTAAGTTAAGTTTCTTGACCAAATCTTCTGTCACACCATTTAGACTACTTCCGTTATCAATGAAGATCGAGACCTTCTTCCTTTGACTTTCGGCTTTGTACGCTTCAGCTTCGACTTCGAGAATAGCATACACTGATCCGCTGATATAGCGGTTAGCTTCGTTGCTCTTTGGCTTAGTGCATTGTGGCGAGATGTGTCCTACTTCACCGCAGTTCTTGCACGTAGCTGTCTTCCTCCAATCATCAGTTTTGCCTGTCTTCTTCTCAAACCGCTTTGTTGTTTGCTGTTTGGTACGAGGCCCAGCATCGTCACGTGTGGACGAGGGTTTGGACGGAGCTCGAGGTGGTTTCCCGAGTAATGAGCAAACTCAAAGTTAGAAGCAATTTCAATTGCCTGCTGAAGTGTACTAGGACTTTCTTCCTTGATCTTCCTAGCGGTTTCTTCCCGTAATCCATTCTGAAAAAGAATCGCTTCTCCAATTCACTGATCGCTAATTCAGTCTGCGATAGCAAGTCTTGAAACTTGGAGACATATTCGTGAATTGTTTGAGTCTGTTTAAGCGAAACATCCTCTCACGGAGATCATATTCGAAGTCCTTTGGCCTGAAGCGCGAACGCAATTGGCTCTTGAACAGTGACCACGTTTTGTGAACATTTACACGCTCACAGTCCGTTACAAAAGCGCGATACCAATTCAGAACTGACTTGCCCAAATTGCTGGATATCATCGTCACAAAGTCGGATGATTCGGCTTCCATCAACAGGCGTTTGTTGGCGTAGTACTGTTCGGTTGCGAAGATCCAAAGCTCAATGTCTTCACCATACTTCCCTTCATACACGGAGGATCCTTCTTCTTGTGTTCGCCTCTAGACGCAACCAGAAATTCAAAGCGTTCATTCGCTTGTTGCATCTGGGCTTGCATCTGAGCTTGCATCTGAGCTTGATACTGTTGTTGCTGCTGCGTAATGTATACAAGCAACTGCTGCATGGACATTGCGTCGGGTCCTGGATTCGCTTGAGCAGCGGCAGCAGCAGGGCGGCCGAGCCGGCCGATTATTGATTATTGGCACTTGCCCCGGTTTGCGCGTTCTTGGTCGCGGCGCAGGGCTTGTGGCTTCAGCGTCACTCGGAGCATTGGTTCTGCTCTGTTGCCGAGGACGAGGGTTCGGAGAGGCGCTCAGCAGCACGACCTCTTCGTTGGGTCATGACAGCTGGACTTCTCAGCGCCGTATCTAACAATATACCGAAACCTAAACTTAAGCCAAAAAGAAAAGTGCCAATTAAATTCCTTTTACGATCTACGCTTCTTGTAAAGGTGGATGGAGTGGTCGAGTGTTCCTTCTAGAATCGTTTGGGTCTGTTGAATACGACGCTTCAACAGTTCCGTAGTGTCGTGAACGACGTTCCGCGCAGCTGCGTCAACCGCAATCCGATTTCGAATGAGTTGGACTAGCTTAAGTTGCTTTACCGTTGTTAACCACAAGTCTAATCTGAGCTTGTCAAGTTGCTCGTTACGACTGGTCAAAGACTCAGTGGTGTTGACAAACGGATCTTCGGGTTCACGAGTCTTTCGCTTACCCATGCAAAGGAGCACACCGATACAGTTGCAGTAGCAACGGATGTAGATCTAGCAATACCAAGTGGGTAACTATCTGGGTGTTAACCTCCGTGTTTTCTGTGGCGGGACAGGGATTCACACTAGGTGAAAGCGCTAAACCGCAGACCCACAAAAGGAGTTCCAAATGTGTGTACCACACTGGCGTGCAACCACACCAACTAGCCACCGAACGTAGAGTTCGTGCAAAAAGGCAACCCTTTGTAACCTAGCGCTCCCCACGATGTGGCTCGCACCAATAGTCACAGGATACTCGCTTCCCACGTATGTGGCCACGAGCACCCTAACCTTGCTCTTGAACTTAGACCGAAGCTTGACCGACAAGTGCTACTATGTAACACAGTAGAGCCGAGGAAGCGTTGCGTGGGCGGCGGCGACGAGCTGAAGACAGGCGGAGGTCCTGTGCTGGGAGGCGCCTTGGAGGTTGGTAGGAAAATGAGAAGTGAGATTGATCAGAGCTCTTACGGTTTTGGTGGCTAGCTGCTTGCTCTTGGGAATCAACTAGCACATCCTAAAAGCTATCGTTCTCCTATCACAACTGGTATCCTAAACTACCAATGAATTCTTCCTAAATGAAACGTAGCTTGAGCTTGATCGATCCTTGAACCGATCGTAATCAAAGATCCAGTGGCAACTAGATTCTTTCAAATCGGTAGGGATTTTGGGCCAATGAGGCCGCAAGAATCCCAATGTTGACGCCGCATCCTAGAATGCTTCAGGAAGCGTAAACGCTTGGCCAACTGAATGGTCACACTCTCGACCAATAGAAATGCATGTTTACACACTAGATGCAATGCGGCATCCAGCATAATCTGGATAGCCTATTTGTAGTCTGACGTGGCTGGCCACTGCCTGCTCATTGGCAATGCCAGCTACGTCACAACACCAATACAACTTCGATCGAGTCACCACCGTCGCTAGACAAACGGTGGATTTATTCGTGCGAGCACTGGCATCTCGATCTGTCCAGCAGCTCGTCTACTCCGCGATTACAGCAGTAAGCAGTGGGGACATGAGTAAAGCGCACCTCCATGGACAGTTCGTTACGTTGGTTGCTGGCCTTTACGACGTCCTGAACGATGTGCTGCGTGAGATGTCATCGACATTTTCCAGCCATGCTGGCGGTGAACAAGAGCTGCATAACAAAGTGGGCGCCGCTACCCAAGCGAGCGTCGAAGCGATTATCTCGCCGAGTTGATAGATGA